>NW_020872847.1:209094-216594 GCF_003789085.1 Penaeus vannamei
AAATAGGTATATGAAAGAAGTTCATCATCCCTATCTCAAATAAACAAGAAGAGAAGAAACAAAACAGAAACAAACCAATTATAATTAAAACATGATCCCTCCAATACAAAAAAACAAAAAATAAAACAAATAACAAAACACGTTGTAAAACAACAAATCAAATAGAATTATGGATCTTCCTCAAAATAAAAAAAAGAAAAACACTTAAAAAACAACACCCCAAATATTTAATAGAAAAACAGTCCCCTTATAAAAACAAAATAAAACACAAAAAATAATATAGGACAATACAGTAAAAAATCAACAAATCAATGAAGGACACGATTCCTTCTTCCATTTAGAATTAATATAAAAAAAAAATATAATCATTAAAGAGTTAACATACCCATCAGATAAAAGAAGGGACAGGATCCCCTTTTACAATAAACAAAGGAAGAACCATAAAGGGGAATTACCCAAAACCAAAGCAAAGATGAGGAACATGATTCCTTTACAAATTAAAACAAACAAAAAAACGCAAACAGTAATCACACCCATAAAAGAGATACATTGATTTCCTTTACAAAATAAATAACCAAAGGAAGATAAAAGAGAAAAACCCATAATCATGTTAAAAATAAACCAAATCAAAGAAGAAGTGTCCCTCAAGAACCAAAACATATGACAGTAACAACCAGGTCTCGCATAAAAATAGTTAATATATAAATCTGATCTACTACTTTATATACTAAAAAAAATAAATCATATATTGGAAACAAAATATATATATATATATATAATATAATATTATTATATAGTATATATATTATATATAGCATACAATGCATCAATATACATGATAATATATGTATAGATCTCATAAGATATATGGGCAATAATACAGTACAAATGTGTGTACTGTGAACGTGTGTGTACTGTGTGTTGAACCAAATTCGAATAAAGAAGTGATATATATACTTATTTGAATTATACCCTATCCTCAAAACTAATTATTAAAAATAATATATGTATATATATTTATGACATACATGTACTATACATGGTTTACATATAGGTGTTAGATTTAGATAATATGCAAACTTAACTAGCACATGTGAAATCTGTGATGATGCGTGAGTGTGACTACTAACGAATATTAGTACCCTTATATACATATAATTATAAATATATAATCAATAATATATATATATATACTATAGTATAATATGCATACATGACATATATAAGTAGTAAAATATATGATAGATTATAGATAGTATGACATATACAAATACACATGTTGTTGTCATGTCGAAGTGTGTGTAATGTAACAATATATATATAATATATATATATATATAATATAATACCAATATCATAATTATATTAAATAATTATAAAATAGAAATATCATCATGGGACCTATATAGTAACCTACTGGATATATTCATATATACATAATAATGATAATGACAAAACCAAAACAATAACAATAGTTATCATAATAATAAACTCAATATATATATATCATTATCATCATCAGCAGACAGCCTGAGTCCAACTCCACTGCGGACGTACAGGCCTCTCCCATTCTTTTTCCAGTTTCCCTGTCTTGCGATGTTTGTTTTCCAGTCTTGGCCCCCAAATTTCGCTATTTCGTCGCGCCATCGTGTCATTGGTCTGGCTCTTGGGCCTCCTTAAGTTATTTATAGTCCAGTCTGTTACTTTCTTTGTCATCTCTGTCGTCTTGTCTCCGACATACATGCCTGCCCATTGGCCATTTCTTCTTTTTTAATGCTCTTGAGGTATATCTTCTACCTTCGTCTGTTTTCTGATCCACGTCGCCCTCTTCGATCTCTCAGGCTAATTCCCATCATCGATCTTTCCATCCCTCTCTGGGGCGCTTATTAGTTTCCTCTCCAGTAACCTGGTTGTAGTCCATGTTTCTGACCCATAGGTCATAACTGGGAGGACGCATTGATTAAAGACTTTTCTTTTTAAGCACAGTGGCAAGGAACCTCTTAGTGTGCTACTGTGCCTGCCGAAGGCACTCCAGCCTAGACTGATTCGTCGCTTTATTTCCTGTTCACTTGATGTGCCTGTCTGCACGAGTTGTCCTAGGTTATATATACCTGTCTACTACCTCTAGTGCTTCGCCTTGTACATGTATTTTGTTTGAGTGGGACTCTGCTGTTGAACATAACCTTAGTCTTTTTCTTGTTCATCTTAAGTCCGACTTTTAGGCTTTTCTATTCAGATCGTTTATTAATTGCTGCAGTTCATCAGCTGATTCACTAAGGAGAACAATGTCGTCTGCAAATCTTAGGGTTGTTTAGGTGTTCGTCTCCTATTTGATACCCTTCCTTCCCATTCTAGTTTCTTGAATATTTCCTCGAGGCAGGCTGTAAACAGCTTTGGTGAGATGGTGTCGCCCTGTCTAACGCCTTTTTTAATTGGTATTTTATCGGTTTCTGTGTGGAGTTTGATGGTTGCTGTCCCATCTTTGTATATATCTTCCAATATATTACAATATACCTCCTCAACTCCCTGTTGTTGAATAGCACCTAATACTGCGTGGTATTTGTACAGAGTCAAATGCCTTTTCATAATCGATATGAATGCCATACACAGTGGGTTTCCTATATTCGTTTACTTTTTACTCTTATTTGCGGTGAGGCGTGGTTGTGATGTGATCTGTTGTTGAGAATCCGCTGCGGAGCCTGCTGTTCTCTAGGCTGGCTGGAATCCAACTGTCAGAGATGCGAGCTGTAATGACTTTCAGTGAACAGTTTGTAAGTAACCGAAAGGAGGCTTATGGGTCGGTAATTTTTTAATCCTTTTTTATCGCCTGTTTTTGTGTAACAAGATAATTGTTGCATTTTTCCGGGCTTTCGGAGTTTTTCCGCTGAGAAGACATTTGTTAAAGAGATTGGCTAGTTTCACTGCTGCGATGTCTCCTGCATCTAATATGAGGTCTATACTAATTCCGTCTTCGCCTGGTGTTTTTCCCTCTCTCATGCCTTTAAGTGCTCTCTTTTTATTTCTTCTTTTTTGGGATATTAGGTACGTCGCTAGTTCCGGTTTTGCTTCTATTTGTGGCTGTTCGCGTTCAGTTGTTAGATCCCTGAAAGTCTCCACTATCTGTAATGATTTTCATTCTTGTTATGTGTTACTCTCTCCGTCTGGTTTCTTAATTGCATACATTTTGATTTCTCCTATTCCTAGTCTTCTTTTAGCTGCTTTCATGCTGGTACCTGAAATCACTGTTCATTTTATTATTTGAAGTTTGAATTTCCCGTTACATCTTCCCTCTTCTTTTTATTTATGGTCTTTGTATTTCAACCAATTCTATCTTGACCCTATTTGACGATACTTTCATGTCTTACGTTTTTGCATAAGCTTGTTAGTTTCTACCGAGAGCTTGCTGGAGCTCTCGATTGTCGTCTTTCCGCCTACTTCAAGTGCAGCTTCTCTTTTATTTATGTCATTGAACTGTTTATTGATTTGGTCGATGTTGAGATCTTCGTCGCGGAGGAGTGAATATCTGTTTTGGATGTTTTAGGCTAAATTCTGTTGCTGATTCCTCAAGTTTGCCAAGTTCGGCTGTTGGTGTTTACTCATTAGTTTGTTCCTTTCCTTCTGAGATGTATTTTAATTTCGCCCTCTCACCATTCTATGGTCGCTGCCTACATTTACTTTATTTATAACCTCTACATTTTTTATTATATCGAGCCCTATTTTGAATTTATGAAGTCAATTTCGTTTTTGACGTCAGAAGGCGACTTCCCATGTCCACTTTCTTTTTTCGTTGCTAGTCTTTTTTCGAAGAATGTATTCATGATACTGAGTGATCGAGCCTCCGCAAATTCGACTAGCATTTGTCCCCTCTCGTTCCTAAGTGCCTATTCCATGGTTCCCTACTGCGGTTTCGCCCTCTGTCTTTTTACCTATTTTGGCATTAAAATCCCCTTAATTATTGTGAAATGGGATTTGTTTCTCTCGTGGCTAAGTGAACATCTTATAGAAGCTCTCTATTTCTTCATCACTGTGCTGCAGGTTGGAGCATAGACTTGAATAATTTTTAAGTTTACCCTAGTGTTTAGTTTTATTGTTTACAGAAGCACTCTTTCGCTGACACTACTAGAATTCTACATTTTCTTTTCTAAGCGTTTTGTATTAAGAATCCTACCCCTAATTCTCTGTTGCTACCCAGAGTTTTTCCTTCTCCACTTTAGAGCACGCGTGTCACTCTTTTAATAACTTCTTGTTCTTTCACCTAGTCCTTCTAAACTTCGCAGAGTACTACTACATCCTTTCTAGGGAAAGAGAGTTCCCTCTAGTAAGCTAGTAAGTCGGATTCAGTTCTCATGTGTCCTTATTATTGTATATGTGCAAAGGTTCATCAACGTGGGGCGGGCCTGGTCCTTTACCCGGATATTTTTAGCACCCCTGCTCCGGAGCGATCCCTGATCGCCGCTCGTAACCAGGGGTCCTTCGCCTCACGGCGGAATGAAGCGTCTCTGGGCGGCCATGGACTGGATGCGTTGCTTCCTCGCGCGCAGTTGGTACAGGCGGATTTGTACCTCCCCCACCATAGTGGCTTAGGTGATATTCTTGGTGGCGAGGGAGATATAATTTAGAACAGAGAAAAAATGCAAAAATATATAAAAACCAGAAAGTATAAAAGAATAACTACCTGGAATAGATATAAGGAAAGAGCATAGAACACGGCCTTAGCATCACATAAGATAGACCAAACATGGAGATAGAAGGAAAACAATTATAATCGCCGCCTGCCATATAATGTTTTAATTTTATTTTTATTTATTAACTTCAATTTGTGCATATGTGACAAAATAGATGAAAGACATAAATTAATTACCCGCCAAAATATGCTCTCATTACTACCGCATATGCTCATTACTATCACATGTATTATGCATACTGCAAGCATATATCACCTAATTATATCATATGTTCTAATCTTGCAATTCATGGAAATTGGAAATAAACTTATTCTTACGTTATAATAACAATAATATACCATGTGCATTCGTGAGTCTGGACCAGTCGATATGTTCCACATCGCCTGTCTGTTTATGCGCTTAGTTGATATGTTGGTCGGCCCAGCCAAACTCTTCACAAAGGGAGAGGATGCCCAACGTGGAGGGATGTAACCTCCCCCACCCAATGATAATTCAAAAAACAACATATCCAAAAATTGTATAACGTCGAAGTGGGTATACTACTGCTGCTTCCCCAATCATTTATACTCACACCGGCACTGATATATGATAAACACACCTTTTTGACATACCTCGCAAATCCACTAAACCTAAATCAATATCACTCACCTAACAGCATGTATCATATCCCTGCATGTGCTCACGCATCCGTATATTTGAGCACATACACTTTGACAGGTATATCACGAGCTGAGTGCCCCCCCCCCCCCCCCTTGTTACCGTTATGTGTATTATATCTGTACTTGCTTTTACATATAACTACCTCTACGTAGCATACATACGTTACTTACACATACATACCATAATCAGCTTAATTTATTTAATCACACCTTCCTACATCCGCACACAGCCATAAGGACATAAGTTACTCAGTATACCGTTTAGCGAATATTACGAGCAATATATACGAGTACCTACTATTGTCCTTCTAGCGATAATACATTAAACCCACGACATGACACACTAACAGCGCGCATATATACATACCTATATACACATACACATATACATGGCTTGGATATACCACATGTAAATGTACACATTCATGCATGAATATATACACCATATGTACAAATTGCATAATTTACGCCTTTAAAACCCATGTGTATACCCTCATGTATAAGCACGGAACATACCCCATATATAATATGTACTCTATCACAAAGCTATATGGCAACCTTATATAGCCTTACGTAGGACAACAGCAGCATACATACCCATGTATCCGCAGCATGAATTTAAAACTCGCCTACACTCATATGAACCTGTACATATATATACGCATGTACATGCCACATAGCAGCCCTGCGCAACTTTCCGTGCCTACGCGCGCTCATACTCGCGCACGAACGTATGAACAGTCTGCATAGGCGCACACACGCACTCCATTTATAATGAGCCCATGCACGATAATGTCCTTAAATTGTAGTGTTTTGCAACAGAGGAATTGAGGGAAGGATGCGGGTGTGTGGGAGGATTTAGGGATGATATTGGAGGGGGTAAGGATGGGTGGTTGGGCATAAAGGAGTTATAAGGGTGATTTTGTATCTGGCAATTTTTCGGAGCGGTCCGTCGCATTCCTTAGTTGTTGTTAAGCCTAACGGCGGTGCGGCCTCGGCTGACCACAGGTCATGGGGTCGGCGTCTGGCGCTCATCTAAGGTGCCAAAGCTTGAATTATGCTTTATTATTATTTGATTAATCAGGCGTTTCTTCTGTCGAATGTCAGATGATACTTTACGCTTTTTTGGGAACCATTTTTAACTTACCTGATTTTGTGATGTACTGTACTTACATACTGGCCGTTGACTGTTCCTTAGCAAATCTACTTGAGTGGAAACTGAAATGCCCGCGCGGTTGGCACTGTTACTCGGCGACCTGTGGCACAGGTGTTGCTTATCATTTCCTAATGCTTTCGTAATTTGGTATACTTTTCATGGGGGAGATGTATTATTATTATTTTCTTTTTCACTGATTCTGAATATTGAGGCTCTCCGAAGATGACGATAATGAACTTCTTCAACACTGCTAATGAATCCTAGTATTCCTAGTTGGCACTTTCTGGGCACTCCTGTGGTTTAAAAAAAGTCCGCGTACGTATGGTCCGATAAAATTTTATAAAACTTGTGAGGTTATCAGATGATATTATTATTCTCATTTTGGTTGGATTATATGCTTTATACATTCACGATTTTTCTCTCCTAGTAGCACTATCAAGATCACTTTGGACACGTAATTTTAGCACTAATAACACTGATCAAAGAAACGACTCCAACTCTTACTCATTAGCCAGATACATAAATCTCACTATATAGTTATATGATATAATATATATATTTATCATTATATCTTTACTTATATTATAATACAAATAAATATTATTATGATATAAAGTCAGTTATAATTATTAAATACTCTAATATTTTATATATGGCATATCTTGTATATTAATGTGTTATTGTGAGACATTAAGTATATGATAATACTTATTACACATGTGATTGTATGTCGCCAAATATGTCCAACAATTTACGTGCGGGAACCCACCATAGATATACATTGTGGTGTTGAGTGGGAAATTATAATATATTATAGCTATATATAATATACATTATATGTGATAATATACAACCCTAAGTTTATTAATATATATATACCCAAAATAACAATTATATATTATATATATTAGTAATACATAACATACATACTACATAAAATGTATATTTATAGTGATAAGATTTATATAATAGATAAATATAAATAGGGTATATATAAGTA
>NW_020872847.1:229094-230258 GCF_003789085.1 Penaeus vannamei
CCAGATCTTAGGCCACAACTTCTTTATTTCGGGAATAGCAGACCCACTGACATTTATTTCCAGGAAAATGAAAAAAAGTGAAAATCCTGATCTTTTATTTTGTTTTAATTTCCCGCCGATATTGTGGCGTCTACGAAAGAACTAGCAAAAAAAAAAAAAAAAAAAAAAAAATACAAATCAATTTATTTATGATTCATTGAGTATGGTAAAGTTTCTCTCGTCCCTAAAACAAAAATAAAATATATTTGGTGGGAATACTTTACTCTCATGCGTCACGTTATGTCTATTGTCTATCTTGTCCGCTGTCGGTGGTCGCTTCTGATCAGTACTGGCGTGTTAAGCAGTTTGCGCAGAGAACCTGCGCACTAGGATGTAAACACTCACATTCAAGCATCAAAACAAAAATGGCCATGTCCATTGGTGTGCAAAATGGCAAAATACATATATATGTCAATTTCTTTATGAATATATATATATATATATATATATATATATATATATGTATATATATTTTTTTCTTTTCCAAAATAATAAATTCTTGTTGAAAAAATTCTTTGTCCTTTTTCATCCAACTCCTCGAAGACTTTTAGTAAGACAGAATTGTACTACCTCCAGGTGGGGCTGGAACTGATACATTCCTTTACTTCTGATCTTTGGAAGGTAGTTCTTATCTTTGTGCTGGGGATTCTTTTTCTCAGTGAAAATATGCTGAGAATAAATGTAAAGAAATATTAATGACTGAATAGAGTGAGAGAGGAAGAGAGAGAGAGAGAGATAGATTCAGAGAGAGAGAGAGAGAGAGTGACAGAGACACAGAGAGAGAGAATCAGACAGAGACAGAGAGAGAGAGAGAGTCAGACAGAGACAGACAGAGAGAGAGAGAGAGAGAGTCAGACAGAGACAGAGAGAGAGAGAGAGTTAGACAGAGACAAAGAGAGGCATAGAGAGAGAATGATGGAGAAAGAGAGAGAGAGAGAGAATCAAAGTCAAAACACTTAATTCCATCATTTGCAATGGTTCTTCTTTGTTTATATGCAGGGTAGTGTACAGTAATACAAAATAACTGAAAATAACTAAAATTCGTAGGGATCAAATAAACTGGCCACATCATTAGAAATTAAGTTCATTCGGAGGGGAATTATACAAATAACTGAAAATAACCTA
>NW_020872847.1:230358-247858 GCF_003789085.1 Penaeus vannamei
ATATATTATCTTATACATATACTATCTATTATATGTATATATATATATTTATTTAATATATATACTTAATATATTATCTGAATATATGAATATATATATGTATTATATAATATTAATGATATATATGTATATATATTATTACTATTATACTATATTATATATATATATATATATATAATTATATATATATATATACTGTGTGTGGTGTGTGTGTGTGTGTGTGTGGTGTGTGTTTATATATATATGTGTATATATAAGTGTATATATATGCATGTATTATTTATTATATATATATATTTATATATATATATATAATATATATATATATATATATATATATATATTATGTATGTATGTATATTAGAAAAACTATACATATATGTACATATGTATGTATATATATATATATTATATATATATATATATATATATATATATAAATATATATATATATATATTATATGCATTTATATATGTTGTTGCAAATTCTCCTTGTAACAGCGTGGCATGGGTGAGAGAAAGATGGCACTTCACTATTTTTTCCTTTATTCTACTTTATACATCACGACAACACTATGAGAATCACACGCTGTGCTGGTATAAAAGGTGATAAATACCCTTTTATGTGAACCGTATTCATGTTGACAAATGTGGAAAGGTATGAATGAGAATGAATATCATCTTGTATTGTGAAGATATTCGTTCTCATTCATACCTTTCTACCCTTCTATATGGATGACTGAATTACAGGTGGAGGTGGTGAAACACTCATGTGGCTGTGCACCTTTATTAATATATACATATAATACTACGATAAGCTGGCGGTCAGTGTGGAGTGTAAGAGCCCCGCGCTCTGCAAGGCAGGCTCGCGGAGGGTGAGCGGCCTAGAGAGTGAGTTGGAGTGACTGAGTGAGAGCTTGGGTTAGCCGAGGTCAGCTGAAGTACCCCCGGTCCCGCCGGGTTCTATTTGGATGCAGGCGACTGAGCTTGGGTACACACATGGCGTGAGGTGAAGCGAGGCCCACTCCCCACGATGATTGCACTCACGTGGTGCCCCAAGCCACATGTATAGTCTCTTCTATAGTATACTATATTGCTCGGCCACCTACTCACGCCTCGTCCTCGTGGCGTCATTTGAATTGCTTCAAAGGTGACCCATCATCGGACCTGTTGTGCTGGTCATCTTGTCGCGTTTTTGTTCTCGATCGTCCTCGTGTATCTCCTCTGTGTCGGCCTGTTCATCTTGGTCCTTAGTGCATCCATCCGTCATCGACGTCCACACATCCTCGAAGGTCTCACCTAAGTTCTCCTTGACTTCGGGTCGTCCAGTCGTCCTCGTAGTCCTCATCCAGGTGGTACTCAGCGGTGTATTCGTCCACACATCCTTGCAGATTCGTCCAGGTCCTTCTCAGTTGTGGCTCATACAGACGTCATCGTAGCCTGTGCCTGGGTCTACGGGCGTTCGAACAGGGGCGTCCTCTCTTCTGAGGGTGGTTTATTCCTGCGCTGGGGATCTCCTAGGGTGGTATTTATCAAAATACTGAATATTTTACTGAGCGCTACACTCAAATCCCACCCTACATCACTCCGCTGAGCGAAGTACCTAAGTGGTATATATGAAAAGTGTGAGTGTTCTGCTGAACAAAGTTTTCCCTCACTTAGGCGGGTCGCTTGAGTGTAGGTTATTTATTTTATTTAACCTACTTTCAAGCAAATTATAAGTTTTACCATAAAGCAAAGATATCTTTCATGCCAATATGAAATAATTACACATTTTTATAATGCCATATACATGAAAAAAATTTAAATATTGCGGGTCCGACTTTTAAAAAATGTTTCTTTCATAGCTGCTGCCGAAAATTTCGAAATGGAACAAAACCTTACTTAAACCCCCAAGATGAAAAGACTGCTAATTAGACTAAAAATGAGGAGTTCAATCTCTTAGAACTAATGAAGGTGAAGGAGATAATAAAGGGGAAATTTGGGCCTAACCTTACAATACAAGACAAGCTCAAGGCTTGGGAGTGGATTCACTCCCACCAGTGTCACTAGCACTTTCCTTTCTGCAGAGATAGCACGTGTTTGATTTGTACGAGGGCTTATTTGACCTCTGATCATGTCCATCACATATATTAATCCTTCTCGATCTAATCTGAACCGTTTCTTCAACTAGTGATCACTATAATTGTTCAGCACATCTTTTCTTATGAGGAACTGCCTTATACTTCGTAGCTTCACTCGCTGTTGTGCTGCTTCCACTGCTGTTGCGTGCGGTACGAAGTGTTGAGTGTCCTTCCGTAGGACACTTAGCCACATCGTCCAGTTAAGTGCACTTAGGGATGCTGAGTAGTTTGATAGATAAGACTTAAGTAATCTACTCAAAGTTGAGTGCTGCATCCATGATATTTCGTCTGCTAAGTGCACTTAAGGATACTCAGTATTTTGATAAATACCGCCCTAGGAACTCGTCAGAGCAGGCCCCAAGATGCTATAGAAAACCGGTCAAACTCCAGGGGAGGTATTTATCAAAATACTGAGTATTCTTAAGTGTACTTGGCAGATGAAATTTCATGGATGCAGCACTCAATTTTGAGTATTTTACTAAAGTCTTATTTATCAAACTAAAGTCTTATTTATCAAACACAACAGCACTGGAAGCAGCACAGCAGCCAGTGAAGCTATGAAGTATGAGGCAGTTCTGGATAAGAAAAGATGTGATCGAGAAGGATTAATATATGTGATGGACATGATCAGAGGTCAAATAAGCCCTGTACAAATCGAACACGTGCTATATCTGTAGAAAGGAAATTGCTAGTGACACTGGTGGGAGTGAAACTACTCCCAAGCCTTGCACTTGTCTTGTATTGTAAGGTTAGGCCCAAATTTCCCCTTTATTATCTCCTTCGCCTTTATTAGTTCCAAGAGGCTCAACTCCTCATCATTAGTCTAATTAGCAGTCCTCTTCAGCTTGGGGGTTTAAGTCGGGTTTTGTTCCACTTCGAAATTGTCGGCGGCAGCTTCGAAAGAAACACGAAGCATTTGGGACTCGACGGTATGCAATCGGACGCGGATTTTAAACAAGTCGGACCCTTAATATATACCGCAATATATTCGTTTTTTTTCATTTATATGACACTATAAAAATGTATAATTATCTTATATTGACATGAGGGATATTTTTGCTTGACGGTAAGACTTATAACCTACTTTAAGTAGGTTAAATAAAATATCTAAGCTACACTTAAGCCTAAGTGAGCGAAATACTTCGCTCAGTGAAGTACTCACACTTTTCATAGATACTCCTTAAGTACTTTGCTCAGCGGAGTGATGTAGGGTGGGATTTGAGTGTAGCACTCAGTAAAATACTCAGTATTTTGATAAATGGTCCTTTGGCCTGCGGCGATCTTCTGGCGATGTTCGTCTCACGGTATTGCAAGGCGTCCGTGCCGCAGTTAGGACTCCTTTTGTCCCGCGTCGGATATCCACGTCCATTGTATACATCACGAACCAGGTCATACTTACAATGGCCAAGATAGTAAGAGAAAAAGAAAGACAGCAGAGAGGGAGGGATGTTATTCAAGTGCTACTAGCCGATGTTTTTATGCTAATTTGCAGTTTTGAATGTGTTATTTCATTTATTTTCTTTCATTTTTATATTTTTCAAGAAGAAAATAAGTAAGAGAAATGGAAATAGCGATCCTCACAGACATTCTTGAACTAAAAACCATATCAGATAGTATGAGAATCGATAAAGGAAATGACAATGGCAATCCATGAGGATATTACTTGAACCGATTGTCATTTCATAGAGAAGAAAAAATATGTATTTGAGTATTGTGCATCATTTTCACTAATCACGATTTGAAAAGGCAAAAGAAAAGCCAGTAACTACGACACAACAAATCCTATAAATGAGGATTTGTATATATTTACAGTGTCTGTTAAACTGCATGGAAGAGTGTGTGTAATGATTGCATGTTATGTTATGACCCATCAAGGCAACATCGCGGGTAAAAGAGATAACCTGCAATTACGACACAGCAAATCCTAGAGATGAAGATTTGTATTTTACAGTGTCTGTTGTCTGCGTGCATGAATCGCAAACACGAATAGTAACGTTCCTTTTAACAACAAATGTTATAATCATTAATATGTTAATACAACAATATTTCAACTACCACATTGAATTCAATATTAAATTATATGCGACGGAACGTATGCAATTATGAATGGTGACATGAAAAAAATCTTTTACAAGCATCCCAGTTCAGAAATGTTTTTACACTATCCCTAATTATTTAATCGTAATTACGGATACGCTACAAAATCTGACAGACAGAGGTAATAATTTCTCACTTACGCATGTTAGAGCACGCTAGCCTTCATTGACGGTGGGTTCCCTTTTATGCAAATTATCTGAACAAATGAAGTTAACTATACGAGACTCGAATTTTTATCGTTAGTCTTTGCTCTATAATCGGTGAATGGGTGCATGCAGCTATCAGCTACGAATCACATGATTGCTGGGATTTCCTGTACATGCAAGCGGTAAGAAAGGTGAGAAAAGTGTGATTACTTAGCGAATATATTCTAGCTGTATGTAAGCAAGAAAGGGTAAGAAAGGTGAGAAAGGTGATTACTTCGAACTTCTAGCTTAAACTCTAGTCCTAACTTTTATCAGATGTTAGCGGGCTCACTAACGAATTTTGCCGGAATTTATGCTTCGGTTTCATTATACCTACTCTCAAATGTTGATTGCGTTGATCTATTAGACATTATGAAACCCCATGCATCCTGGCACAAATGAAGGGGAAGATCTTTACGCTATATTCATACAATGAATTTACACATATTTGATCAAAGCTAAATTTCTCGCACTGAGAGAAAGTCACCAAATTAGCAATGGTGGTATAATTATTAGTCCCTGCCCGCCTTGGCTGTATGAAAGCAAAATTATTGTCAGCCGGATGGGGGGGGGGGGTAACACTTATAGTAACTGTTTAATACTGAGAATTAAATTATATGTCGTCCGTGAGTGCGAATAACAAATCAATAAGAGAATAAAATGAACCAAAAGAGTCCGAAACGAGAGAAATTCAACAATTAGCAAAATTCGTATAAGAAGAGAGAGGAGTACACAGAATTCGTAAGTAATTGCGAATTCCAAAAGAAAATTCTCAGCTTGAGAGGAATCATGAACTTGAATTTGTTGTAGTTGAAACAATATTAAATCTAAATGCGAGAAAATGAATATTTAAAGAACGACATTCTTGTGCTTGTGACCAGTGGTCCTGTATCTCACATCTATGGAGAGGTAATATCTGGTCCAGATGACTGACAGAATGTGAGTGTTGCCATACCCTGTTACTGTAAAGATTTTAAATTAGCACTTTAACACTTTTCAACCAGCAAAACTAACGTAAGAACGGGTTTGCTTAACACATATATGGGGAAAGAAGAAAGGAAAGAGAAAAGATTGGCACATAACATGTACTTACGTGGTTTTGTGAAGTTGTTCTTCATATCGCGATGGTTTGGTTGAGCGGATTTCTTTTGGAGAAGAGTTTGTGTTCAATCCAAATGATTGAACTCACACCACCTGCCACTACCTATAAAAGGCTCTAAAGACCTATATGGATGACTGAATTACTGGTGGCGGTGGTGAGACATTGATGTGCACTGTGCACATGCATAATGAAGACTACAATATGCTGGCGGTCAGTGTGGAGTGTAAGAGCCCCGCGCCCTGCAAGGCAGGCTCGCGGAGGGTGAGTGGCCTAGAGTGTGAGCTGGAGTGACTGAGTGAGAGCTTGGGTTAGCCGAGGTCAGCTGAAGTACCCCTGGTCCCGCCGGATGCCCAAGGCTTGCTTGGGTTCTATTTGGATTCAAGCGACCGAGCTTGGGTACACACATGGCGTGGGGTGAGGCGTGGCCCACTCCCCACATGGACACACTCCCCAAGAGGGCACGCCCCAAGAGGATAGCACTCACGTGGTGTCCCAAGCCACGTGTATAGTCTCTTCTATAGTATACTATATCCGATATAGTATACTACAACTGGTCACTAATTTGCAATGTCCTGTCTTTCTGCTGTTGATATTTAAACACAACACTCATTTAAGTGGTCGGCGCAATACGGCACTAGGAAGATACCATGAGGCTGGCTAGGGTGTGACACTCTTCATCTGCACTGAAAAATAGTCTCTCCAGCACCACATGCGTGCATGCGTCCGTGTCCATCCGCCTCCCCTTGATTCCCCCTTGTTCGCACCTCTTTTTCTCGCCTAAAAAAATACATGCATATCGCGATACGCAAACAGCGTTCAGCAATAATATATATATATTATATAATATATATATATATATATATATATATATATATATATATATGTCTATCTATCTACCTATATGCCTATCTATCTGTCTAGCTATTTATATATGTATATATGAATATATAATATATATATACTTATATATTATTCAACAATAATATAAATACATATATATCATATATTATCTATATATGAATTTTCTCTCTCTCTCTATTATATATATATTATTTGTACACATATGTAATTTCATATATATAATATATATATATATATATATATATCGTATATACATATATATATATATATATAATATATATATATATACATAACATACACACACAGCACACACACACAACACATATACATATATATATATATATATATATATATATATATATATATATATATATATATATATATATATGTATATATATATATAGATATATATATATTTGAATTACCAAATTTAACTTTATCTTTCTACTCAATTTTTGTACTGCTGTTATATTAGTTTTTGTATGCCAATTTATTCAGATGTAGGCCTATTCTAACTGCATTTACTGTACCGTTAAATCTTCTTGGGTAACGTATTGAATATTTTATTTAATAAAAAAGTAATGAACAGGTGGCATATCATTCTGTAAATCTTATTAATAAAAATGATGCATTAAATAAGCAATATTCTCATATAATTCAATTCATATCTAGGGTTAATTATATACCCTTCCTTTTCCTACTAATTATGAATCAATGACATTTTAACGAACAAAATAAAAATGTACGCGAGACGGAATCGAGACCCTCACACCCAGTTTGTCACAATTTTTCTGAGTTTTCCTAGGACATAAGCAAATCATTTCCCTTCCTTAAACCTTACGCATTCCCTCTTTTACTCTTCACCTCTATAAATAAATCCTCATTCTATTCACTGATACCACCAGAACTGTCACCTGCGACTACTTATGTTACTGTATCCCTGGACCATTAAAATGACGAAATAACTAATTTCTATCCTGTGTAACAAAGCATTAAGGTGTGTTGTTTTTGCCGCCTTTTCTCTATCATTTCTGTCTCTGTACACAGGAGGAAGGCAAGGATTCGTCTCAGTCATCATTAATCAATACAAAGGGATTTAACTATTACACACTAGTAACTTATCAGCAGTACAATCCATTATATGAAGGTAAAATATGACTTTAAATACCAGCTTTAAGCTTACCTGATTTAGGAGGAAGGCAAGGATTCGTCAGACGAGAAGTCATTAAACATTTAGACAAAGAAACCATTTATAAATGATTATTATACATTTTACTGTTTTTTTTTATAACAAAATTTTTGCTATATTGATATGCCTTTATATATATATATATATATATATATATATTTATAAATATGTAAACAAATGTACATTATTGAAAATAGAACCAACAGCACCTTTTTTAAATGTCGAATAATATGATCTCGACACATATGTATATATTTATATATATATATTACATATATATATATATAATATATTATATATTATATATATATTATATTATATAGAACACACACAGTATAGCATAATGCATAAAATAATGTTTCATGGTGCATGGACCCTCGTGGGGCGCGCTACATTCCAAAAATGATAGCTACCGTTTGGGTCTGGGATGTATTAGCTGACCCAATTCGACCTCATTCTCACACTCAGACCGTCCCCTGCCTCGCCACCGAAGCTGACCTGTTGACCAGACCGCTCACTCTTCGCGAGGCTGCCCTCGCCAGGGCTTGCGACCGCTGGTAACTCACTCAACGAGAGCGACCCTGCCTCCCGCTGACCGTGCCCGCCTCGTCACGGTAGTTGGCCGGAGTTCCACCGGCACTGACACCGGTTCTTATATAGTCTATTTCCAAGTGTGTTTGTAATGTAGGTAGTGGGAGGAGGGAGGCGTCCCACCCCCCACTATTATTACTTGTTGTTTGGTAGGTCGTGGCTGAGCGGTAAGGCAGTAGTAAGTAAGTAAGATACTGACGTACTCTGAAGATGTTGGTTTGAAGTTAAACTTGTCGCAGTTTTCTTGTCTTTATTCTGGGTAAATGGTACAGAGGGCAAGGCAGAGGCCCAGGGAAGGGCACGTCCTGCCGAACCCGCGAGGGCGAGCGGTCTGAGGTAGATGGCACAGGAATTGCCATGAACGAAGTTCGTTTTGAGACAATATACAATGAAAAAACATGAAAGAATATGAAAGAACATAAATTCAGAAACATCGGTTCACATGACCGTTTCGTGGAGAGGAACAAGGGTATGGTTGACATGATATCGGTATGTTTTTTACAATCCAAACATTGTGGTTATGGGACAGACTGGCTGACTATACATGAAACATAGAACATTTGAATATCAATGATAAAATCAGTTACATACATCGTGATTCAGAATAAGCATTTTATAAGAAACATTTTGAGTATAAACATGGCATATATATACATGACAACAGAATAAATGCATGGAAAATGTATGAGAGTAATAAGGGTCAGATTAGCGTGTTCTACGGTCACTTCGTCAATGTCGGGCACAGGGCACTCTGGAATCTCGTAATATAAACAACACATGGCTTTCGTGGTCTGCGAGGGAGAAGGTCACTAGATTGTTAACTCCTATAATATAAGAGTACAGCCATACCAGTGTATCATTTCTACCCACCAATATCCATATAGGAGGTTAACACATCTTACACACACACACACATGTATATATATAAATATATATACATGCATACATAATATATATATATATATATATATATATATTATATATATATATATATTATATATATATATATTATATATATATAATATTATATATATATATCATATATATCATCATCATCATCATGATCATCAGCCTGAGTCAATCCACTGCAGGACGTAGGCCTCTCCCATTCTTTTCCAGGTTTCCCTGTCTTGCGATGTTTGTTTCCAGTCCTGGCCCCAAATTTCGCTATTTCGTCGCGCCATCGTGTCATTGGTCTGGCTCTTGGCCTCCTTAAGTTATTTATAGTCCAGTCTGTTACTTTCTTTGTCCATCTGTCGTCTTGTCTCCGACATACATGCCCTGCCCATTGCCATTTCTTCTTTTTAATGCTCTTGAGTATATCTTCTACCTTCGTCTGTTCTCTGATCCACGTCGCCCTCTTCCGATCTCTCAGGCTAATTCCCATCATCGATCTTTCCATCCTCTCTAGGCGCTTATTAGTTTCCTCTCCAGTAACCTGGTTGTAGTCATGTTTTCTGACCCATAGGTCATAACTGGGAGGACGCATTGATTAAAGACTTTTCTTTTTAAGCACAAATGGCAAGGAACCTCTTAGTGTGCTACTGTGCCTGCCGAAGGCACTCCAGCCTAGACTGATTCGTCGCTTTATTTTCCTGTTCACTTGATGTGCCTGTCTGCACGAGTTGTCCTAGGTATATATACCTGTCTACTACCTCTAGTGCTTCGCCTTGTACATGTATTTGTTTGAGTGGGACTCTGCTGTTGAACATAACCTTAGTCTTTTTCTTGTTCATCTTAAGTCCGACTTTTAGGCTTTCTCTATTCAGATCGTTTATTAATTGCTGCAGTTCATCAGCTGATTTCACTAAGGAGAACAATGTCGTCTGCAAATCTTAGGTTGTTTAGGTGTTCGTCTCCTATTTTGATACCCTTCCCTTCCCATTTTAGTCTCTTGAATATTTTCCTCGAGGCAGGCTGTAAACAGCTTTGGTGAGATGGTGGTCGCCCTGTCTAACGCCTTTTTTAATTGGTATTTTATCGGTTTCTGTGTGGAGTTTGATGGTTGCTGTCCCATCTTTTGTATATATCTCTTCCAATATATTACAATATACCTCCTCAACTCCCTGTTGTTGAATAGCATCTAATACTGCTGGTATTTGTACAGAGTCAAATGCCTTTTCATAATCGATGAATGCCATACACAGGGGTTTCCTATATTCGTTTACTTTTTCTCTTATTTGGGTGAGCGTGTGGTTTCAAAATGCNGAAAATCCACTGCTTCATTTATTATTTGAGTATTTTGAATTTCCGTACGTCTTCCCTCTTCTTTTTATTTATGGTCTTTGTTAGTTCAATCAATTCTATCTTGTCCCTATTTGACCGAACTTTTCATGTCTCTACGTTTTGCATAAGCTGTTTTAGTTTTCCGAGAGCTTTGCTGGAGCTTCGATGTCGTTTTTCCGCCTACTTCAGTGCAGCTTCTTTTATTATGTCATTGAACTGTTTTTGGTTTGGTCGATGTTGAGATCTTCGTCGCGGAGGAGTGAAATATCTGTTTGGATGTTTAGGCTAAATTTCTGTTGCTCTGATCCTCAAGTTAGCCAAGTTTGGCTGTGGTTTACTCATTAGTTTGTTCCTTCCCTTCTGAGATGTATTTTAATTTCGCCTCTCACCATTCTATGGCGCTGCCTACATTTTTACTTTATTATCCTCTACATTTTTTATTATATCGCGCCTATTTGAAATTATGAAGTCAATTTCGTTTTTTGACGTCAGAAGGCGACTTCCATGTCCACTTCCGTTCTAGTCTTTTTTCGAAGAATGTATTCATGATACTGAGTGATCGAGGCCTCCGCAAATTCGACTAGCATTTGTCCCCTCTCGTTCCTAGTGCCTATTCCATGGTTCCCTACTGCGGTTTCGCCCTCTGTCTTTTTACCTATTTTGGCATTAAAATCCCCCATAATTATTGTGAAATGGATTTTGTTTCTCTCGCTGGCTAAGTGAACATCTTTCATAAAAGCTCTCTATTTCTTCATCACTGTGGCTGCAGGTTTGGAGCAATATACTTGAATAATTTTTAAGTTGTACCTAGTGTTTTAGTTTTTTGTTACAGAAGCCACTCTTTCGCTGACACTATAGAATTTCTAACATGTTCTTTCTAAGCGTTTTTGTGTATTAAGAATCCTACCCTAATTCCTGTTTGCTACCCAGAGGTTTTTCCTCTCCAATAGAGCACGTGTCCCTCATTTATAACTTCTGCTCTTCACCTAGTCTTCTAACTTCGCAGAGTCCTACTACATCCCATTTAATGGAAGAGAGTTCCTCTAGTAAAGCTAGTAAGTCGGATTCAGTTCTCATGGTCCTATATTGTATGTGCAAAGGTTCATCAACGTGGGGCGGCCTGTCTTTACCCGGATATTATTAGCACCCCCTGCCTCGGAGCGATCCTGATCGCCGCCGTAACCAGGGGCTCCTTCGCCTCCGGGGAATGGGGGCCGTTCCTGGATATTTTGTCTCATGCTTGGGAGGTGGACAGCCGATTTACCTCCCACCTACTGGCTTAGGTGTATCTTAGTGGGAGGGGAGTAATTTAGCCGGCATGCCATTGATAAGTCCCCCAGCAGGTTTGGTCCTACCTGGAGTGGACTTAGGAGCGGCAATGCACGGCCTGCTCACTACTCCCGTGAGCTGGGCTAATTATCAGAAGTGCATATATGTTTTATTTATTTTATTATTAACTTCATTTGTTGCGTATGTGCACCTGATGCAGACATATTCATTCCCGCACATGCTCTAAGTACTACGCATATGCTCATTCCAGCGCATATGCATATGCAAGCATACACATTTTATCTTGTATCTATGCTTATGGATATGGATACTTATTCTTACGTTATAAATAACTACATACATGTCCATCATAGTCTGGCCTAGTCATATGTTCACATCGCCTGTCCGTTTATGCGCTTGTTATATGTTATTGATAAGTGAGTGAGTATACATGTGTATATTCACCCGTGTATATGTAAGCACCCCTTTTTGCATACCTCGCAACCTACCTATCATTATACATACGCATGTATCTATCCCTGCATGTGCTCACGCATCCGTATATGAGCACATACATTTGCAGCATACTAGTGCTCCCCCCCCCCTTTACATATGTGTATATATCTGTACTTGCTACATATAACTACCTCTACGTACATACATACGTACTTACATACATACATATACTTAATTATTTATCCACCTTCCTACATCCTGCACACACCTATATACGTATACCTTTACGTATACACATATAAATACCTACATATGTCTACCTATTCATTCACCCACGCATACACATAAACACGCACATTTATACATACCTATATACACATGCACATATATACATGCTTTATATACACATGTAAATGTACACATTCATGCATGAATATATACACCATATGTACAAATTTGCATATTTACGCCTTTAAAACCCATGTATACCCTCATGTATAAGCACGGAACATACCCATATATAATGTACTCTATCACAAAGCTATATGGAACCTTATAGCCTTACGTAGACAACAGCAGCATACATACCCATGTATCCGCACATGAATTTAAACTCGCCTACACTCATATGAACCTGTACACATATATACGCATGTACATGCGCACATATGCACCTGCGCACTTTCGTGCCTACGCGCTCATAACTCGCGCACGAAACGTATGAACAGTCTGCATAGGGGCACACACGCACTCCATTATAATGAGCCCATTCATTATAATGTCCTTAAATTGTAGTGTTGCAGCAGAGGAATTGAGGAAGGATGCGGGTGGTGTGGGAGGATTTAGGATGGTATTGGAGGGTAAGGATGGGGTTGGGATAAAGGGAGTTATAAGGGTGATTTGTATCTGGCAATTTTTTCGGAGCGGCGTCGCATTCCTTAGCTGTTGTTAAGCCTAACGGGGTGCGCGCCTCGGCTGACCGCAGGTCATGGGTCGGCGTCTGGCGCTCATCTGAGGTGCCAAAGCTTGAATTACGCTTTATTATTACTTGATTTATTAGGCGTTTCTTCTGTCGAATGTCAGGTGATACTTTACGCTTTATGGGAACCAATTTTAACTTACCTGATTTTGTGATGTACTGTACTTACATACTGGCCGTTGACTGTTCCTTAGCAAATCTACTTGAGTGGAAACTGTAATTGCCCCCGCTGTTGGCACTGTTACTCGGCGACCTGTGCACAGGTGTTGCTTATCATTTCCTAATGCTTTCGTAATTTGGTATACTTTTCATGGGGTGAGATTATTATTATTATTTTCTTTTCACTGATTCTGAATACTGAGGCACTCTCGATGAACTAATGAACTTCTCTAACACTGTAATGAATCCCAGTATTCCTAGTTGGCACTTTCTGGCACTCCTGTTGGTTTAGAAAAGTCCGCATACGTATGGTCCGATAATACATTTTATAAACTTGTGAGGTTATCAGATGAATTATTATTTCTATTTTGGTTGGATTAAATGCTCTATACATTAACGATTTTTTCTCTCCTATGTAGCACTAGCACAGATCACTTTGGACACGTAATTTTAGCACTAAATAACGCTGATCAAAAGAACGACTCCACTCTTACTCATTGCCAGATACATCATCATCATCATATATATATATATATACATATATATATATCAACATCACTATCATCAGCCTGAATCATTCCACTACAGGACGTAGGCCTCTCCCAATCTTTTTCACCTTTTTCTGTGTTGCGTTTTTTGTTTCCAGTCCTGGTCCCCAAATTTCGTTATTTCGTAACGCCATCTTGTCACTGGTCTGGCCCTTGGCCTCTTTGTTATTTATATTCCAGTCTGTTACTTTCTTTGTTATTGTCGTCGACATATATGACCTTCCCATTGCCATTTCTTCCTTTTGATGCTTCCAAGTATGTCTTCCACATTTGTCTGTTCCCCGATCCACGTCGCCCTCACCCAATCTCTTAGGCTCAGCATCCCTTTCCATCCCTCTCGGGGCACTTATTAGTTTCCTCTCCAGTAATTTGTAGTTGTAGTCCATGTTTCTGATCCACAGGTCATACCTGGGAGGACGTATTGGTTAAAAACTAATTTTTAAACATAATGGGAAGGAGCCTCTTAGTATGCTACTGCGTCTGCCGAAGGCGCTCCAGCCTAGACTGATGCGTCGCTTTATTTCCTCTTCATTAGATGTGTTGTCTGTACGAGTTGTCCTAGATATATATACTTGTCCACTACCTCTAGTGATTCGCCTTGTACATGTATCTGTTCGAATTGAACTGTACTGTTGAACATGACCTTAGTCTTTTTCTTGTTCATCCCAAGTCCGACTTTCAGACTTTCTCTATTCAGATCGTTTATTAATTACTGCATTCCATTTATTGATTCACAGAAGAGAACAAATTCGTCTATTTTGATACCCTTTCCGTTCCAGTCTAGTGTCTTGAGTATTTCTTCGAGGCAGGCTGTAAACAGCTATGCTGAGATGGTGTCTAACACCTGTTTTAATTGTTATTTTATCAGTTTCTTTGTAGAGCTTGATGGTTTCTGTTCCATATTGGTATATATCTTCTAATATTTTACAATATACCTCCTCTACTCCTTGTCTTTGAATAGTTTCTAATACTGCTGGTATTTGTACAGAGTCAAATGCTTTGTCATAATCGATGAATGGTATACACAGGGGTTTCCTCTATTTTTTTTTTTTTTCTCTTATTTGGGTGAGCGTGTGAATGTGGTCTGTTGTCGAGAATCCACTGCGGAAGCCTGCTTTCTCTAGGTTGGCTGGAATCCAGACTGTCAGAGATGCGAGCTGTAATGACTTTCGTGAACAGTTTGTAAGTAACTGAAAGGAGGCTTATGGGTCGGTAGTTTTTTTTTTTTAGATCCTTTCTATCCCCTTTTTATGCATCAAAATAATTGTTGCATTTTTTCAAGGCTTTCGGTATTTTTTTTACGTTGAGAAGGCATTTGTTAAAAAGATTGGCTAGTTTCACTGCTGCAATTTCTCGTGCATCTATTTCAAGGTCTATACTAATTCCGTTTTCACCTGGTGTTTTCCCACTCTTTTTATTTATTCTCTTGTAATGTTAGGTACTTCTCTAATTACCCCATTTGCTTCTATCCGTGGCTGTTCATTTAAATTATATAGATCCCTGTAAAAGTGTCCCCATTACTCGTATGATTTCATTCTTGTTATATGTCACGTCTCCGTTTGGTTTCTTTATTGTATACATTTGATTTCTCTATATCTCGAGTATCCTTTTTAGCTATTTTCACACTGGTTCCTGAAATCACTGTTTCGTTTATTATTTGAGTATTTCCGTACATCTTCCTTCTTTTTATTTATGGTCTTTCTTAGTTTAAGTAATTCTATCTTGTCCCTGTTTGACGGTACTTTCACGACTCTGCGTTTTTGCATAAGATGTTTAGTTTCTACCAAGAGCTTGCTGGAGCTTTGCTTGTCGTTCTTGCCTCCTACTTCAAGTGCAGCTTCCTTTATTATATGTTATTGAACTGTTTGTTGATTTGGTCGATGTTGAGATCTACGTCGCTGAGAAGTGAATATCTGTTTTGGATGTTAAGGCTAAATTCTGTCACTCTGATGTTCAAGTTAGCTAAGGTTGGCTGCGGTTTTCGTAGTTTGTTTGACATGACATACACGCACAAATACACACACACGCATACATACACACACACACGTAAACACACACACACACACACACGCAAACACACACACACACACGCAAACACACACACACACACAAGCGCAAACACACACGTTAACACACACACACACTCAAGAAAGCTTCCGTATGTGAACGGTCACCGCCAGGGTCGTCATCTACTCCGGGTTGAAATCGAATGCGCCGTTCCCTTTGATCATTAAAGAGTAATGACGTTGGAGTGAGGCTGCTCCTCCAATTATCGAAGGACGTCCCTAGGCTCCCCGTTTTTCCTTCCTGCGGGGAGCCAAGGAGCAGCGAGAATCGACAAGAAAACGGACCAAAACAAAGAAAACAAGACAACACAACCACCTGGAACAACAGACCTAAACAACAACAACAAAGCAACAACAAAAACAACAACAAAACAACACAGCAACAAAACAACAAAACAAAAAACAACAATAAACACAAACAGTGGGGCTGCTTCTCCAAGGAGCGCAGCCCCACTCCATCATTTTTCTTCTAATAAAGGAATCAAAGTGTCTGTGTAAAGCATATTACATTTGATTTTTTTTCTTAATTTTCCTGCCAGTTTTATTCTATTCCACACAATAAACCTGATGTACTATTTTTTGGGAGAAAAGAACAACAACAGTACATTTGCTTTCATTCTTTATTTTTAAACATTACAAACAACGGTCATGTCACAAAGGAAATATCAGAAAATACCATCCAAATCGCTCCCAGGAAATGCACTGCTTGGCAACCGTTGCTGAGCAAAAACTGCCTAAACAACTGGTCAGTAAAAACGAGAAAAAAGTCCATATCAAACGTTACATGGTAAAGGTTTAGGATTTAGAAGACACGGTTCTAAATCTAATTCAAAAACCCAGATTCCCTCGTGCGTTTTGACAATAGGAAATTGACCCTTATGTCATCCCGGTATTTTAGATTTCGTCCCTGCTCGAGACAATATTTTCCTGTCTTATATAATACGTACAAACTTTTTTTTCCCCAATCCTTTTACCGGAATTCTAAATTCCACTGATGCATCTTACATACGGTAAAACTAGTTATCCTTACAAGTTATTTTGGCAATCGTATTGTTGATATTAAAAAGCTAAATCTAAGTAACAATAAAAAATATGTTCACCACCTTAGCTTACGTCGTCGAGTTATTACGCCAGTTTTTGATAGTATGGATTACGTGTGTTCTTACCATGCCTCTTCGTTTGTACTTGCCTTCACTTATCTATCGGTTTATACACTGAAATCGACAGGTAAATGACAAAACTTCAGACTTCAAGATATCAGGAATTTTCGTTTTGTTTACATCCATCACAGGAATTTTTAGTGCGTTTTTTTTATTGATTAATTGGTTTTATTGATACATTTTCGTGTTTATTATTGTTAATATTATTTTTATTTAAGGGGGAGGGGCACGGGGGTACCTTCTCGTGAATCTTTTTACTACTAATTTATTTATTTTATTATTTTCTAGCTAAGAGATGCATAAATACATGAATACATGAAAATTAACGAATCGTATATGACAAATGTGATTTCAAGTTTATTCATTTACCTATCTTCTTTTTTTTGAATATCAATGTTTTTTTTTTAACTTCATTTTCCCATATCACTAAACTACCATCCTAATTTATCACATAATTATTTTTCGTCGTCATTTTTTTCCCATACTTAT
>NW_020872847.1:255358-260358 GCF_003789085.1 Penaeus vannamei
GTTATTCACATAAATTTTGAATAAGAAGAACGAGAAATCTAACATAAACTCTTTGTTGTTGTTTTTTAAGAGCAGTGCCACAGTCTACCATTTGGTAAATTGGTGTGTGACGTAAGAGTGCCACCAATATTTCCCCCGCATGTGTCTCTTTGGCTAAGTTCATTTCCCAGGCACCGGTGCCTACGGGAGTGCCTATGTGTAACCTAATCGTGGCACTCCGTTTTCTATAACCATCTCTATTAGGTTATGAACCGTATTCCTGTTGACAACTGTTGAAAGGTATGAATGAGAGTGAATATCTTTACAAGAGATGTATTTTACCGGTTTCGAATATATCTTCGTCAGAAATACATCACGTACTTCTGACGAAATACATGATGTATTCGAAGTTTCTACTCTATTAGGATATATCTATTTCAGCCCCTGTGGAAGTCTCCTATTTTTAGCCCAAACGATTGTCGTGAAGTCGTTTGACTAATAGGGCTGTTAGGCCTATCTCTCGAGCGGGTCATAGATGTGCCTCTTAATTACTTAATCCGGCGCATTGACGATTAAAAGTCTAGTTGCACTCTGTACTTGTAATACTAGCACTAGTGATATTATATTACACTATATCGTGGTATATCATCACATTGCATTTCTCACTATTTCAGTTTTGCTTTCAGACAAGAGTACTTGTGTTTAGCTCTATACTTTTTTTTTATGACACGCAAACGGTTTTGTAATTTTGCTGTTGATTAAACTGAGTTTTAGTAACATTTTTTTCTATATCCGAATAACAAACCACCACTGAGGAAGGTGCTAACTTTTTAGTCTATCAGTAATGTGTATTTTACCGATATATATTTTTTGTAGCAGTTTCTACTTCAGATAACTCTATCTAGTTATTTGTCTATCTATTAATCTATTCATTTGACTATCTATCAGTCAGTCGATCTTTACACACATACACACAAACAAACATACACACACAAACAAACAAACAACAACACACACACACAAAACAACGCACGCACACACACAACAAAACGGCACACACACAAACAAACGCACAACACAAACAAACACACACACAAACACAAACAAACAGCACACACAAACACACACAAACAACACCACACACACACACACACCACAAACAAAACGCACACACAACACAAACAAACGCACACACACACACACACAAGTAAACGAACACACACACAAACACTCACACACACACACAAACAAACGCACACA
The DNA here is from genome assembly GCF_003789085.1 of Penaeus vannamei. Taxonomy (NCBI): domain Eukaryota; kingdom Metazoa; phylum Arthropoda; class Malacostraca; order Decapoda; family Penaeidae; genus Penaeus; species Penaeus vannamei. The sequence goes on from NW_020872847.1 coordinate 256,598, forward strand.
CACACACATCCTTTTTTCCCCATATTCAAGACGTGTAAAGGCCGACCAAGATCCCACAGGCTATGGGTTTCCTCTCTCCGCCGTCGAAATCCGAGGTTACTAATTACAGCTTAAGGGGTTCTAAGACAAGGTATATTTTCTCGAATCCTTTTTTTTTTTTTTTTTTAATCGAAGGAACAGTGTTCTCGGCACTTTTAGCGTATCTTAGGAGTGCCTCGAAAAAAATAGTGCGTTGGGAAAGTTTTTTTTTTTTTTTTTGGGGGGGGAGAGAGAGAGAGAGAGAGAGAGAGAGAGAGAGAGAGAGAGAGAGAGAGAGAGAGAGAGAGAGAGAGAGAGAGAGAGAGAGAGAGAGAGAGAGAGAGGAGAGAGAGAGAGAGAGAGAGAGAGAGAGAGAGAGAGAGAGAGAGAGAGAGAGAGAGAGAGAGAGAGAGAGAGAAGAGAGACAGAGAGAGAGAGAGAGAGAGAGAAGAGAGAGAGAGAGAGAGAGAGAGAGAGAGAGAGAGAGAGAGAGAGAGAGAGAGAGAAGGAGAGAGAGAAAGAAAAGGAGAAAGAGAGAGAAAAGAGAGAGAGAGAGAAGAGAGAGGGAGTAGAGATAGAGAGAGAGAGAGATAGAGAGAGAGAGAGAAAGAGAAAGAGAAAGAGAAAGAGAAAGAGAGGAGAGAGAGAGAGAGAGAGAGACTCGATAGAGAGAGAGAGAGAGAGAGAGAGAGAGAGAGAGAGAGAGAGATACTAGCATGCTCGATATAGTACACTGCAAGTCCTGCCATCTCGCGGACCACGTGCATTCATATCACGTGGTCCGCGAGGGTCGCCATGTACCCACGTGGGATGGGGGTCGCGCTTCACCCAGGCCACGCTTCCCTTCCTCCTCCGGGGCGTCCCCCAAGCTTGTAAGAGGTCAGCAGAACCTGACCTCCCCCCCCTCACACCTTCGGCGACCCTTCCGTGACGGGGGGGGGGGGCGCGCCTCACTCACTCACTCATTCCGACACTTGCTCACGCACACTAGTAATTCGAACAAGCCATATAGAAGGTTAATAGAGGCTTTTATAGGGAGAGAGAGAGTGTAGATAGATAGATAGATAGGCAGAGAAAGGGAGAGAGAGAGAGTAGATAGATCGATAAGCAGAGAAAGTAGATAGATAGATAAGCAGAGAAAGAGAAAAATGGAGAAAGAGAGAGAGAGAGAGAGAGAGAGAGAGAGAGGTGCTAGTGAAATCTGGCGTCTTCATCCGCAGACTTTGTGGCGTTGGGATATAATGCGTTCCTCTTCGCATTAGAAAAATATCAATCAAATAATAAAATGAAAAGAAAAAAAATTAACAACAGAAACACACACGCACACCCCCCCCCCACCAACCCTACCCCTCAAGGAAAACCCGAACGTCCAGCATTCGACCCAAAGGCAAACAGCGTTCATTTCGTTCATTTCCCCTCCAGAGCTAATAAGGGAAGAGTTTTACGGTCGTGTTATTGGCGTCAAAGTGGATTACTTCCGTCCCTTCCATGAGGCATACACAGGCGTACTATGTGGCCCTTCCATGAGGCATACACGCGACATAAAGGGAGGAACATGCAAGGGGAAAAGTGTAGAATTTATTACGTGTTATGTTCCTGAGAAAGCGTGGTGTGCTGGCTATGGCTTTGGGGTCAGATGCTGTTGGTTTTGTTGTATTTATTCTTTTAAGGTCAGTGGAAGGTGTCTGGGCTAGCTAGGATGGTCTAGCTGATGAAGAATAGCGTCAGCAGATGGATGAGTCATGCTTTATTAGGGTGCCATTGTTAGAAGTAGGTTATAGTTATGGTTGTTGTAAATACTACACGGTCAGACCAATATTCATACCTGTATCTTTTCAGAATATATCGAGAAATCTCTTTTAAGAAAACCAGACGGTCTCTACTGAACACACACACACACACACACACACACACACACACACACGCACCATCTCTCTTCTCTCCTCTCTCTCTCCTCTCTCTCTCTCTCTTCTCTCTCTCTCTCTCCTCTCTCTCTCTCTCTCTCCTCTCCCCTCTCTCTCTCTCTCTCTCTCTCCCCCCTCTCCCTCTCTCTCTCTCCCTCCTTCCTCCTTTCCTTCCCCTCTCTCTCTCTCCTCTCTCTCACTCTTGTCTCTCTCTCTCTCTCTCTCTATCTCCTCCTTCCTGGCTTCAACGTAGCTGTACTCCAGCTGCTGACGCCGCAGGATCGGGTGAAGCCAGCTGAGCAAAATAACCAGATGGTGCAGGCGGTCCCGGTAAGGCAGAACCACCACCACCTTGTGCCGCGGAAGACAAGGGTTCTGGGCCTCGTGAACCGGACTCCAGCGGCCTCCCGGTAGAACCCAGTCCAGCTTCGACAGCACCTCTTCGAGTCCAGCTGCTCCATCTCCTCCAGGTCGATGCTGAGGTGGCCTTCTGTCGAGGGGAGACGGGGGGGAGGAGGGGGGGAGAGGGGGTGAGAGGGCACGTGGAGGCGACGCATAGTGATAGGAGAAAGAGACAAAGGGTGTTTATATTCACTTGGGTTTCTCTATGTGTGTGTGTGTGTGTGTGTGTGTGTGTGTGTGTGTGTGTGTGTGTGTGTGTGTGTGTGTGTGTGTGTGTGTGTGTGTGTGTGGGGAAGGCGTCGAAAGAAAAACGTTTCTTAAGAGGTTTGTTTTGTTAGAAAGGAAACGTTCAAAATTATAATCGATAATAAAAATAATAATGATAGTATTGATACAAATGCTAGCAAACATAATAATGACAATAACAACAATAAAACTGATGATAATGCTAAAAATTATAGTAATAATAATGATAATGACAACACAGAAAATATAATAATCATAACCAAAATGACGATAGTAAAATTAATATTAACAATAACTATAATGATGAATAACTATAAATATAGACGAGGAAGTAAATAAGTACAAAAAAAGCAAAAATGGAGATGAGATGGAACATAGAAGAGAAACAACCAAAATAAAAAGAAGAAAAAAAAAATACAGCAAAAAAAAAAAAAAAAAAAAAAAAATTATCGAACCCTGGAAACTCATTCATCAAATTTCCAAACGGTGAACAAAAAACAAAACAACAACAAGAACATCAACATGAATTCCCTTCCAACAGCTGATATAATGGCTCAGTGTGGACATCCATTTTGATACCCAACCTCAACTTGGTGACCCACACTTACACCTAAACTTATAATTGTAATTAAGATAAGCTTTAAATATAATATTAACTGATAAAGCCTCAAGTCTTGTGTTTCGTGTCTCGTTACAAGTTCCATTTTGCTGGTTGACTTCCCTGTCAATAAAGGCGATTTAGAGGGGGCTTATCAGAGCTTTCCGGACCCAAAGTACCCTCACGGCAACCTGAGTTCGAGGGTTCGAGTCCCAGCCGGCGCGTTGCTCCCCCGGGCAAGGAAATTCACCTCGATTGCAAGATTGGTCGGTGATTGCAAGAGCATGCAACCGCAAAATCCCAGCTTCACCTTATATGAATTGATGACACGTTGCAAAGGAGAGACAGAACAGAACAAATTGGAGGCAGCTATATACATATATATATATGGATATGAAAATGAATATGAATGTGAATATGAATATGAAGGCAGTGAAGAAGGTGATTAGGGTTTTTCGTCTGTGTTTTAGTTAGCGGGGTTTACTTGTCGATCGGTAATTTGGAAAGTTTATGGGTTTATTTGTTAATTCTTCGTTAATCTGTTGTTTCGTTAATTGGAAAGTTTATTGGTTTATTTCTTAATTGGTTATTTA
>NW_020872847.1:280358-282858 GCF_003789085.1 Penaeus vannamei
GATAGAGAGAGAGTGGGGGGAGGGAGGGAGGTAGGGAGAGATAGAAATAGAAAGAGGGAGAGGGAAAGAGAAAGAAAGATTGAGAGAGAAAGATAGAAAAGGGGAACGAGAGAGAGAGAGAAACAGAGAGAGATGGAGAAATGGCAGAAAATATTATCACTGCCTGTCTAGACCAGATGCTCTCATGGTGAGTGTTGTTGGGAGAGAGGGAAGGACGGCTAAATTGGGAACAGACAGAAAATCGAAGAAAAGAGTAAGCGAGGGAAAGAAGGGGAGACGGAAATGATAACGGAAGGAATAAGTAAAAGACACACATCAGCGTGATAAAGATAACTTAGAAAGAGAGTAGATAGCAGCAGAGCAAAAAAATAAAGACTACGGTTAAAAAGACGAAGAAAAGAGGAAAATGGGGAAAATGATGATCAGGAATAAGAGAAAGACAGAAAGAAGATTACCTCGATAGAAATGATTATCACAACGATTCCCAAATAACAAACTTATGAACGATAGATAGAAATATATCTACCATAAGGTCAGTCACTGTAAGATGCTACTATTACCTTCATCGAAAGTCAAGATCTGTAGATGATTCACCCCCCCTCCTCTATTTGTCTGTCTGTCTGTCTGTCTGTCTCTGTCTCTGTCTGTCTGTCTGTCTCTCTGTCTCTCTCTCTCTCTCTCTCCCTCTCCTCCTCTTCCCTCCCCCTCCCTCGCTCTCCCTCCCTATCCCTCCACCTCCCTCCTTCCCACTCCTTCCATCGATCTCCCTCCTCTCCCTCCCTATCCCTCCACCTCCCTCCCTCCCTCCTCTTCCCTATCCCCCACCTCCCTCCCTCCCTTCCCTCCCTCTCTCTCCCTCCCTATCCTTCCACCTCCCTCCTTCCCTCTCTCCCCTCTCCCCCCCCTTCCCTCCCTCCCTCTAACAAGCAATCACAAAACACACACATACATATACAACCACCAACGAAAACAAACAAAACCCCCCATCCTACACAACATATTCTCCCCCCTCCCACCCCACCCCCCAAAAAAGAATCAATAAATAAAAAAAAAAAAATCAATAAATCCAAAAAAATCAATAATAAAAAAAAAAAAAAAATCAATAACCCCCCCCAAAAAAAAAAAATCAATAGAACCGGCAGAACATTTTTGATATGGTATTTGCCTCGTGATCGCCGCCGAAATCAAGTCTGGAAATTCGTTATAGATGCGCCTGGATTCGCTCTATTGACAGATATTCAACGATGATAACTTTGGCTTATTGGATTAGTCGACGTGGGCCGCTTGGGGGGGGGTTGGGTGGGGGGGGTTGGGGGTTTAGAGGCGAGTTCTTGTTGTTGCTATTTCATTTGTTTATTTAAAAGATAACAGAAATAACAGGAAAATAACGCAATAACGCAAACAAACACGTGGTAGAGAGAAAATAAAGAAAGTTCTATTCATAACACACACTTTAACTCGAATAAAACACAATAACATTAAAAAATATATTATAAAATATATTATAAAATTTATATGAAAAAAGTTTATAAATACATACATAATATAAAAAGAAAAAAAAGAAAAAGAAGATAATTACATCTACAATAACACAAACACTACAAAAATAAAGAAAAAATGATAAAATGACAAAACAAAAAAGGAGTCATGTTTATTAATAAAAACAATATTCAGCGATTTTGTTATCATCTCCAAAAAATCCTTTGATCGTTTTTTAAATCTACTTTTATTTTCCATGCATCTATTTACATAATTTTCCAAACAAATTCTAAAAGCCTCTTCTGGTGAGCGAGAGAAAAAAGTTATGTAATATATTCTGAAAGTGTTTGAAAGCAGATTAAACTTGAAAGAAAAAATAAGTATTTGGTTTCTAATTTAGTCATTTATCTATTTTGGCAAACTGTTCCCTTTGTGATATTTGACCTTCACACACGCACGCACAAACTCTTTTATCCACTCTCGCTCTCTCCCTCTCGCTCTCACTATCCCTCTTGATCTCTCTCTTTCTCTTTCCCTCTCTCGCTCCTTTCTCTTTCTCTCTTTCTCTTTCTTTCTCTCACTATCTATGTTTTTTTCTCTCTCACTATCTATGTCTCTGTCTCTCTCTGTCTCTCTGTCTCTCTCTCTCTCTCTCTCTCTCTCTCTCTCTCTCTCTCTCTCTCTCTCTCTCTCTCTCTCTCTCTCTCTCTCTCTCTCTCTGTCTCTTTCTCTCTCTCTCTCTTCTCTCACACACACACACACACACACACACACACACACACACACACACACACACACAACGGTACACATGTGTACACACTCACACCAATATTTTTTTTCGTCCATACTTTATCCCTCTTTGCAGTTTCCAGGGTTAATCTTCCATTAACTTCAAAAGTTGTTTTATTTTACATAGTCTTTGATAGCTTTATAACTTTATTCACAAGTTGTAACATATACCAATGCATATGGTTTGCATATAGAGTGTGCTATTTTTTTCTTTTTTTTTGTTATTCGTCTT
>NW_020872847.1:290358-295483 GCF_003789085.1 Penaeus vannamei
TTTTTTTTTTTTTTTTTTTTGGGGGGGGGTATGGCTATTCTTTTTTCGACATTTAAGGAGGGAGTTATCTTAATGACAGCGTGGTCAGACGTGCCTACAAACCCCAGTGATTTCACAAACCAATATGATGGTGAAATCTGATTACAGGGTTGAGTGAAGAACGGCTGGAAAGCATTGGAAAAAATACGTTTTTTCCAGCTCTTGCACTTCTAGTACACTGAATAAGGTATTGATTTAGGTCACGTGCAGATATTAAGTTGCAACAGTTGTATGTGGCGAGGAGCTCATCTTTGTTGTTGATGAAATAATCGGTAGGTTCTTTTCCATGCCAGCGAGGTCTGTAACGCTGTAAGCCGTGTGCTATCTGTTGCTGTTTTCCCATGAGTTCAAAGTGATTAGGGATCTCCGGAGTTCACCGCTGTGCTTGCAGGGAGGCGCGGTGGCTAGCGGCAACTCCTCCAAATTTCCCTGTTGAGTGGTCTCGTCGGAACCATGGGCCGCGTCCTTTAACTTTGGCGTAGTTAAGTGGGACACTCATCGAAAAATATCTCGGTTGCAATAACGGTCTGCATTTTTTTTATCATGAACTGCGACAGCTCTCCTCCGTTTGTCCAGAATCCGCTAAGATCGGCTGATATCAGAACGAGCGTAGATGGTGCATCCCGAACCATATTAAAACGTATTTTCAAAATGAGAGGCTGTAAGGATTAATGGGGTCGTTGTGGGTTTTTTCTAATGCCTTGGATATATCACAGTTTGTGGAGGAAGCCGCTGATGGGGATATGTGGCCGCTGTGTGATGGAGATGTTGTCTTTGGAGCTGGAAAAATAGTTCCTGGTACCTGACGTACATTTCTTGTTGTTGATGTTGTAACAGAAATTTCTCTTTGGTGTTTCTTAGTGGGTTCTGAGAAATTATAAGAATTTTCTGCTGGAATTGTGTGATTTTCCGATGATTTTCTCGGGAGTTGGTGCTACATGAATTCGCGGAAGAGGTTGTTTACCTTCCCTCTCGCACTTGGCACGACACCGCTCGGCAGCGCGGCCCTGGCGAGCACAAGGATCGCAGCGCTGCCTATGCCAGCAGCCACTTGTATTGGGTCCAGCGCGTCGACAGTGACTGCAGAATTTCTTTTGCAATTGCTCTTTTATTGGCCTTTCGCCTTTATGCTTTGGCTGTTGTATTGGATAGTTCTTTTGACTAGCAGCGGGGTTTCTAGAGTGTAAGCGGAGGTTCGCCGTCGCTCAGCTGGCACTGCCTTTCCCTGAGAGACTTTTCGCACTAGATGAAAGGGCTGTATATCGCTCTTCGTCATTTTTGAAGGGAAAACACTACAGCCCGTACACCTCGTCTCCACCGTTCTGATATGGCTGCGTGTCGAAGCGAGAGAGTCGACAGAAGGAAGGACATCCTCGAGGGCATCTCCTTATCCTTTTGATCCCCGAGAAGAGATCGCGAGATGGGGCTTGCTTTGAGCGCCGATCTCTCTCTCTCAGCTGCCAGGAACCTTTCACCTAACGCCTCTTTGCTAAGTTCTAACAACGAAGCTAATTCAGGAGGCAAGGGGACTAGTACAGTCTGCCCAGAGACAAAAGACGTATCACCGTCATCTTGGGTAGCTGAGTCTGTCACATATAATACAGGATCGTCGATCGTCTGCAAACACATGATCGTTTCTTCGTCTTCTCTTATTGGAACGTACAACCGTAGTAATAAACACTATGATTATTATCTTATTTAGATCTTGTCTGTTCTTTCCCGTCGTCTCCAGTTTTGTTATTGTTATCCTGATCATCAGAGATAATAAAGGGATAGAAATCATAAGCAAAAAAGAGAAAATTCCTCGGGCTCCGTCGAGTCCCCGCGTCCGAATCCCCGGAAGGCGCAAGTTTCCCGCGTCCGGATCCCCGGCTGACTCCTCACCTGCGTGTGGATGCGCGCCGGGCTGATGCGGATGAGCGTCGGCCCCGGATCAGGGGCGTGTCGGGCGCGGGCGCTCATGACGGGGCTCAAGGGCGGCCGGCGTCTCTGCCCACCTCATGACGCAGGCAGGGCGCCCACGCCTTCACCACGCCCACCTCTTCCGCTTCGCCCGCTCTGCTGGAGGAGGAAAAGGGATCGATTAGCTTTTTGAAAAATTCTGTGATGATTTTTCTTCCGGTGGGGAGGGGGAAAGGGAGGGGATGAGGGGGGAGAGGGAAAAGGGAGGGGGGGAGGGGAGGGGGAGAGGGGGAGGGTGAGGGTGAGGGGTGTTAGTTTAAGGAAACTAAATGAAAGTGTGTTTTGCTGCTGTTCAAGTTGCAGTGTCGAAAACGATGTTGTCGGATTTGGCGAGTAAACACACGCGGAGTTTAAAACAGTGTTGTTCAAACTTTTTTTTCCATCACGGCTTGACTTGTTTTCATGCAATTAACTTCTGACCCGACTGTAATAATCTCTCTGTTTTGTTCGTTTTTTTTACCTAATTAATTCACTGATACATGCTCATTTTTATACATTTTTTGTGTATGTATTTTTTACATATCCACTTATTCATTACAGATCCGTACTGTAGTTTAAAAGCGCCTGTAGAGGGAACAAGAAGAAAGAAATAGATTATCAAGAATCGAAATAGAACGAGGAAGTGAGAGAGAGAAGGAAGACAAAAGAAATGATAATGAGAAGTAAAAAAAAAAAAAAAGAAAAAAAACAATTCTCACTCAACAACGAACCCCCTCCCCCACCCCACCCCACCCACCAACCCCATCCTCGCCCACTCCCACCCCACCCTCACGCCCACCCCCACCCCCGCCCCCCCTCAACCCATTCCTCTTCACGCTGCACGTCTTGCAACTGTAGAACTGGGCATCGAAGGCGGAGATCAATAACAACAAACAAGAGCGAGATTGTGAGAGTATCCCCTGAGAGCGACGCTGTACTAACACGGGTATCGAGGAATATTCAGATAATTATGGAATAAATAGATAACGAAAAACAATTTTGTACGAGGAAGGAAATCGTAGATTTTATCACAAATGATTTTTTTTTTTTTTTTAGGAAGGGATAGATGAATCGACAAAATCTGGAGAGAGATTATGGGGTTTATCGCAACGAGGCCAAGAAAAGAAAATGGCGGCGAGGGAGGGAGGAGGGGGGAGGGGAGGAGGAGGGCGGAAAATAACGGTTTTGGGAATTCAAATGTAACGTCATATTTTACAGCGCTGGCGAAGAGGAGCCAAGAGAGAAGGGGAATGATATTTGAATAGGACGAAGAGAAAAGATGGGAGAGAGAGAGAGAGGGTAATGTTGGGGGATTAAAGGATAGAAACTCGTTGAAAACAGAATGCTTTTAGACCGGTGTCTATTTTTGTGCGAAATGAACGTGAGGGAAATTGAGGAATATGTATATGGAAGGAAACAGAAAATAAGACTAAGAGAGGGGGAGGAGAGAGAGAGAGAGAGAGAGAGAGAGAGAGAGAGAAGAGAGAGGAGAGAGAGAGAGAGAGTGAGAGAGAACTGTGTGTGTGTGTGTGTGTGAGAGGAGAGAGAGAGAGAGATAGACTGTGTGTGTGTGTGTGTGTGTGTGTGTGTGTGAGAGAGAGAGAGAGAGAGAGAGAGAGAGAGAGAGAGAGAGAGAGAGAGAGAGAAGAGAGAGAGAGAGAGAGAGAAGAGAGAAGAGAGAGAGCAGACCGAGAGAGAAGGGGGAGAAAACAGACAGACAGACAGGAGAGAGGGAGTGTGTAGGAGTGAGGAAAATGAGAGAGAGAGAGAAAAAAAAAAAATAATGAAAAGAGAGTAAGAGAGACAGAAAACTATAAAAGAAAGTCCCTCGAAACACACACAAGGGTTCTCACTGAGACAGACCCCGTTAAACCGGCGTCATTTCTTGGCCTAATGTAATTCTAACGATCTGTGAATATGCTCAAGAAAGTTTAAGAAGGAACGTAAAAAAAAACAAATCACAGTGCAAGGACCACGAGATGCAGAATGAGACAAACATTAAAACTCGGAAGATAAACAATATAACAAACACGAATACGATTTGCGACCGAATCTAAAAGACTGATTGTTGAAAGACAAAACTTTTTTTTTCTAGTTTCTTTTTTCTGCTTTTTCCTCTTTTATTTCGGTTCTTTCCTGTTCTTTTTTTTTCTTTTATCGAAAAGTTTACTTAGTAGATCTCACACTGACGAGCAGTCCAATGGCATCTATAAAGTTCCACGAAGACAACTTTGGGGAATATTTTCGTCTGCTTGGAAAAGAGAAGGTGGAGGACGCAGGAGGAGGAGAGAGAGAGAGAGGAAAAGAGGGAGAGAGGGAGGGAAGAAGGAGAGAGAGGAGAGAGAGAGAGAGAGGAAGGAGTAGAGAGAGAAAGAAGGAGAGAGAGAGAGAGAGGAGAGAGAGGAGAGAGAGAGAGAGAGAGAGAGAGAGAGAGAGAGAAGAGGAGAGAGAGAGAGAGATGTGGAGAGTGAGAGACACATACACAGACAAACAGACTGACATATAGAGAGGAGAGATGAGAATGAGTGATGAATGATGAGAGAGAAAAGAAAGAACAAAGAGAGAAGAGAGAGAGAAATAGAGACAGAGACAGAAAGGAAGAGAGAGAGAGAGAAACAGAGACAGAGAAGAAACAGAAAGGAAGAGAGAGAGAGAGAGAGAAAAACAGAGACAGAGACAGAAACAAAGAAAAGAGGAGAGAGACAGAACAGAAACAGAGAGGAAGAAAAATCAACAAAGACACACAAAGAGAGAGAGAGAAAAAAGCCACAAGAAAGAAACGAAGAGAGAACCAGGGCAAGAGCAAGATAATTGAATAAGCCCAGACCGATCGCGAACGAGTGATTAGCAGATATTAGCGAATCGAGAGACCCTGGTGATCTTAATTACGAAATGGGGGATAAAAGATAAGAGCAATTATGGACATATTTCAGCGGATTATCAACAGCGGGTTGAAGATGGCGGAGATGAGGCGGATGTTGCAAAAGGCGAGGACTTTATTTGGTGGATATTGCTTCACTTTGTTGCAGGGGGGGGGGGGGGAATCTCCTCCCGCTCTCTCTCTCTCTCTCTCTCTCTCTCTCTCTCTCTCCATTCTCTCTCTCTCTCTCTCTCTCCTCTCTCTCTCTCTCTCTTTTATGTATAT
>NW_020872847.1:295583-298083 GCF_003789085.1 Penaeus vannamei
GAGAAGAGAGAGAAGAGGAGAGACGATGAGAGAGAGAGAGAGAGAGAGAATAGAATGTATGAGTGTGTAAGTGCTTATATAGATGTACATATTCATATGATACTTGCCCTAGTAGGATTATCAGCGGTCCTAAGAGGCTTTGTGTGAAATTCTTGGAAACTTGGTTCGCCTAAAGTTGAGTTGATCCAACTTTAGTAAGGGATTACAAAATGTAGTTAAACAATGATTTAACATACATTTAACGAATAAAGGTAGTTTCCTGGAGTTAATTTTTTTTCTCAAAAAGGCTCAAAACTACATATAGGTTTCTCGAAATAAGTGATATATCTGTAATCAGAATGCGTATGGGATTGGACCATAACACAGTGAATATATTATGAAAGTGCACGGCACCAACCGAACGTTACACTAAATTCGTTTCAGGAAAAAAGCTGAAAAATTGAAAAAAATAATATATGGCCATTGATACTGAAATGTGGTGTGTGGTTTCCGGAGATTTAAACACAAAATCATGTTACCGTAAAATCCTTTCACCTTTAATTAAATAACATCAGTATGGATGAGATTTCCAATATAGAAAAAATAGCACATCTGCGCATGAGTACTTTCCTCTTTTCCATGCAAGTTTGTAGTTATCTGAAACAACTCAGCGAAAGTAGAACTGTTCCTAAGTACTTAAGTGGCATCTAGGCCACAATAGGCTGCCAATACTGCCAGTAACTTTCACTTATGGGATCGTCTCGTGCAGGAGCTCTGAGCAGGCGTTGATAAGGGGGCTTTTTAAGTATACCGCGGGTGGGTGGAGAGGATGTGAAAAGGATTCAGTTTAAAAAAGAAAGAGATAGAAGGAATAAAAAACGAAGGAAAGTTGAAGAAAAATATTTGCAAGAAAGATGAAAAAAAAAAAAAAATGCATGCGAGGGCTGGATGTGAAAAGCATAAAACGTTCCATCTGCTTTATGGTGACAATAAACACTAGATTCGTAATAGTTATGTAACGACTTTGTAAAGCATAGAAGCGCTGTAACGATCCGTTGATTTTGAAACATTTTACATAAATATCTGAAATCTAAAGCAGTAGCGTTATTTAAGTAACCTTATTGTACATTTGGAAATTTATACCTTAAAGTCGTATTTTTCCTATAGATGATCTGATTATGTGCTTAAGAGGTATTAAGGTCAGGCATGGCACAAAAAGGAGATGAAAGGAAAATATAAAATACATTCACTCCTTTAAATTCTTAGAACCTTGAAATCTGTCAATGACGTGAGAAGATTTAACGTCAGGATCAAGCTTTACGTAGAAATGAAAACGAAACGGTAATAAACTTGTGAAAGAAAATTAAGAATAAAAAGCGAAGGAAAAGAATAACGAGAAAAGAAGAGAATGAGAGAAATATTCCCCTCAAATCAAAGAGGAATGAATAAAAACCCGACAAATAGGATAGATTATGAAAATATAAGAAGAATAGGACCAAAAGAGATAAAAAAGAAAACGAAAAAGAAAAGAATGAAATTATTAAAACAAAAACAAATATATAAAAGAAAAAAAAAGATAAATATCGCAAAAAGAAAGACAAGAAGGTAATGATTATGTAAAAAAAAAAAAAAAAAACGGAGAAAAGAAACAAAATGAAAGAAAAAGGCAGAAAGAAACGCGAAAATGCAAAATAAAATAGAATAAAAAATAGAATACTAACGAGAGAAAATATCCCCTCACCCGACAAAAAAGGATACAAACAAGAATGAAAGAAAACACTTTTCAAATACCGTAAAAAAGACAGTCATTGGGCGCCTTCTAACTGGGGATTCTGTCACAGCCAACTAGCCGCCACTCACTCCCAGACATCGGTCGGTCGCCTCTTTAAATCAACGAATGCCCCCTCCCCGCCCTCCCCTCCCCGCCCCCTCCCCCATCACTGGGATCTCCACCATCTCGGTCTCTCCCTCTCTCTCGTTCGTTCGCTCTTTCACTCCGCATCTTTGTTTTTCGGTTGTCTCTTTTTGTTTCTTATTATTGTTTGTTTGTTTGCCTGTCTCTGTTTGTCGCTCTATCTCTCTCTCTCCCCCTTTAATCCCTACTTCCTCTCTCTCTTGATCTCTCCCTCTCTTTTCCTTCTCTTCCTCCCACTATTTCTTACTCTTTCCCTCCCTCCCTCCCTCCCTCCCGCTGTCACTTTCTCTTTCTCTTTCTCCCTCTCCGGCACCTTCCTTCTCTTTTCTCTCTCTCTCTCTCACTCTCTCATCTTTCTTACTTTCTCTTTCTCTCTCTTCTCTCTGTCTCTGTCTCTGAATCTCCCTATTTCTCCCTCTCACTTTCTCTCTCTCTCTCTCTGCCCCCTCCCCAGCTTCTTCTTCCATCAGTCCCTCCTCCCTCCTTTTCCTCCCCTCCCCCTCTCTCTTCCACCCTTTTCTCTCTTTCTCCATCTCGCTCTGCCCCCTCCTCCTCTCTATACTTCCCTCCCTCTCCTCACCTCCTCTCTCTGTCCTCTCCCCCATT
>NW_020872847.1:323083-333083 GCF_003789085.1 Penaeus vannamei
ACTAATACTAATCAAATGCTAATAATAGTAATAAAATTTATTATATTAATAGTAATAATAATAACAGCAACAGCAATAAAGATCATGATAATTATAATAACAATAATGATAATCAAAACAATAATGATGAAACTACTACTATTAGTAGACAATAATGACAACAGCAATAAAAAACATAATAAAAATGAAAAGGACAAAATATCAGTAACTACAAAACAATCAATAAAAGCAATACCTGAAGGAGAAAACAGAATTTTGAAATCCTTTTTCGACTCTTCACTTTCCAGCAGAGTAATCAGGGAGTTTATGAATCATGGACATTACATCATAGCTAAGAGCGCAATATTAAAGGAGACAGCAAGTTTCCCGTTGCAATCTTCTTGGTGAACTGTTGTCTAGTTTCATCTCCTAGTAATGAGACATCTTGTTGAAATTGTGTGAATGAGAATGAATGTCTTCAAAATACAAGAGATGCATTTAGATACATCTCTTGTATTATGGAGATATTCGTTCGTATTTATACCGTTTATACATTTGTCGCAAAGAATATTGTTTAGTGAGACATCTGCTTGCCATTACAGCACATTGTCAAATTCAAAGCCCTGTTTTCTTCAGTTACCACCTTGAGGGCCAACAATGGTTTATGCCTGATTTCTCAGAATGCCGTTACTAAAACTGGTTTTATTATGCAGTTGTACGCAAAGTTTATCTTAACTTAGATTTTGAATGGTGATACTGATGGTAACAAATTGTACGTGACGTTATTTTCCGTCATGGCTTTCATGATTCACAAGCTATAATTCTTCTTGTCACCCAGCTCATAAACAATGGTAATAATAAAAATGATAATAATGATAATAATACTGCACTTCTGATCACCCCAAGGGACACAGTTAGCCAGCGGACCATGCGCATTACATGCTTTGTAGATTTGATTTTTGTTTCGTTTCCCTTAACCGGATGTTCATCTGTACGGTGTGAGTATACAGTAGTGTTCCGTGTTCAGTGATTTTCGACTTTTGAGCTGTGTTTCAAAAATGGGGAAAAAGGGGATTACGAAAAAAATCTATATATAAAAGAAGACAAAGATGGAGAAGACCTTTCATGTCTTTCATGACTAATCAACTTGGCAATCCTTCAGCAAACGACAGTGAAAAATGGAAAAAATCCTTTCTCGGCCTAACAGGTACCTCGATACAAACGCTTCTTACTTTAGTAAATTACCCTGGCCTGTAACACGGGTAAAAGTTGCCGCTATGCTTTATGGGCATCAGAGATACCTTACTAAGACGAAATTTTAAAAGATGAGACTATATTATAAGCTGAATTGTTGGACTAGAGAAATACAACATTTCTTTGCCGTTTTTATCTTATCTGCTTGTTTCAACATTCATATGAGATATCTGAATGTTTAATTGCCTTTTAATCTCTTTTCTGTGTTTCCCGATTTCGTTCCACTATCGACACAAGACCAAGACAAGTATTAACGAAAAAAATCCATAAAACACAATACATAGAAAAATGAAACAAACATTTAGATACGACAAAACATGTAATAAAACTTAAAAAAATAAAAGCTCTTCACAAACTACCTCGTACAAATCGTAAACAAAATCAATCCCACGATTTACGTCATTCTCAAATAGCTTTGTTTATTACATTTGCTTAACTGTAAGTCCCCCCCCCCTCTCTCTCTTGTTTCTCGTTTTTGTTCTGTCTCTCTCTCTCTCTCTCTCTCTCTCTGTCTCTCCCTCCCTCCCTCCCTCCCTCCTCCCTCTCTCTCTCTCTCTCTCTCTCTCTCTCTCTCTCTCTCTCTCTCTCTCTCCCTCCCTTTTTTTATCTCATCTTTGCCCACGCCCTCCTATAATGCGAGGAGTTAGAAAAAAAAGAACTTATTCCGAATCCAGGGAGCAACTCGAACCTCCTTTAAACGGCTGTAATGATGGTTTAATAATCCAGAAACCCCCCCCCCAAAAAAAAAAAAAAAAAAAAAACGTATAATATAATCATAATCACAATCATGATAATAATGCTTATGATAATAATGATAAAATGAAAGTCATAGCGGCGATAATAAAAATATTGATAATAACAATAATGGTAATAGTAGCATTAATAAGGGTGCTGCATATTAATAATGGTAATGATAATTTAATTATATACCAAAAAGAATAAATAAAAAACACAAAACACCTTCAAGAGAGTTGGAAAATATAAATATAAATTAGAAAAAAGTCTCTCTCTTATGAACTGCACATCAAAATTCAGTACTTTTAAATAGATCTTTCAGAAGAACGCACACAAATTTATACTTCAAAATCATTCCCGTCAAACATATATGGGAATTTCCCTCCAAAAGAGTCGAATGAAATATATTCTGTCTTCTTGACCTCCGATCTCCATTAGAAGTCGGGGATTGCGTGCTTCCACCAACAAAAAGCTTCCAGCATTAGAAATAAACTCGCAAATATGAAGTCTGCCTCAGATTCAAGACTAAATCCACACATAACATACATACATACATTTATATATTTATATAATATATATATATATATAATATTATATATATATATATATATATATATATATAATGTTTAATATAATATATATACATAATATATATATATATATATATATATATATTATATATTATATATATATAATATATATAATATATATATATATTATAAATATATATACTATATATATAAATATATTATATATATATAATATTTACACACACACACACACCACACACACACACACACAATATAGTATATTATATTATATATATATTATATAATAGTAGAATACACGCAAGGTTAGTCATCAATTTATTCATAAGAACAATATCTCAAATTGTAAAGTACAAAAGAGTAAGATGTGTATGTATATGGTCTGTAATATGATAATAATAATAATAATAATATATATATAAATATATAATATATAGGTATAATAATTAATGATAAATAGTAATAATAATATAATAATATATTAATCACAAAATAAATAAAATAAATAAAAATAATAATAATATAATAATAAAAATAATAAATGATAATAAAATAATAATGAAGCAATGTAATAATATAAAGATATTGATAATAACAATAACGATAATAGTAGCATTAATAAAGATGATAAATAATGGGAAATGATAATGATTATACTAAATGAAAATGATTATACCCTTACTACTGTTAGTGCTACATTATTACCACAACTACAACTACTACTAATGATGATAATGATAATGATCATAACAACAACAACAGCAATGATAATAGTAATAATGAAAATAATAAAATGAAAATGATCATAATTATGAATATGATCAAAATGATAATCAATATGATGATAAGAACAATAATATTAGTAACAATGATATGAGTGGTAATATTACTAGTACTTATCATGATTAAACGGTAATAATGATGATGATGATAATAATATTAATAATGATAATAATAGTAATAGTAATAAAAATAGCAATGACAATAATAATGATAATAATAATAATAATAATAATAATAATAATAATAATAATAATAATAATAATATAATAATAATAATAGATAATAATAACAAAACATAATAATAACAATAATGGTAATAATAAAATAATAAATAAATAATAAATGATAATGATAATAATGACTAATATTACCGTTATCAGACTGATTATTAATAATAGTAATTACAATAACAATTGGTAATGATGATGCTTAATATGGATGATGATGATGGTGATGATGATGAGATGGATGATGATGATGATGATGATGATGATGATGAATGATGATGATGATGATGATGATGATGTGTGATGATGATATAATTATGATGATGATGATGATGATGATAACAAACAATAACTCGTAATAATAACAATAATAATGACAATGATAATAATAATAGTAATAATACAATAATAATGATAGTAATGATTAATAAAATACATCAATGATAAGAATAACAACAACAATAATCTAATGAGAACAACAAGAACGATAATATTAATGACAGTAACAATAATAAAAACAACGGTAATGATAAAATAAAAAAACTACGATAATGAAAATGATAATAACAATTATGCTAATGATAATAACTATACTAATAATGATAACAATAATAATGACAACAATAATAAAAACAATGATAATGATGATGATGATAATAATAATAATCATGACTAATAATAACCATGATGATA
The DNA here is from genome assembly GCF_003789085.1 of Penaeus vannamei. Classification (NCBI taxonomy): domain Eukaryota; kingdom Metazoa; phylum Arthropoda; class Malacostraca; order Decapoda; family Penaeidae; genus Penaeus; species Penaeus vannamei. The sequence goes on from NW_020872847.1 coordinate 327,303, forward strand.
ATAATAATAATGATAATAACAATAACCATGATAATAATAATAAACATGATTACAATGATACTAACAGTAATGTAAATGATAATGATAATGATAAGAGAAGTAGCGCAACCAGCCCCTCGAGGATCTCACTGTCTCTCGCTCTCGCCTGTTTTTGCTCAGGTTTTTCTTCATCCTTGTTTTATGTTGTCTTCGTCTTCTTTTTCTCCCTCTTTGGTGTGTCTTTTGTCTAAGTTTAGCTCTTGTGTTCATGTTTTCATTTGCTTGATGGTAGTTTTTATTGTTGTTTTTTTTCGTTTTTCGTTTTTACTGGCTTTTGTTTTTATACTAGTTTTATTTGGGTGATTTGCTGTATATGTTATTTAAATCGTTTCCTACTCATCATGGAGTGAGTGTAAGACATCTTTTCAAATGTATTCCTATTCTGACTGGCCGCTAAATACAGTCGGGCTACAGCAGCCAGTGTATTATTACCTCTCTTGAACTGAGAACACTGGCTGCCAGAGATACAGCAAGTTGCCTTGAGAAACCTGATTTTCTTTTTCTTTTAGTTTTTACAATAGGGTTGGTGTGATCTTTATATTTTCTATGATGGTTTTTACTTTTCTTTTGCTGTCCCCTTAGGACTAGCTCTCGGCTGTCTTTTTTTTTCTCTTCTATTTTTTTATGCTTTTGTGTTTTAGGAATTTGCTTTTTATATCAAAGGTACTTGCCTGAGGATCATTTGGGTTTCCTTTTTTTATTTAGCTTTTTAACCTATATTCTTACGAAAGCCTTTATAAATTGCCTTTATTTGTTCTCGGCAGTTTAGTATGACAATTTTAGGACAATTTTAACATCTGCTACTGATAATGATGTTAATAATAACAACAACAATAGCAATGGTGATAATGATGTTAATAACTCAAGATGAAAATGATGGCTATAATGATATCAGTAATCATGATAATAGGAATGATAATTATAATCATATTAGCGATCATAAACGGATATAATGGTACAAAAGTAGTAATAAAAATGAATTCAATAAAACAATAAACAAACCTATGGCAGAAATAACAGAAATAGGAATACATTACAAAAATGATAACCTAGATGTAATAACAACGACAAGAAATCATAAGAAATCAAATATATCTAAAATGACTAAACTGATAATGAAATCTTCAGTGCAGTATCCGTAGACTATGTCCAATCATCACTCATCACGTTCGCTGATTAATGATGCACAATCTATGACACAAAGCCTCAATTGACAATTTTTCCTATTAACTGTCCACAGGATACCCCATTTATATATGTAAATATGGTGAAATTTAATTTTGAATATCATTTGAAAACGTGGATGATTATTAGATCATTTTATTTATTGTTTGATCACGGTAAAATTAGGAATGATGATGATAAAATCACAGGTCACTAATGACAACGAGAATCATAATGAAAGTTATGATAATAATACCAACAATTTTAATAACATGAATATATGTCTAAGTTTATTATTAATGTTAATGATGATAATAATGAAAATAACAATAACAATATTAATAACGTTAACCCCTATAGCGATGATAATGATGTTAATGTTGATGAAGACGATAATAGATATGGTACTAATGAGGATGGAAAAGGGAAGTTTATTAATCTTTTTCTTGTTATTTTTCCGAACATCGAGACTGTCTCGCCTGTTTTACAAATGAACGTGATTGTGTATCATATACTCTATACATAAAACTAATTATATTTCAACCTCATTATCATCATCATTATTCGAATCATCCAAGCTACTAAAGACACGAGAAAATTTCGACTGTTGCCAGATGAGCCGCCGGTGAGTGTGTGTGTGTGTGGGGGGGGGGGGGGGGTGTAAGGACACTTACTTTTCAATGTCCGCGATTGCCCTTCACTCTGTGGCTTGTCATTGAACCTTAAATAATTAATTATTGTATTTAGATTATCAAATTTGATGAAGTGTCTTCAAGATATAGCTGATTACGAGTATCTCGGGGTTTTAGGAGAATATGAAATAAAGCACGAATAAGTAATAGGGATATTAATTAAAGAGTATTACCGAAGGATAAGAACAATATTGGTATCTAACCTTAATGGAGGGAACAATGTATCTGCCATTAACTCGAAAGCAGTGGCAATTATCAGGTACAGAACAGGCATTATCACCTGGGCAAAGGAGGAGTCACATAAACTGGATCGAGGAAAACAGATAGACTGTAAGAGTGGAGATATATAGCTTGAAAAACTATGTGAAGACATCCAGAAAGAAAATTTTACAAGTAGTAAAAACTGGATTGCTTGTAAATGAGGATAAGGGAGAAAGCAAAAAGGAAGTACGAAAAGAACACCAGAGAACTTATTTGGATAAGAACTTGCATGGAGAATTCAGGAAAGCTACAAATGAAGCACGGAGTGAGAGGTCTTGGCGTTGGTCGAATAAGGGAAAGAAGAAACCTCAAAGAAGAGACTGGAAGCACCATCACAGTATCGCAAGAAAAAGCATTAAGCACAAATAACGTTGGAAAAGTAGTTATTAGGAAAATACATCATCTCTATGTCGAATGTGAAGAAGCTGATAAAACAGTGACACAGTACCTAAAACTATCCTAGAAAGAGTATAAAAGCAAAAGATATAGCGACCTGGATATTGTGCAAGAAGTGGGGGTTTGACAAAGTAAACAAGTGATATTTACACCAGCCAGAGAAAGTACTTGAATCAGATCACTGCAATACATTGTGGAATATCACTATACAAAATGACAAACAAACAAATAGAGTACAACAAACCAAACATCACGGTGATGGAAAAGAGGAACAAAAGATGCCAGCTGATTGATCCTTCGTGTCCATTCGATACTCGTGTTGAAGAAAAAGAGGAAGAGAAGTGCACTAACGACATCGAACTGGAATATGAGTTGAATAGGAAGTGGAAGATAAAAAAGTGGAAGTTATTTTGACAGTAGCCAAAGACTTGGGAAAGTGGATTGAAAAAATGGAATTGGATTTGACAATTGAAATGTTACAAAAATCATTTTTGCTTGGAGCTGCCAGGATTTTACGAAAAGTAATGGATAGCAACTAAATCAATGGAATACATGCTACAATACCTATTGAAGCAAAAAGAAAGCGGAACATAAAATCATTCCTGAAATGAAAAACGAATAATATTAACAGTGATAATGATAATGATGATAAGAATGATGATGATAATGATAATAATGATAATAATAATGTTAAAATGTTAAAAGCGACACTAATAATAAAGATAATGATAAACATAACATAAAGAGAAATAATAACATCAATAATGAATAATGATAATAATGATAATGATAAGAAAATGAGAATGATAATCATGATAATATGGTGATGATGATGATAGTAATAATAAGCATAATAATAATGAAAATCATCATGATGATAAAAACAATAACAGTATCGATGTAGATAAAAAAAAAAAAATATTGCAATAATAGCAATTAAGGATAATAATGATCATATCAGTGAAGATAATCACAATAATAACAGCAACAATAACAATAGTAATGAAAATAATTGATTATGATAGAATTAATAATGATAATGATATTGATAAAAGCAATGACAACAGTAATATCAATAACGATATTAGTGTTAATCATTACAACTGGTAATACTAATAATGATGATAATCATTGATAATGATAATGTCAATACCTAAAATGATAAGAAAAAATAACGACCATGATAAAAATAATAATAGGAGTAATAGTGGTAATGGTAATAATGATAATGATAATAATAATGATAATGATATAATAATTATAATGATATTAATAATAATGATAATGGCAATGAGATTAATGATAGTATGATAATAAAAATAGTAAAAATAATAATCATAGTAATAATAATAATGATGATAATAATGATATTGATAAAATAGCAATAGCAACAACAATAAAAATAATAATAATGATAATCTTACTGATAACAATAACAGCAACAACAACAAAAAAATGATAACAATAATAATAGTAATGATAATACTAATGAGGATAATAACAATGATGAAGATGATAATAATAATAATAATAACAGTTAAGAAAAAAATAATGATAATGATAATAATCTTATTAATCATGATTTTAAGAGCGATAATTATAATATGGTAGTAATATAATAATGATGATAATCATAACAATGATGATAAAAGTAATGATGGAAATATTAATATTAATGATGATGATAGTAATTATAATAATAAGTAGGGCAATGATAATGGTATTAATGAAAATACTACTATTACTACTATTATTACTACTGCTACTACTACTACAACTAAATACTAATAATAATGGTAATCATAATCATTAGAATAATACTAATAATGAAAATTAGGATAATGATATCAATATTAGTAATGATAGTAATAAAAGTGATAATGATATTGATAATGATAATAATGATGATGATAATGAAAATCATGAAAATGATTATGATGAGGATACTAATGATGGTGATGATGATGGAGGTAATGATAATGATAATGATATTGATGATAATATAGATAGTAATATTTGGCCTACTACTGCCACTGCTACGACTAATATTAGTAGTAATGATATCTTTATGATGATAACGATGATGATACTAATGATAACACTAATGATAATGATATTGACAATAATAGGAGTAATAATAATAATGATGAAAATACTGATAGTAAAAATGATGAAAGTAATGATAATAATAAGGATAATGATAATGATAATGATACTACGATAATGATAAGAACAATGATGAAGATGATGATGATAGTGATAATGATAATAATAATAACGATAATAATAATAATGAATAATGATAATGATATGATAATGATAATGTAATAATGATAATAATAATAAAAGTGATGTTAATAATGATGATAGTGATAATAATGGTAACAATAAAGTTAATAGTGATAAGAACAATGATGATGATAGTGATGATAATTATGGTGATGATAATAATAATGATAATAATAATAATAATAATAATAATAATAATAATAATAATAATAATAAATAATAATAATAATGATAATAATAATAACAACAATAATAATAATAATAATAATAAAATAATAATATAATAAATGATAATAATAATAATAAAAACAATAATAATAATAATAATGATAATAATAATAACAATAATGATAATGATAATAGTAATAAAAGTGATGCTAATATAACAATAGAAATGATAATGATAAAATAAATATAATAGTAAGAAAAGTAATGAAGACGATGATAATGATTATAGAAAATAAAATCTTGATGATAATAATAATAATAATAAAATAATATAATAATTAATAATAATAATAATAATAATAATAATAATAATAATAATAATAATAATAATAATGAAAAGCTAATATATAGTGGCATTAAAAGGGAGAAAGAAACCGTCATCCTAGCGGCTCAAGAGGAAGCCATTAGGACGAGCCTCAGCAAAGCCAGAATCGGCAAAGCACAGGGGGGGGGGGACAGTAAATGTGTGGGAAGGTTGACGAAACTATAAAGTCACGTCATTAAGGATGCAGCAAAAAAAAAGAAAAAAAAGAAAGAAAAGAAAGAAAAAAAGAAGAAAGAAAAGAAGAAGAAAAAAGAAAAAAGAAAAGAAAAGAAAGAAAGAAAAGAAGAAGAAAAAAGAAAAAGAAAGCAAAAAGAGAAGAAAATATATATATATATATATATTATATATATATATATATATATATATATATATATATATATAATATAT
>NW_020872847.1:338083-348083 GCF_003789085.1 Penaeus vannamei
TGTCTGTCTTAGTCATGCGTCTCTTACTCCTCCTCTCTCTCTCTCTCCCTTCCTCTCTCTCTTCAAAGGAAAACCATCCTATGGTATCATGAATATTCCCAAGTATAACTCTGCTCTGCCTCCTCGTTCCCCAGACGCCATGGGTCTTGCTTCATCCAAGGTCTAAATACATCTTCCTGCTTTGGTTATGGATGCTTCCCGCTTTCATCCAAGGTCTAAATACATCCTGCTTCATGAATGGGAGGACATTCCAAGGTCTAAATACATCTACCTGAGGTCTATTCATCCAAGGGTTCATCCAAGGGGGCGGTCTAAATACATCTCCCTGCTTCATCCAAGGTCTAAATACATACCTGGTGCTTCATCCAAGGTCTAAATACATCTACCTGCTTCATCCAAGGTCTAAATACATGCTATACATTGCTTGTGCCAAGGTCTAAATACATCTCCTGCTTCATCCAAGGTCTAAATACATCCACCTGCTTCATCCAAGTCTAAATACATATCATCCAAGGTCTAAATACATCTACCTGCTTCATCCAAGTCTAAATACATCTCCCTGCTTCATCAAGGTCACATCTTTCATGGTCTAAATACATCCTGCTTCATCCAAGGTCTAAATACATCAAAGGTGCTTCATCTGCCTTCATCCAAGGTCTAAATACATCTACCTGCTTCATGTCCCTGCTTCATCCAAGGTCTAAATACATCTACCTGCTTCATCCAAGGTCTAAATACATCTCCCTGCTTCATCCAAGGTCTAAATACATCTCCCTGCTTCATCCAAGGTCTAAATACATCTACCTGCTTCATCCAAGGTCTAAATACATCTCCCTGCTTCATCCAAGGTCTAAATACATCTCCCTGCTTCATCCAAGGTCTAATCTACACAAGGTCTAAATACATCTACCTGCTTCATCCAAGGTCTAAATACATCCCAAGGTCTAAATACATCTCTGCTTCATCCAAGTCTAAATACATCTCCCTCTTCATCCAAGGTCTAAATACATCTACCTGCTTCATCAAGGTCTAAATACATACCTGCTTCATCCAAGGTCTAAATACATCTACCTGCTTCATCCAAGGTCTAAATACATCTACCTGCTTCATGACATCCCTGCTTCATCCAAGGTCTAAATACATCTACCTGCTTCATCCAAGGTCTCATCTACCTGCTTCATCCAAGGTCTAAATACATCTCCCTGCTTCATCCAAGTCTAAATACACCTGCTTCATCCAAGGTCTAAATACATCTACCTGCTTCATCCAAGGTCTAAATACATCTCCCTGTTCATCCAAGGTCTAAATACATCTACCTGCTTCATCCAAGGTCTAAATACATCTCCCTGCTTCATCCAAGGTCTAAATACATGCTTCATCCAAGTCTAAATCCAAGGTCTAAATACATCTACCTGCATCCAAGGTCTAAATACATCTACCTGCTTCATCCAAGGTCTAAATACATCTACCTGCTTCCAAGGTCTAAATACATCTCCCTGCTTCATCCAAGGTCTAAATACATCTACCTGCTTCATCCAAGGTCTAAATACATCTACCTGCTTCATCCAAGGTCTAAATACATCTACCTGCTTCAAGGTCTAAATACATCTACCTGCTTCATCAGGTCTAAATACATCTCCCTGCTTCATCCAAGGTCTAAATACATCTCCCTGCTTCATCCAAGGTCTAAATAATCTCCCTGTTCATCCAAGGTCTACAATCATCAAGGTATCTACCTGAAGGTCTAAATAACCTGCTTCATCCAAGGTCTACATGGTCTAAATACATCTACCTGCTTCATCCAAGGTCTAAATACATCTCCCTGCTTCATCCAAGGTCTAAATACATCTACCTGCTTCATCCAAGGTCTAAATACATCTCCCTGCTTCATCCAAGGTCTAAATACATCTCCCTGCTTCATCCAAGGTCTAAATACATCTACCTGCTTCATCCAAGGTCTACAAGGTCTAAATACATCCCTGCTTCATCCAAGGTCTAAATACATCTACCTGCTTCATTCAAGGTCTAAATACATCTACCTGCTTCATCCAAGGTCTAAATACATCTACCTGCTTCATCCAAGGTCTAAATACATCTACCTGCTTCATCCAAGGTCTAAATACATCTACCTGCTTCATCCAAGTCTAAATAATCTACATCTATTCATCCAAGGTCTAATACATCACCTGCTTCATCCAAGGTCTAAATACATCTCCCTGCTTCATCCAAGGTCTAAATACATCTACTGCTTCATCCAAGGTCTAAATACATCTCCCTGCTTCATCCAAGGTCTAAATACATCTACCTGCTTCATCCAAGGGCTTCATCCAAGGTCTAAATACATCTACCTGCTTCATCCAAGGTCTAAATACATCTACCTGCTTCATCCAAGGTCTAAATACATCTCCCTGCTTCATCCAAGGTCTAAATACATCACCTGCTTCATCCAAGGTCTAAATACATCTACCTGCTTCATCCAAGGTCTAAATACATCTACCTGCTTCATCCAAGGTCTAAATACATCTACCTGCTTCATCCTAAATACATCTACCTGCTTCATCCAAGGTCTACATCTACCTGCTTCATTCTCCATCACCTGCTTCATCCAAGGTCTAAATACATCTACCTGCTTCATCCAAGGTCTAAAATCTACCTGCTTCATCCAAGGCTACCTGCTTCATCAAGGTCTAAATACATCTACCTGTTCATCCAAGGTCTAAATACATCCCTGCTTCATCCAAGGTCTAAATACATCTACCTGCTTCATCCAAGGTCTAAATACATCTCTTCATCCAAGGTGCTTCATCCAAGGTCTAAATACATCTACCTGCTTCATCCAAGGTCTAAATACATCACATCTAAATACATCTGCTTCATCCAAGGTCTAAATACATCCCCTGCTCATCCAAGGTCTAAATACATCTCTGCAAGGTCTAAATACATCACCTGCTTCATCCAAGGTCTAAATACATCTCCTGCTTCATCCAAGGTCTAAATACATCTACCTGCTTCATCCAAGGTCTAAAATCTCCTGCTTCATTCTAAATACATCTACCTGCTTCATCCAAGGTCTAATACATCTACCTGCTTCATCCACTAAATACATCTACCTGCTTCATCCAAGGTCTAAAATACATCTCCCTGCTTCATCCAAGGTCTAAATACATCTCCCTGCAAGGTCTAAATACATCTACCTGCTTCATCCAAGGTCTAAATACATCACCTGCTTCATCCAAGGTCTAAATACATCTACCTGCTTCATCCAAGGTCTAAATACATCTACCTGCTTCATCCAAGGTCTACCTGCATCTATCATCCAAGGTCTAAATACATCTCCCTGCTTCATTCTAAATACATCTACCTGCTTCATCCAAGGTCTAAATACATCTACCTGCTTCATGCATCTATCATCCAGGTCTAAATACCCTGCTTCATCCAAGTCTAAATACATCCCCTGCTCATCCAAGGTTAAATACATCTACCTGCTTCATCCAAGGTCTAAATACATCACCCTGCTTCATCCAAGGTCTAAATACATCACCTGCTTCATCCAAGGTCTAAATACATCTCCCTGCTTCATCCAAGGTCTAAATACATAAATCCAAGGTCTAAATACATACCTGCTTCATCCAAGGTCTAAATACATACCTGCTTCATCCAAGGTCTAAATACATCATCCAAGGTCTAAATACATCTCCCTGCTTCATCCAAGGTCTAAATACTTCACCTGCTTCATCCAAGGTCTAAATACATTGCTTCATCCAAGGTCTAAAATACATCTACTTCATCCAAGGTCTAAATCATGCTTCATCCAGGTCTAAATACATCTGCTTCATCCAAGGTCTCATCAAGGTCTAAATACATCTCCCTGCTTCATCCAAGGTCTAAATACATCTACCTGCTTCATCCAAAGGTCTAAATACATCTCCTGCTTCATCCAAGGTCTAAATACATCACTCTAAATACATCTCTGCTTCATCCAAGGTCTAAATACATCTACCTGCTTCATCCAAGGTCTAAATACATCCCCTGCTTCATCCAAGGTCTAAATACAAACCTGCTTCATCCAAGGTCTAAATACATCACCTGCTTCATCCAAGGGCTTCATCCAAGGCTGCTTCATCCAAGGTCTAAATACATCTACCTGCTTCATCCAAGGTCTAAATACATCACCCTGCTTCATCCAATCTAAATACATCACCTGCTTCATCCAAGGTCTAAATACATCTCCCTGCTTCATCCAAGGTCTAAATACATCTACCTGCTTCATCAAGGTCTAAATACATCTACCTGCTTCATCCAAGGCATCACCCTGCTTCATCCAAGGTCTAAATACATCTACCTGCTTCATCCAAGGATCACCCTGCTTCATCCAAGTCTAAATACATCACCCTGCTTCATCCAAGGTCTAAATACATCACCTGCTTCATCCAAGGTCTAAATACATCTACCTGCTTCATCCAAGGTCTAAATACATCTACCTGCTTCATCCAAGGTCTAAATACATCACCTGCTTCATCCAAGGTCCAACCTGCTTCATCCAAGGCTGCTTCATCCAAGGTCTAAATACATCTCCCTGCTTCATCCAAGGTCTAAATACATCTCCCTGCTTCATCCAAGGTCTAATACATCTACCCTGCTTCATCCAAGGTCTAAATACATCTCCCTGCTTCATCCAAGGTCTAAATACATCTATTCATCCAAAGGTCTAAATACACACCTGCTTCATCCAAGGTCTAAATACATCACCTGGCTTCATCCAAGGTCTAAATACATCCCCTGCTTCATCCAAGGTCTAAATACATCTCCCTGTCATCCAACTAAATACATACCCTGCTTCATCCAAGGTCTAAATACATCACCTGCTTCATCCAAGGTCTAAAATACATCACCTGCTTCATCCAAGGTCTAAATCATCTACCTGCTTCATCCAAGGTCTAAAATACATCATCCCTGCTTTCATCCAAGGTCTAAATACATCTCCCTGCTTCATCCAAGGTCTAAATACATCACCCTGCTTCATCCAAGGTCTAAATACATCTACCTGCTTCATCCAAGGTCTAAATACATCACCCTGCTTCATCCAAGGTCTAAATACACCCTGCTTCATCCAAGGTCTAAAATACATCACCCTGCTTCATCCAAGGTCTAAATACATCTCCCTGCTTCATCCAAGGTCTAAATACATCTCCCTGCTTCATCCAAGGTCTAAATACATCTCCCTGCTTCATCCAAGGTCTAAATACATCACCCTGCTTCATCCAAGGTACTAAATCCAAGGTCTAATACACCTGCTTCATCCAAGGTCTAAATACATCTCCCCTTCATCAAGGTCTAAATACATCACCTGCTTCATCCAAGTCTAAATACATCTCCCTGCTTCATCCAAGGTCTAAATACATCACCCTGCTTCATCCAAGGTCTAAATACATCACCTGCTTTCATCCAAGGTCTAAATACATCACCCTGCTTCATCAAGGTCTAAATACATCTACCTGCTCATCCAAGGCTGCTTCATCCAAGGTCTAAATACATCTCCCTGCTTCATCCAAGGTCTAAATACATCTCCCTGCTTCATCCAAGGTCTAAATAAATACATCCCTGCTTCATCCAAGGTCTAAATACATCTCCCTGCTTCATCCAAGGTCTAAATACATCACCTGCTTCATCCAAGGTCTAAATACATCTCCCTGCTTCATCCAAGGTCTAAATACATCACCTGCTTCATCCAAGGTCTAAATACATCACCTGCTTCATCCAAGGTCTAAAATACATCTCCCTGCTTCATCAAGGTCTAAATACATCTCCCTGCTTCATCCAAGGTCTAATACATCCCCTGCTTCATCCAAGGTCTAAATACATCTCCTGCTTCATCCAAGGTCTAAATACATCTCATCCAAAATACATCTCCCTGCTTCATCCAAGGTCTAAATACATCACCTGCTTCATCAAGTCTAAATACATCTCCCTGCTTCATCCAAGGTCTAAATACATCTCCCTGCTTCATCCAAGGTCTAAATACATCTACCTGCTTCATCCAAGGTCTAAATACATCTACCTGCTTCATCCAAGGTCTAAATACATCTACCTGCTTCATCCAAGGTCTAAAAATCATCCATCTACCTGCTTCATCCAAGGTCTAAATACATCCTGCTTCATCCAAGTCTAAATACATCTCCCTCATCAAGGTCTAAAATACATCACCTGCTTCATCCAAGGTCTAAATACATCACCTGCTTCATCCCAAGGTCTAAATACATCCCTGCTTCATCCAAGGTCTAAATAATCACCTGCTTCATCCAAGGTCTAAATACATCACCTGCTTCATCCAAGGTCTAAATACATCATTCATCCAAGGTCTAAATACATCACCCTGCTTCATCCAAGGGCTTAGGTCTAAATACATCCCTGCTTCATCCAAGGTCTAAATACATCACCCTGCTTCATCCAAGGTCTAAATACATCACCTGCTTCATCCAAGGTCTAAATACATCTACCTGCTTCATCCAAAGGTCTAAATACATCACCTGCTTCATCCAAGGTCCATCATGCTTCATCCAAGGTCTAAATACATCTACCTGCTTCATCCAAGGTCTAAATACATCTACCCTGCTTCATCCAAGGTCTAAATACATCTACCTGCTTCATCCAAGGTCTAAATACATCAATCCAAGGTCTAAATACATCCCTGCTTCATCCAAGGTCTAAATACATCTCCCTGCTTCATCCAAGGTCTAAATACATCACCTGCTTCATCCAAGGTCTAAATACATCTCCCTGCTTCATCCAAGGTCTAAATACATCTCCTGCTTCATCATCCATCACTGCTTCATCCAAGTCTAAATACATCACCCTGCTTCATCCAAGGTCTAAATACATCTCCCTGCTTCATCCAAGGTCTAAATACATCACCTGCTTCATCCAAGGTCTAAATACATCTACCATGCTTCATCCAAGGTCTAAATACATCTCCCTGCTTCATCCAAGTCTAAATACATCACCTGCTTCATCCAAGGTCTAAATACATCACCTGCTTCATCCAAGGTCTAAATACATCACCTGCTTCATCCAAGGTCTAAATACATCTCCTGCTTCATCCAAGGTCTAAATACATCACCTGCTTCATCCAAGGTCTAAATACATCACCTGCTTCATCCAAGGTCTAAATACATCTACCTGCTTCATCCAAGGTCTAAATACATCTCCCTGCTTCATCCAAGGTCTAAATACATTCTACCTGCTTCATCAAGGTCTAAATACATCTACCTGCTTCATCCAAGGTCTAAATACATCACCTGCTTCATCCAAGGTCTAAATACATCTACCTGCTTCATCCAAGGGCTTCATCCAAGGTCTAAATACATCTCCTGCTTCATCCCCAAGGTTAAATACTCTACCTGCTTCATCAAGGTCTAAATACATCTCCCTGCTTCATCCAAGGTCTAAATACATCTACCTGCTTCATCCAAGGTCTAAATACATCCCCTGCTTCATCCAAGGTCTACATCTCCCTGCTTCATCCAAGGTCCCTGCTTCAATCCAAAGGTCAATCATCTACCTGCTTCATCCAAGGTCTAAATACATCTACCCCTGCTTCATCCAAGGTCTAAATACATCTAATCCAAGGTCTAAATACATCTACCTGCTTCATCCAAGGTCTAAATACATCTACCTGCTTTCATCCTACATCCCTGCTTCATCCAAGGTCTAAATCCAAGGTCTAAATACATCTACCTGCTTCATCCAAGGTCTAAATACATCTCCCTGCTTCATCCAAGGTTTAATACATCTACCTGCTTTATCCATACCTGCTTCATCCAAGGTCTAAATACTCTACCTGCTTCATCCAAGGTCTAAATAATATACCTGCTTCATCCAAGGTCTAAATACATCTCCCTGCTTCATCCAAGGTCTAAATACATCTACCTATCCAAATTTAAATACATCTACCTGCTTTCATCAAGGTCTAAATACATCTACCTGCTTCATCCAAGGTCTAAATACATCACCCTGCTTCATCCAAGGTCTAAATACATTACCTGCTTCATCCAAGGTTAAATACATCTACTCCAAATAAATACATCTACCTGCTTCATCCAAGGTCTAAAATACGTCTACCTGCTTCATCCAAGGTCTAAATACATCTACCTGCTTCATCCAAGGTCTAAATACATCTACCTGCTTCATCCAAGGTCTAAATACATCTACCTGCTTCATCCAAGGTCTAATACATCTACCTGCTTCATCCAAGGTCTAAATACATCTACATCCAAGGTCTACAAATTCTAAATACATCTCCCTGCTTCATCCAAGGTCTACCATCCCATCTCCCTGCTTCATCCAAGGTCTAAATATCTACCTGCTTCATCCAAGGTCTAAATACATCTACTGCTTCATCCAAGGTCTAAATACATCTCCTGCTTCATCCAAGGTCTAAATACATCTCCCTGCAAATAAATACATCTACCTGCTTCATCCAAGGTCTAAATACGTCTACCTGCTTCATCCAAGGTCTAAATACATCTACCTGCTTCATCCAAGGTCTAAATACATCTACCTGCTTCATCCAAGGTCTAAATACATCTACCTGCTTCATAAGGTCTAAATACATCTACCTGCTTCATCCAAGGTCTAAATACATCTACCTGCTTCATCCAAGGTCTAAATACATCTCCCTGATCTAAATACATCATCCAAAAATACATCTACCTGCTTCATCCAAGGTCTAAATACATCTACCTGCTTCATCCAAGTCTAAATACATCTCCCTGCTTCATCCAAGGTCTAAATACATCCCTGCTTCATCCAAGGTCTAAAATCTCCCTGCTTCATCCAAGGTCTAAATACATCTCCCTGCTTCATCCAAGGTCTAAATACATCTCCCTGCTTCATCCAAGGTCTAAATACATCTCCCTGCTTCATCCAAGGTCTAAATACAAGCTTCATCCAAGGTCTAAATACATCTACCTGCTTCATCCAAGGTCTAAATACATCTACCTGCTTCATCCAAGGTCTAAATACAAACACCTCCTTTGCTGATCATCGCCACCACTAGCAGCGTTAGCCCCCCCCCCCTATCCGTGTTACCGGAAATGACAAACCACCTCATCTTTCCTCATTATCATAATCGTTGTTATAATGACTGATGATACACGGTCTGGTCGTCCCGTTTCTATCTTTTATTACTTTCCATCTCATTTATACGAAGAGGAGGGAAAAGGGAAGGCAATAAATAGGTCTACGTCTAGAGGAATGAAAATGAGGAGAAGGGAAGAAAGAGAAGAGGAGGAGGAGGAGGAGGAGGAGAAAAAGAAGAAGAAGAAGGAGAAGGAGGAGAAGATGAAAGAGAAGAAGAAGAAAAAAAAGAAGTAGAAGAAGAGGGAGCGGGGAGGAGGAGCAGGAGGAGCAGGAGGAGAAGAAGAAGGAGGAGGAGAAAGAGCAGGAGAGGAGGAGGGGGGGGAGCGAAGAAGTGAAGGAAGTGGTAGTGATAAAAGAAGAGGAGGAGTGTGAGAAAGAGAAAGATGAACAGGAGAGAGATGAAGAAAAGAAAGAAGAAAAAAAATACGGAAGAAAAAGACAGACGAAAAAGAAAAAAAGTACCAGTGTAAAGAACAAGAAGAAGAAGCAAAGGCAATAAAACCCGGCATTCGAACAGCAGAAACAGCGCGCGAAGAGAGCCAAACACGCGCGGGGGTTTCCAGCGTTAACACACGACCGCCTCGGACAAAATAGGCGAGCGGAGGCAAATGGGGCGGAATAAGTAAATCCAAAAAGGGGGGGGGTATAAGTAGGGAATGGATGGGAGGGGAGTAAGAGGGGAGGGGTGGCTCTTGTAGAAGAAAACAGAAGGACGGAAAGGGGAGGTGGGGTAGGGGGGTGGGAGTGGGAGCCAAGGTTCCGAGTTAATAAGAGGAGGTGAAGGGATGGGTGCTTAATTCTTCCCTTCACCCTGCCCATACTCCCCCACGCTTCGACCCTCCCTCTCCCTCTCCCCTCCTTC
>NW_020872847.1:358083-365583 GCF_003789085.1 Penaeus vannamei
TTTGCTTGTTTGTATGGTTATTTTTTATTGCTGTATTTTCTGAACCTTTCGTAACCTTTTATTAGAGTTTGTGTGTGTTATGAGGAGAGAGAGAGAGAGAGAGAGAGAGAGAGAGAGAGAGAGAGAGAGAGAGAGAGAGAGAGAGAGAGAGAGAGAGAGAGAGAGAGAGAGACAGAGAGAGAGAGAGCTAATGATTTTAAGATTAGAGAGAGAGAGAGAGAGAGAGAGAGAGAGAGAGAGAGAGAGAGAGAGAGAGAGAGAAGAAGAGAGAGAAGAGAGAGAGAGAGAGAGAGAGAGAGAGAGTAAAGTAGTAAAGATTTTAAAATCTTGTGATTCCTAAGAGAGAGGCAGAGAGAGAGAGGAGATAGAGATAGAGATAGATAGATAGAGAGAGAGGGAGAGAGAGACAGAATAAAGTAGCTAAAGATCTTAAAATCGTGATTTCCATTAACGTCAGGCGTTCTAAACATAAAAGAAAAATGTTACGAAATAGTAAGGTATTACTTTTCTAGATAAAAAACGCCTCGAACATCCAGCACATCTGCGTAAATCCTATGTAGCGGAAAATATCAGAAAAAAACCAAAACTTCGGCAACATTGAGTCCTTATTGATGATATTGTTGTTGTTGCTGTTAGTGTTGTTGTTATTGTTGCTGTTATTGTTGACACGTGGCAGGGACGAAGAGCGAAAGAAAGGAGACGATTGTAAGTATCATTAACGCTTTACTAACAGTAACAGTAGTATTGTTGTTAATATGGTCAATAGTAATACTGTCCATGGTATTAGTATATTACTCACTGATTTATTCTTATCTTATTCATTTACTCATAAGCATCAGTATTGTTATACATTGTTATTAGCAATACCATTCATAATAGTACCATATAACTTGCAAATTATTCATATGCATAATTTTATCATCATTATGCCCAGCGTAAGTTACTGTTATTTCTTGTTATTATATTAGTAATACCGCTAATATTAGTGTCTAATTACTAAATTATTTATCATGTGGTTTCTAGGTGATTAAAGACACTGACTCAGATGAGAATCGTTCCCATGAACCAGGGAAGAAAAAGGTAAACAAAACAACAACAATGATTATGATAATAATGATAATACTAATAAATTTTATGTAAACGTAACCCATATGCTATCAGATATTTATTTATCTTTTATCTTTTTACCATTATGTTACCCATGTGAATTCGTTTTCTTCGTTCATGGCGTTATCAGGTGGAGATCAACAATAACAACAATGACAACAATAACAACAACAGCATCAGTAACAACAAAAACAACAATAACAACACCAACAATAACAATAACATCAACAGTAACAACAAACAACAATACATCAAACAGTAACAACAATAACAATATCAAAAACAACAACAATAACATCAACAGTAACAACAAAAACAATAACAATAACAACAATAACAACACCAAAAATAACAAAACATCAACATAACAACAAAAACAACAACAATAACACAACAAATATCATACAACACAACAAAACAACAAGCAACAATATCATCACCACCACCACAGCAACATTAACAACAACAATAACATCAACAATAACAGACCACCACAGCAAACATTAACAACAATAACAACAAAAAATACCAACAACAACAACAGCAACAATTATCACCATCACCACCACCACCAAAACTGTCCCGATGAAGAAAACGAAGTCGCCCCCACATGGTGAGTCAAGTCAGTGCCTTTCTTCGACATTACACAAGGTCAGTGTACAGTACATCTGACCAGTATATTCGGGATCCCGTCGGATATCTGCGACGTTTTAAATTATTCTTTTTGTTCGTTATCCAAACACTGTTTTTTTTTTTTTTTTTTTTTTTTTTTTTTTTTTTTTTTTTTTTGCTGCTGAACGAACCCTGTCATCCATCAAGGTATTTGCACAGATTCCTATCACTTTAGTTAGATTTTTCTCCGCTTGAGGAAGACACCGAGAGTTTTGGAGAGGATTTAGAGGACATGTCATACCCATAGCCGAAATTCCGGGTCTACTTGGCCGGCTCTACTTGAAAGATGTATTTATTTCCTCCAAACGAGACCCGAAAGTATCACAAGTCAGACAGAGGGTTTAAGTTTCGTCATTTTTAAAGTTGAGGGGGTTGGGGTCTGCATCAACCACATTCACTTTACTCGACGGAGACTGGGTAAATATACTTCTATCCCCGAGGTAAATATATTCCTATTCACCAGGCATCCGCGGGGGAAAATGTTTTATGTGAGATACAATGTATAGTGGGTTGTCTGTTGCATCGACGGAAACACAAACACTGGTGTCGCATAAAAGGAATGGTGGAGTCAAGACGTGTCTGTAAGAAACATGTAAACTTTATAAACATTACTGAACCGGTAAAGTGGGAAGACTTGAGGAAAATTGAAAGAGCTAATCAAATTTGACTTTATATATATTCCCTACAAGAGAAAGAAGGGGGGGTGGGGGATGAGAGGTGGGAAAGAAGAGAAATTCCTGTTTTCTCTTGCAAAGAAAGGTACTACTAAATACAACACCAACATTCATCTCCTCCTTTTCCGTGGTGAACATATCGCGTTAATTAAAGATATCAACTCAATTTACGAAATCACTTCCTACACTCCAAGGTCATTACTTATGCTCCATCTCTCTTAACAATGCAAGTCCATTAAAAAAAAAAGGAAAGAATAAAAGGCGAACAAGTGCAACTGTATTAGTGTTCAAAAAATGAGATTTCCATTACATGAACGTATGAAATTTATAAACTGTGGCTATCCGCATCCACTTTCCCATTTTTTTTTATTCTGAAATAATGATCAAAGATAAAAATAGTATTGGTGATGATGTAACAGTTCCACGTATAGCGATTGCCAATCTCAAAGCCTTAGCGTATTCCTACCTCACTGTTGATAAGCATGGTGTTGCCGTTAAGAAAAAACGAAACCTCGGACCTGATGCGGTAAACTGTTCTATAAAGTCGATACTGAGCGACTGGCGAGAAATTAAAGCGAGTACCTTTATCAAACATATTTGTGTGTGTGTGTG
This sequence comes from Penaeus vannamei, assembly GCF_003789085.1. Lineage (NCBI taxonomy): Eukaryota > Metazoa > Arthropoda > Malacostraca > Decapoda > Penaeidae > Penaeus > Penaeus vannamei. The sequence continues at coordinate 361,149 of NW_020872847.1, forward strand.
TGATGTGTATCTGTATAGACATCACACACACACACACACACACACACACACAAACACACACACACACACACACACACACACACACACACACACACACACACACACACACACACACACACACACACACACACACACACACACACACACACACACACACACACACGTATATATCTATCAAACAGTATATATATAATTTTGGATGTATGTATATCTGTATATATATAAATACATACAAATACAAACACACACATATATATATATATATATATATATATATATATATATATATATATATATATATAATATATATATATATATATATATATATATATATATATATATATATATATACGCACACATACATAACGTCACATCAAATGTCTGGTCGTCTCTCATCACAACACACTTCCTCATTTTCCCCTCATACCATCCTCTATCCCTCATACTTTCCCCTTCCATTTTCTGTATTCCTCACCGTCCAGCTCCCCTTTTGCCTCCTTTTTCCTAACGCCTTTAATCTATACTTTGTCTCTCTTTACCTCATTTTTTCTCTTTTCCTTTTTTTTTTCTCTTTCATACTTCCCCCTTTCTCCCTTTACTCTTCTCACTCCCTTCCTTCTCATTTTCCTCTTCCTCGCACCTTTCTCATCGTGTCTCTCCCAAACGCGATCAGACCGAAATCACAGTCAGAGACGGCAATAAACTCCATCAGTGGAAGAGACAGTTGTAATTAGCGTAGTGCAACTCGAGCGATTTCGTCCAATTCCTTGTTTTATGTTAGTTTATATTAGTTTTGGAGATATAGTCTTAGGCTGGTAATTAAGCCTGATTCCTTGTGTTATATTAGTTTTAAGGACAATAGGTATCCGAGATTATGGGTTCGTTCTCGTGCATCCGATTTGTGTGTATCCGGTTTGAGCTGAGGCGTAAAATCTGATGGTTAAGGTTTGTTTGCGTCGTGCGGCTCTCCTATCCCTCTCTTGGACTGTCTGCCTTTCTCGGTCACTTCCTTCCGTCATTCTTTCCTCTCCTTCCCTCTCTCAAAGTTTAATTAGGCATAATATTTATGTACTAGTTTTATATCTGTAACCTGAGATATTTATGCTTATTTTTAATGCAATATTTATGATTTAATTTTACTTGTAAGAGACTTTATTTGTTGGTAGATGTTTTAATGTTTTAAATGTTTCAGAGCTTTAGTTCCACAAGATATTCGCTACTAATGACCATAGCTGTTGACGCGGCAGATAATATTCGATAATCAATCTCTCTCTGTTTCTATCTGTCTCTTTCTCTCTCTTCTTCCCTTGCACCCATTCACTCTCTTTTTTTCTTAATCTGTCTCTGTATGTGTGTCTCTATATACCAATAGTTTATATTAATGTTTATATCTATCGGTTACAATAGTTGCCCCCGACAACACACAGTTTTGCATCATAAAAATCATACCTCAATTATGGCTTTCGCGCTTGAATGGCAATTCTAAAAGGCACTCCATATCCCGACATACTTTGAAATTCATCATGTTCGTTTGCTTAACCGGTGATGCATTATGTTTGTCGATCTGCCTGTCTCACGGGCATAAATACTCCTACATCCATTTAGTGCATCTGGCTCTGGAGAATACTTATCAGACTTCCCCTGCCAAAGTGTTTGATGTGTTTATTAAGTTAAATTACAACCGTACATCCCTCAAAGGATCAAATTTTGGCATGATTTTGTTCGATTATAAAATTCCAGGTCAGACTTAAGAGAGTCATTGGATTGTGTTTTACTATCAAAGGGCGAGTGTGATTAACTGCCTTGCATCCTTTTTCCCTCTCGTCTCTTGAGGCATGAACAGGGTATCGTCATTAACGAAGTCTCTCTCTCTTTAAACAAGGTGTAAGAGATTTTTGATAAAATCATATATTCTAGAATAGAGGTTTCGGAACACTAACTTCCGGTACTCCTCTTCTGACTTCGTATGACTTACTTTCTCTCACAGACAACAACTTAGATGGCTGTTGTAGGGGCAGTCCTGCAAGAGAGCTAGCATTCCTCCCTCAACGGTAACTGTATGATTTTCTTTCAATGAAATTTTGTCAGATTCTTTCATACTGTCCTTCAGTCATCAGCTACATCAATAAATGGTGACTTGTGTCTAGTGCAGTGGTTCTCAACCTGTGCGCCACGACCATCCCTCAAGTGCGCCGCGAAAATTTAATAGATATCTAGGTATGTCTTGAAATTGTGCCTTGCATCTGGCCGCCTTATTTAGAATTCTAGACATGAACCCAATTTGTGACAATGAACATATATATATATATATATATATATATATATATATATATATATATATATATATATATATATATATATATATATATATATATATAAATATAATACACACACAAATGTGTGTGTGTACATTAAGGACACATTCCCTTTCCAAGATAATACGAGTACTACACACGTAAGCATCCTGTCTGTACTGCGGGTACCTGCTCCGTTCTCCTCTCCCTGCCTCTTTCTCTGCTAAGGTATCAACATGTCATTTCACTAATATATAAGATAGTAAGAAAAAATGACAAGTATGTAGGCATGAAAACTTTATGTCGAAAGTTTTGAAATTAATATCAGAAGTTGTTTTGCCAAGAATGATGATAAAATGTCTTACTGGCAACACTTAGCCCAGCATTTATTCTAGTTGCGTGGGAGAAAGATACAGTACCAGTAATAGTACATCTTTGACCGTTGGTGCAATCTATTACTGTGGCGGAAATAATTTTAAACCTTGCAAAACATGGAAATGTTCACCATGAAAAAACGCAAGCGTCTTGACGCTGACAGGAGCAGAGATGGAGTGGAAGTTGATAATGATACACAAGGTATACGTGTCGAAGACACTGAAAATTATTCAAGAATTACCACTGAAAGCCAGCCTTCTTCTTCATACCCGATTGTGGAAAGTGAAGTGACACCTCAAAGTGAGATTAGTTGTGCAGGTCCAAGCAGGGAAAGTGAAGTGACAGCTGAAATCTTGTCCAGTCCTACAGGTCCTAGGGAGGCCTCAGCACGGCCATATAGCAGCAAGAAAATTCGCAGCAAATCATTTCGCTTGTATATCGAGAGCTATCTAGAACTTGTGTTTACTTGCTGTGATGATGAGTTTGACCCAAGACCAAAGTGCGCTGTTTGTAGCATTGTGCTATCAAACGAATCTAACTCCTATGAAAATGCCATTTAACAACAAAACATAATTACTTCTCTCAAAACCTGTGGATTGCTTTAAAAGACTCTTGAAAGATAACAAACAACAAAGATTCGGGTTTAAGAAAAAAAGCTAAGGTAGAAAAAACGCAGAAGGCAAGTTATTTATTGGCAGAGCAGACAGCCAATCATATGAAGCCACATTCAATTGCGGAGTCATATTTTCTTCCAACTTGTGCGGTAGTGAAAACTTTGTTTGGTGAAGAGGCTGAAAAAGAAGTAAATACCTCTCTCAAACGAAACTATTAGTAGACGAATCAAGGATATGTCGTCGGACATTGAAAAGACCGTCAGTGAACAAATGAACGATAAAATGTATGCACTGCAAGCAGACGAATCAATTGATATTGGAGGTATATCCCAATTACTAGTGTTCACCAGATACATTGCTGATAAAATAAATGAAAATTTTTGTGCTGCAAATAACTTGTGCAAACTTCAGGACATAATATATTCTCTACAGTAGCAGACTATTTAAAAGAAATGGGACTGACTTGGAAATTATGTGTTGGAATTTGTGCAGATGGTTGTCCATCCATGGTAGGATCAGTAAAAGGTTTCGTGTCACCAGCGAAGGAAAACCCACAGCTGATTACAACACATTGTTTCTTACATCGTGAAAATCTTATTGCAAAGACACTTGGACATGGATTAAAGCGTGTGCTTGAAAGTGCTGTTAAGATGGTAAACTCCATACGGAGCAGACCACAGCAGACAAGACTTTTCCATTCTTTGCGAAGAAATGGGCTCTGTCCACGAAGGCCTTCTGCTCCACACAGAGGTCAGGTGGCTATCAAGAAGCAAAGTGTTGTCGAGAGTGCATGAACTGAGACAGGAAATACTAGTTTTCTTTGCTCTTGAGGGAACACCTGAATTCTGTGACCTACTGGCTGATGACATTTGGAGCGCAAAGTTATGCTACCTGGCGGATATATTTGAACATCTAAACAAGGTTAATTCTAGTATGAGAAATGAGAATATATTAACATCATATGACAAAATGAAGGCCTTGCTGGAAAAAATAAGGCTTTGGAAAGATAGGGTAAGTACATATATTTATATATAAAATAAATATAATATATATATATATATATATATATATATATATATATATATATATATATATATATACACACACACACACACACACACACACACACACACACACACACACACACACACA
>NW_020872847.1:378083-380583 GCF_003789085.1 Penaeus vannamei
CCGACACTGATTGCCAATTTTTGGTTAATGGCGGACGGATGGCAACCTGATCGCCATGCAGCGGAGGCGACGGAAAGGCAACTGGCGTAGATGGCGTCGGTTGAAGTTCTTTTTTATTATTCATTTGATTTATTTCCTATTGTAGATATTGGCCTATATGAAGTTTTTATTTTATTAACACATTTCTATTTTTAATCATATATGTATGTATATTATATATATATATATATATATATATATATATATATATATATATATATATATATATATATATATATATATATATATATATATATATATATATATATATATATATATATATATATATATATATATATATATATATATATATATATATATATATATATATATATTATATATATATATATATATATATATGTACAAGCCAACTATCTGTATTGTTCATTATTGTTCTCATTATTATTCCAAACAGAAGACATTTGATTATCTTTCTTTTCGTTACCAGTTTTCTTCTTGTAATTACGGTGATATAGAACAATAGCAAATCATAAATCCTTTCCCTCATTTATTCATCTTTTATAAGATTTCAAAAATGTTCTATAGAAATTCTTACAGTTCCATTAAAATTGCAAATATCCAGCTGTTATATTCTTTCTCATGTGGCACTAGAGTCCCATTTATAAACAAACTAAGAACATATTGGCGCCCCACCTCTACGATGACGAATAAGTACATGCGGAAAGGGATGATATGGAGAGGAAATAAGAGAGAGAAAAAGAGAATGGAAAGAAGTAGGAGAGAGGAAAAAGGAGGAAGAGGTAGGGGTCAGCTGTCAAACATTAACTTCGCCTCGTTCATGATGCAACGGCAGTATCCTCGCTTAAAATGGCTTTCATTGTTTCCATTGCATTTCTTTTCCATTCTCTTATGTTTACGAGGAGTGAAGAACAGGATGTATGTAGTTGATTATGCATTGTGTTTCTCTTCGCTGTTTACCGATCTTTAGAATCTTCTCATATTCATTCCGTCTTCTTCGTCAGCAAGATTTGTTTTTTTCTTACATTTTACCTGCTGTTCTTCCTTCTTTTTCATATTCTTATTCTTCATATTTTTTCCTCTTTCCTCTTATTATCATTATTTCGTTTTTGCGATAACTCTTAATCAGTACGTAATTTACTTATTAACTGCCATTTCTCCTTTTCCTCCTTCAAGGCATAAATCAGCACGCGGAAGAACGAAGACGAAGTACCAGTTTCGAGCCGGAATGCGGGGAATCGAACGCGTCGATGGATTTCGAAACGAAGGAAAGCATTCACTCTATATTTTTCTTCCCTTTTACGTTGTTCGTGTCCACTCTCTTTCACTCCGTCTCTCTCCCGCCAGCTTACTTTTCCCATTTCCTGTTCTTTCTCCTTCTTCCTTTTCTTTCTTTCTCAAACGTCCATTCCTGTCTCTTTTTCCCTCATTGGAAGTCAAGTTATCGAATGATGCAGTAAACCGGACTGCTTTTAGAGTTAATAGCTGGTTACGATATTCATGAGAGAATAATTAAATTTACGTGTGGAAAATCATTTCCAGGTTGATATTTGAAGTCGGTATATATATATATATATATATATTTTATTTTTTTTTAAGCATCCCGAGAGTCAGCATTAAACTAGTTTTTCATTTCCTTTTCGCAGATCTTAAACCCAATGTCCAGATGTTGATAATTGTTATACGCATTTACCTCCTCAAAAGCCAGTGATAACACAGAATCCTCCTCTTCCATAAACTAAATACCTTTACGCCATTGATGTTGCATCGGAAATAGAATCTCGTACGCTGCTAAACCATGGAGGCTGTTACGACTAAAGGATCATATGAATATCCATATTTTCGGAATACCTCAATTACAGAGACAAGGTTAAAAGTGCTTCCCAGACTTGGAAGTCTCATCGTTCAGTGCGCATAACATGAAAGAACGTTACCGAATGTGTTGAAACAGCAATTAATGGAATCATTGAAGGGTGTAGAAAAAAACTTTCTATAACTGCTTTATTTCATAATAAAAAAAAATTATTGTTAAAGAAAATAAGTGAAATATTTAACATGTAGTTTCTTTAAGCAAACAGACTATGCAATCTGTAATCTCTTTTTTCTCGATACTTCTCGAAATGGCTCATCCAACATTAAACAAAAAATCATCTAACTCTTTCTTCATATCATTCATCCATTTACATTTTTAAAATATATATGAATATATATGATAATCTTTCAAAAAAGATCCAACAGGAATTCAAGCACTGAGAAATATACGTTGAAAAATGTTGTAATACGGATGGAAAATTGACAAAAATCCTTCGGCTTTTTATGCATCGACAGACCAGAAAAAAACAAAAACACACAAACATGCAGAGTCACTCTAACAAAGGGGCAAGAGCTGCGTCAGAGGCAGTCACAGGCTCTTTGCTGGAGATGCAACAGTTTTCCGTTGATTGCAGTTGCATGATTTATGGTGATTATTAGTAGTATTTTT
>NW_020872847.1:383083-385583 GCF_003789085.1 Penaeus vannamei
ACTGTCGAGTTACATATATACTCACACATATTGTATTGAAAGACGTCGACGCACACTATATATCTGCTTCCATACACATAAACATACAATTGATAACAAAGACCGTCGGAATCTCACAGAAAAATACAATACCTCTTGTATCTATTTTCCTGTCAGTAAAACATCGAAAAGAAAAATAGCTTCAGTACAGGCAACAGTGGACATTTTTATTTGTTCTTGTGTTTCCTTTTTACGTGTCCTGATGTGATCGCTCTAATTGAATATGGAAATTAAAACTCTACGGTTCTTTTACGCCTTTTTTCATTACCGGCAACAGGGCACTGAATTGCGAGAATTGATATCTGGCAATCTACTTATTTGTCAGTTTGTCTCTATTAGTGGTTTCCGACCCCGAGATCGCGACCCAAATGAGCGTCACCAAGGTTCTGAGGGTCGCCAGAGGGTCTTAAAAGAAGAAGAAAAGAATTAATGGCTGAATGTCAGTAAAAGCTTGTTTTTTTAACACTTGTTTATTGAAATACAATTTGTTGCTAATATGAACTTATAAAAGTATAGAATAACGTAAACTAATATACAGCTGCAAATATAACTACCATGAAAATGGTTGGATATATTACTACATATTCATACTTTTAGCCCAGGCCAAGACTGTCTTTAGGGTCGCACCCAAAAAAGTTTAGGAAACACTGGTCTGTATGTTCATGCGCCTATTTGCCTGCTTGTCTGATTCCTTTGATCTCTCCCGCACCTATTATTTCGCTTATTGGGTTCAACGTGTGGTAAGAAGACGAAGTAACAAGACAACATAACAAAAGAAAGAGAATGATGATGATATTGATGCTACTACTACTACTACTACTACTTGTACTATTACTAATGCTATTACTAACCATAATAATGATAATGATAACGGAGATAATAATTATAATAATGATAATCGTAATAACAAAAATAATGATTGTAACAACAATAAAGATAACAGTACCAATAATAATAATAATGATGATGATAGTAATAACATTGATGATAATAATAATGATATTGATAATAATGATGATGATGATGATGATGAATAATATACAATAATAATAATAATAATAATAATAATAATAATAATAATATAATAATAATAATAATAATAATAATAATTAATAATAATAATAATAATAACAACAAATAATAATATATAACAAATAATAATGATAATAATAACGATAAGTATGATAATTAAATGATCAATGATAATGATAATGATAATGATAATGATAATGATAATGATAATGATAATGATAATGATGATGATGATTGATGATGATGATGATGATGATGATGAATGATAATGATGATGATGATATATAATAATATAATAATAATAATAATAATAATAATATAATAATAATAATAATAATAATAATATAATAATAATAATAAATAATAATAATAATAATAACAAACAAAACAATAATAAATATGATAATGATAATAATAACGATAGTAGTAAATTACAATATAATAATCGATAATAGTAACAATAACAATTGTGGTAATTATAACAACGGTAATAGTAATAATATAAATAATAATATTAATAATAATAAAATATAGAAAGGTATGAATGAGATGGATATCTTAACAATGTATTTGACCGGTTTATTACGTCTTCATCAGAAATACATGTAATGAAGACGTAATCGAAACCGGTCAAATACATCTGAAGATATCCAGTCTCATTCATACCTTTTCTACATTTGTCAACATGGATACGTTTCAATAATAAAAATAATAACAGCAATAGTACTAATAAAAAATAACAACAATAATGATAATGATAATAACAATAACAATAGCAATAGTAATAATAACGATAAAGATAATAGTGATTATGATAATAATAATAATGTTAATAATGATAAACATTAATAACAATAATAACAATGATAATGATAATAACAATTAATAATCATGATTAAAGCAATAACAATAGTAATAGTACTACTACTAATAACAATGAAAAAAAACAGTAAAAATGATAAATAAAAAATGATAATGATATTGATAATGATAATGAGAATAAGAATGATGATAATAATGATGATGATTATGATAATAATTATAGTAGTAACAATAATAATGTCAATGATAATAAGTATATCAATAACAAGAAAAACAACAACAATAATAATAATAATAACAATTTAACAACAACAACAATAATTATAATGATAATAATAATGATAATAATAATAACATTAGTAATAACAATTACAACAATAATAATAACAGTGATAATAATAATAACAATATCAATAGTAATAACAACAATAACGATAATAAAAAAAACAATAGTAGTGATAATGATAACAGTAATTATAATAATAACAATAATAATAACAATAAAAATGATAATGTTAATACCACTGTAAGTAATGATAATAATGAGAATAATAATTACAATAGTAATATATTATTATAATAATGATGATGCCGTTGATAATGAAAA
>NW_020872847.1:390583-400583 GCF_003789085.1 Penaeus vannamei
TTAGCCCTGATGACGTGCCATGTGTTTTACCTTTCACGTTTTTTTTTTTTTTTTTTAGTTTTACTTTTCATTTTTTTCTCGTAATTTTACTGCGTTAGTGTTTCCTTTCTTTGTTATATTATGTGTTTACATTTTTAACAAATAAAACTAGCACATTGACGGTGGGTTTACATGAAAGCTTGTGATACCAACCAAGCCTCCAGAGGGCGCAATGGTTCTCTTAATTCAATCGAGGCAATGACAGCCTCGTGGCAGCGGTTTGTTTCTGCAAGCATTTATTCGTATGTTACACGTTTACTTATTTACCACATGCACACGTCTATGCATTGTAAACAATAAATACGTGCATTGTGCCACAGTTGTGTATATTATATATTCGTTATATGTCGTATTTCGTGCTAATACGTACTGTATTTGATGTTTTATGCAGTTTCCATGGCAACGCAACGTTCAGAAATGTAAGCGTGTAGCAGTGTTACTTTTTTTTTTTTTTTTTCTTCTTAACATAAACTCATAAATTGCTTGTGTCGTGTACTGTTTGGCGCTTACATCTCCGAATACTGCGTCACTTTTGTTTTACCTTTATCAGAGAAACCCGCGAAATAGTAATTTTAGTTTGATTTGATCTGATCAGTTTGATTTGCCGCTGTAAACGATAAGATATGCCACTGCATAACGGGAAGGATAAGAAACCCACGACTAGTGACGGTGTCACCATGGATGCATGGATAACCTGATTGGTTACTGATCTGTAGTCATCTGTATAAAAGGTCAATCAGAAGCTCATTCTAGCAGAACGATCGCAGCCACGAGAGGTCAGAGCTCCCGCTCCCGCTCTTTCCCCCAGCAAGAACCACAGCCGTCGATATCGGCAGCACCTCCACCAGCTGCTGATGTCTCTGACACAGAGGCGTCAGACGGGGACTAGGTCATTGCCAGTGCCGAGTCTGATTATAACATTGACGTGGACGCATCGTGCGATGACGAGCTCGATTTCGTCACTTTGGAATGGACTCTCGACAGTGACGAGCCCTAGGCAGCTCATGTGAACAGGACATGGAATCATAATGCCACGGGGAGAAAGCGGGAGAATGTTCCCCGCAAGCACTCCTTTTCGGGCAATCCGGGGCTGAAGGTTAACTTGGGCGAGGGGGCGACGCCTCTTGAAATTTTCAAGGTATTTATCACTGATGATATGGTAGCTCATATCGTTGAAGAGACAAACAGGTATGTAGAGTTGATGTTCATAACTTTACAGAGTATTGCCATAATCAGATGGAAACTTTGACCACTTTATATACATACACTAATACATTCCATTTGCTTTCTTACAGGTATGCTGACCAAAATGAGTCAGAGGGCTGCCGTGGCCGAAAGTGGAAGCCCCTGACATCACCGGAGTTTCACTGCTACCTGGGCCTGAGAATTTAGATGGGCCTATCTAATCTATCCCGGGATTGCACAGGCGATCTTCCCTGACACAATGCCTCGCGAGAGGTTTGAGCAAATCACTCGGAACCTGCATTTTGTGTCAAGCAAGGCCGCGCACCTGGAGGACGATCGGCTCTGGAAGCTCCGTCCGGTGATTGATATGTTTGGGGACGTATTTCGGGAGGTCTTCGTCCCCGAACAGAACATTTCCATCGACGAGAGTCTTTGGAAGTTCAGAGGCCGCCTGTCTTTCAAGACATACAACCCCAGCAAGCGGGCCAGGTTTGGCCTGAAAGTGTACAAGCTTTCAGCCAGTAAGGGCCCGTGTGCTGGATACACGTCGGTATTCCGGATCTATGCCGGGAAGGACAAGGGTTCCATACCCTCTTCGCAACGGGCGGTGATGGATCTGATGGAGAGGGGAGGGTACTTATCGAAGGGGCGTGTACTGTGACAATTGGTACACGTCCCCTACCCTCTTCCATTTTCTCCAGTCCCGGAAGATGGGGCAGTGGGCACGGTCCGGAGTAATTGGCGCTTTATGCCGAAGGACTTCAAGATCTCTCGGAAGGGAGAGGTGGCTTTCAGGAGCTCGGCAACTGGGATGCTGGCACTGGCGTGGATGGACTTCAAACAGGTATGTATAGTTTACATAGAAGTAAATGGTGATGGTAAAAAACTCTCTTGTTCTTATTGCAATAGAAAAAAAGTCCACAATTTCAACTCTCACATAAAATTCTTTTACCAAACAGGTGTTCATGCTGAGTACCATCCACACATCCCAAATGGCAATGGTGGAGAGGAGATGGAGCCCCGACGCATCCAAACCCCAATGCGTTGTAGACTATAATGCCGGGATGAAAGGGGTGGATCTGCGGGACCAGCTCTCCAGCTCATACCCCTCCGTCAGAAGGAGCCTGGTATAAAAAGTGGTATAAAAAGTTTTTTTTTTTTTTATCTGTTTGACCTTGCCACTGTCAATAGCCATGCAGTTTCAAAGTATCTGGGAAACAGGGCTCCCCAAGTCACATTCAGATTGCAGCTTGGCAATTCAATTGTCAACGAGTACCGGCCAGATGTGGAGCCATATTGCACCCATGGTAGGCCGGCAATCCTTCCTACGGCTTCTCGGCTACAGGGGAGAACCCGCCTTGTCATTCGGGAAGCACGAGGCCGGCGGTATCGCAGGTGTTTCCTTTGCTACCGCGCTGGTGTAAGGAAGATGACGGGCACAATGTGTTCGGTATGCGAGGTCTCGCTGTGCACCTACGGGTGTTTTGAGCAATATCACTCCCGGAGTAGACTCTAAATTGATAAAAATGTACATAGTAAATGATGGTAATGGTACAAATATCTTTCTTGTTATACTTATTGCAACTGAAAAAAGCAGTCCACATTTTCAACTTTCATATAATATCAAAGTAATTCTTTCCTTCGAAAGAATGAAACACAAGCAAACAACACAATTTGACCTCTTTTTTAAGTACTTTTGTACTTAAAAAAAAAAGAATTTTCCTTATTTTTCTGAGTGCTGTACGAAAGAAAGTACAGGCTGAAGTCCACAATTTTCACCTCTCATATGATAAACAAAGCCATTCATTCTTTCAAAAGAATGAAACAAGCAAACAAAACAATTAGAACTCTCATAGACAAAGTGAAGATACTTTTATACTTCAGAAAAGAAATAAATTTTCATTCTTTTTCTGAGTGCTGTACGAAAGAAATACAGGCTGAAAGTTTGACTGCTTATGAGCACGAAAATGGCTTGAGGATATTTTCATTTATTTGCGACTTCTCGTGAAAAAAAAAAAAAAATCTTATTTTCTAGTGTCAAATAGTTCATATCATCAACTAATATGAACATTTATGAACAGCTTCAGTGTCCAACTTCTATAGAAATACGAAATATTTCGTAGAATATACGATGAGAAAAAGTGCGCTGTCTCTCATCACTCATATATAAAACATAACGATATAGATATCTTTGGGTAGATTACTACAAATTTGGTGCAAGAATCCCCGCGCCACCGGGCTGCGCTAGCAAAATTCCGTATCGCGGTTCCGCGCGCCAGGAAAATAATGCGCGGCGCGGATTTTCTCCTCGAGATTGAAAGGTTCATATACCTGGGCGTCAGAGAGTACTCTTTAGAAGTGGGAGACCCAGGCACTTTAATCAGGCGGGTCTTTTAAAGTGTGCTCCTGCCAGACGTCCGATATTTTAGTAGGATGCGAACACTTGCCACTGCATGGTATCGTAGCAATGACAGCCTTGTGGTGGCAGTGGGAGCTAAGTATAAGAGTAAGAATTTAAAAATTGTTGCCGAGTGCTGGGGGTCACTACAACACATATGCTGTGGACTTACTCCTCTCAGCTTTAGTGCACTTGTGTCTTCTGTGTCCTTGCTGGACAGAATTCCAGCATTTGCCCTTAATACCTCCAGGTTTTGTTTATCTTAGGTGCAAATCTACCTTTGCATGCCTAACTTTGATTCTGTGGGTTCTACTGATATCTCTGCTCTACAACGTTGTTTCCACTTGGTGTGAGCTAGTTCCACATGCAGTTGGAGTTGATAGTCCTTCAAGGTATCAACCAACTAGTCCCTTAAAAGCACAATCCTCACTGGCCTCTGGGTACACACGGCAAAATAGTAAATAGGCCAGCCTTTCAAAAGTAGACAATCCCTCATGAGGATCATCTACTTTTTTTTTCGATTTTTCTTGCCGATTTTGATGAAACTCACACCCTTTTATTTAGAGCCTAGCCTGATCGCTGTGGTAGATTTCTTTTTCGAAATCACCCGAACAGTGTTTGAATTATAGTAAAAAAAACAAAAAAATCACCGAAGAAAAATAAAGTAAAATTGACAATTTTGCAAATTAATAAATGAAATAAAAAAATCATTCTGATCGATTATTTTACAGAATTCCTTCATACAGGGAATGTAGAAGCACTATTTTTCGATTTCAATATTTGCGGCAGGTGTCGAAAAATTTTTCATTGTATAAATAACGTACAAGAAGCACAGAAAAAATCGAAAAATCCATTTCCTACATTTTTTTTTTTTTTTTTTACCTGAGGTGTGTTTTAGCCTAACTAATATTTCATAACATTTTGGTGATGATCCGAATCATTTGGCAATCCTACTCCCTATTTGGAGAGGGGTAGGTTTGTATTTTCGAAATGCTTTTCTCATAGATCAAGCTAACTATATATAACGAGAACATAAAAGAAAATATTCCATGTGAACGGCATATCTTGTTCATTTATTTGTATGAAAAATTTCTGTTTCTTGGACGCTTGGCAGATATTAAAATTATTCCGAAAAAAAAACAAGGTCTCATCTTACGTGAAATTTAATACGCTTTCAGATTTTTTTTTTTTTTTTTTTTTTTTTTTTTATCTCTAGTCACTGCGTCACATCTGCCGATTTTCTAAGGTAACGTGAAAAAAAAAAACATTTAGGTCGACATCGAAAATGGCTGCTACCACCTATAAATAAAGGATCGGCCCAGAAACTCCTTGAAAATGCATTAAACTCGATTTCGGCAAGATGGGCGAAACACGCTGAAAAATGACTATACGATCCCCTCAAGTGCAGCCTTTACACTACCATACAATGTGCATTGTGAAGCTTGAGCCTTGAGGATGGACACTAGTTTTACTACAACCATGGGTCAAGACCAATACCTCAAACTGGTCAAGACAGACTTGCATGGATACTTTTCCATCGCTTTCTGCGAGTCCTAATTGCAGCTGGGCTCAAACAAATTGAAGCTGGAGGGGAAACTCACCTAAGAGGGTGGAGGCACCACAGTCGCACTGTGGTCGTCAGGCAGGGAAAGCTGTAGCTCCATTCATGAGTGGCATAAAAAGCAGACGGCTGTCATCTTCAAACTCGGGCTCAAAACACACTACTTTCTCCACTCACAGCTTGAAACTACTGCAACTATCTTGTCACAGACAACCTTCACTTCACTAAACTCATGACACATTTCTTCTCATTTCCTTTTTCCCCTTCTTTCAACTCTTCCTGGAGTTCCTCCTTTAAAACCTTTACTAATCTCCCGAGTTTAGGCTTTATAACCCACAATTGTTTTCCTACAATTTCACTTCATTCTTCACAAATGTTACTCATATCTTCCTGAATTTCTCTTCTATTTCCATGACATGCATTTGGCTTTGAATTATTTCATTATCTAACATTATTTTGAGCCTGAATGTTTTTGATCGCCGCCATTACGTCCGCTAATGTTGTTCCGTCGTCGCTTTCCATTTTGGTTACTCTCGTTACACACTTGGTTCCACATACACAGGTTCCACTTATTATTCGTCTATAATAACTGTGCAATCACACTCCTGACACCAATGAAACGTCAGTGACTTTCTCAGGTGGGCGAAGACAAACGCACAGATGACTTTACATTTATTAATTTCTGTTCTTACCACAGAGAAATGGTTTCTCAAGGCACTCTTCAGAATTCGTCGCATTCCCGATCATTCCGTCCAGACCCCATGATGCATCGCTCTCCTATCTCCTGGCGAGCTTCGAGAAACGTGCTCGTATATATATATATATATATATATATATATATATATATATATATATATATATAATAATATATATATATATATATATATATACATACATATACATTTATATATATATATATATATATATATATATACATATACATATATATATATATTATATATTATATATATATATATATATTTTTTTTTTTTTTTTTTTTTTTTTTTTTTTTTTTTTTCTTACAATGATTTTCTTTATCATTAGCTATTGTAGTGACTCCCAGCACAGTTTTACGTTTAACAAGTCCCTGATAACAGTTAATTCTCGCTGCCACACGAGGCTGTCGTTGCCTCGAACGATTGGAAGAGGTATTGTGCTCCCTGGAGGCTTGGTTACGATCACAGGGATTCATACAAACCCACCGTGAAACTGCCATTCTTTCTTTATTAAAGAGAAGCACTACTACAGACACATGAATAAATCTACAAAACATAAATAAACTACAAAACACGTGGCACGCAACAACACGTGACACGCAACAACATAAAACACGTGACTCTAAAATAACTTACAAACACATAACACTAAAATGAAGAACTAACACGTAACACTAAAATGAATAACACGTAACACTAAAATGAATAACGCATAACACTAGAACACACGGTACCGGACACGAAACTCATTCTGGACACCACGGTGACACAGGACACGCACTTAACAGAAGACGGAATGTTAGCATGAGCGCGACGGAGTACCGAACCGCGAGGTCAAGTCGTGAGCAAATATAGTGGTCAAGATACGTAACCTGTGGGGCGGTACACCAACCGGGGAGTGAGGAGAAAAAAACAGCTCTCCGCAGCTCGTGTCCCTCTCTCTCCCCGTCCCTGGCCTGTCTACCTTGTCGAACCTCCTCACCAGGTGGACGTGGGCACAGCCGAACGTCTTGAAGACGGACCGAGACGGTAGTTTTCGCTCGTCCGCCTCGGAGGCTCGTTTCCCCGCGGGGCACGGGGGTGCCAAAGGCATGATGAGACAGTGGTGGGGGACCGTGTCACTAAACTGTATTAGCTGTCTATGAGTATCAAGATTGATAATAATATGGATAAATGAAAGCTGATGTTTAATTTCATCATTTTGTTACTTCAAACAAGAACACATATTAAGAAAACGATAAATGCAAATCCTGATACCTCAGGTGACATACAGCGTTGTCGCGTTTTCTTCACAACTGTGGAAAAGGGAGTGTTGCCGTCATGTGTGCCTCTTAATCGCTACTAACTAGCAACTGTCCAACCGAGTAGTCAAACGGTATTTTACTCAGACTTTGTAATATTGCAGACGAAATTGATAATAAAGGGTTATTTTGATAACTCATTTATTGTGTGTTGTTGGAATTAAAATTGTTTGATCATCTTATCACAATTGTGAAAACGGTGCATACAACGGAAATAAAAAATGTGCCACTGTTAATGTTATTTATTACAAACAAATATTTAAACAAATAACTGAACTTAAAATAACTGTGAACTTAACAAAATTTTCGACTAAGAAGTTCATATAAAAAAAAAAAAAAAAATATAAATTATATATATATATATATATATATATATATATATATATATATATATATATATTATATATAATATATATTCATTTTCCATACAGTTCATCATTGCGACAGGTGGCTTGAAACTAACACAGTTTTGGCTGCCTCAAGATTCAGTCTGTTTCTCATATCTGTCTTAATTAAGTGTAATTTTGAGAACAGACGTTCTGCGTCTGTATTTGTAACAAGTAAAGCCAATATGTTCATTGCAATTGTGTTAATATTTTAGAAGATATATTCATCCTTTACTTCTGATGATTTTGTGTAAAATAAAATGGGATCGTGTGTTAAGCCACGCAATACGGTTGACAATGGGATGCTGTCAATGCATCTCCATTCATTGTCTAGTGTCTGTAGGTCGTCTGCACTGAACCTTGGTAACTGATGGGTAAGTGGTACTAGCGACCACATCATAACCCTAGATTTAGAATCAATGAATTTTTCAGGAATAAAAAATGGTCATATGCCAGAGTGGATCGTTAAGATCAAATCTTTTTAATTTCCTCACATAGTTTAATCAGAAATACTCTGCACCTGGTTCTTACATCATTGATCATGTCCAAGTTGCTGTAATTCTTATTTGGGGGCAAACCATGTACATATATACCTAAATATTTAAAGGTATATGGTTTACATCCAGAGATGGGTCAAAAGTCGAAATATAACTTTTATCAATAATCTCTTTTCGACAAAAATACTGTAGCGTTGTCTTATACAACTTGTTCAATCTGAAATGCAAAAAAAAAAAAGTACAAAATACTGATGGATCCTTTAAAACGTTTAGGATAAAAGTAATTGCTCTGCGTTTTTCATGGAGCTTTATACTTGAAAAAATATTGCTTCAAGGCGTTCCTGATGAAGGTACAACCAGCGAGTCTGACAGGGATGGAGGATTTTATAAAGTTTTAAATCCAGAATGGACTGAAACTGTTTAAATTCGTATTTTCTTTTAGCACTATGGGAAAAGTGTGAATAAATATTTCAAGTTAAATTCTCACAGGGCTTAGGGAGTCGTATCAGCCTCTGATGCACACAGGCGTAGGGAATGGCAAATGCATTTAAAAATAGTTATCCCTGGAAAGTTTAGCCTCAGTCTGCTGCTTAAGGAATTAAAATCTCTAATAATATTTGAAGCTCTATCGCCTGCAAATCCGACCAAATTGTTAAGAGGAATGCAGTGAACATTTAAAGTGACAAGCTGCATATTAAAAAGAGACTTCACTTGATCCGGTCATATTATTGTTTTCCCCATATATATTTATCAGGTCCAGCATTTTGGTTACAATGTTACCCTTTACAGAATCAAAGAATTTTACAATGGCCGTAAGGTACTTAGTCGCACTGACATCTATGGACTCATCAATAATCATTGAGAATTTGTATTTATTCAATTTTTGCACCAGGTCTTTCCATCTGCAACCCATAGGCAATAGCTGAGTCCGGGAACATTGCCTTGCAAAGATCCGCGAGATGGTCGGCGATCAGAAAAGGTAAATTATGCTCCGCTATAAAACAGATCATGAGAATTTGGGCCAAGTGGATCTTTTTTGCAGTGGGCTCTTCACTGCCCAAGTCTTGCCCACTGGATTCATTTCCTTTGCTGTTCGCCATGTGAATCTGGGTATTCTTAAAAAATAATAATAATGAAAAAAAAAGAAAAAGATGAATAAAGAAGTATAATAAATGAATATGTATATACACATGTATACATATATTTATATATATATGTGTATACATATATGTATGTGTGCACACATGCGCGCGCGCACACACACACACACACACACACACACACACACACACACACACACACACACACACACACACACAACACACACACACACACACACACACACACATTTATATCAACAGGTAGATAAATAAACAACCAGTGAATAAAATTAGATAATTAAATGACAACAACAGTGATAATGAAGATAATTTAATGTATAAGTAAAAATGTTACTCATAGATTTTAGAAAAATACATGAAGACTTTATAAGAATGGATAAGTGATAATAGGATGTGTCTTTTTAATTGTTGTTAAATCTCCGGAAAAGTTCTTCTGACATATATTGGAGAAGGATTTGGTCGGCTCTCCATCTACCTTCGACAACCAAGGTTTAAATTATTCTTTCTGCAACCATTCATCTCATTCAATCTGGAAGTAAAACTTGCTTTATCTCATCGCATTTTCTTTGAAGCAATATCCAAGTTTTCTATTTATTTTTTAAGATGATTATTTGTCAATTTTTGAAAAGTAAGTAAATTATCACAGATTTACATACAATGTAAATAACAATTAACCGTCACCAGATCTTCAAGAGACGAATTCGGAGAAATATTAAAAGGTCGGCCTTTCCGTTATCTTAAGATGTGGACTGCATGAAATCAGCACAGTTAATGAGGATAATCGATTGTTTTTCAG
>NW_020872847.1:425583-428083 GCF_003789085.1 Penaeus vannamei
CTCTCTCTCTCTCTCTCTCTCTCTCTCTCTCCCTCATCTCTTCTTTTCACCTTTCTCCCACGCTTCCTAATTCCCGCTTTATTCCATCATCATTCTTCCATTCCAATTCACGATCCACTTTCCGACCCTCACGAAAATAGAAAATGGACTCTGAAGAAAATAGAAGGGAGACTAAAAAAAAAAAAAAAAAAAAAAAAATGGACGGCCCTCCTCTCACTGCAATCCTTGGGTCTCAAAAGCCGAAGGAGTCAATAGGATTCCTTTTATAGAATCAATTGGATCCTAAGTAAGTGCTTGCGGCTCGATAAAGAAGTGTTTATGTTCGAATGGTGGTTTCTGCTTTATTATCAGTGCTGTTTGTTTTATTATTATCCCTCTTATTGTTATTACTATCATTATTGTTATTGTCATGATTATCTTTATTATTATCATTATTATTATTATAATTATTATTATGATAACTATTACTATAATTTATTAAATTATTATTAGTAGTATACTTTTATCATCAATAATATCATCATTATTGCTATTATTATCATTTATTGTTATATTTATTTATTACGGTTGTCATTATTATTATTATTATTATTATTATTACTATTATTATTATTATTATTATTATTATTATCATATTATATCTCATCATCATCATCATCACATCATCAATCATCATCATCATCATCATCATCATCATCATCATCATCATCATCATCATCATCATCATCATCATCATCATCATCATCATCATCATCATCATCATTACTATTATCATTATCATTATCACTGTCATTAAAATCATCATCATTATTATTATGATGCTGCTGATGATTATCATCACAATTTTACTGTTATCATTATTTTGATATCATTACTCTTATGATTATTATTATTTTTTCTTATTATTATTATTCTGCTTATCATAATTAATGATATTATCTAACCATTATTATTATTATTATTATCATTATTATTGTTGTTATTATTATTATTATTATCATATCATATTATCATTATCATCATTCTCATTATTAACATTTTTACCTTTATTGTCATTGTTATTTCTTTTATTATCATTACGTTATCTTCATTATTATCTAATTGATGTATCATTATCTTCTATACTATTTTTATTGCTATGACTGATATCTTTAGGTTTCTGTTATGAAGAGAGAATGAAGAACAGCAGGAGATAAGAAATGAAAAGATGAAAAGAGAATAAGTGGATGGACGCGAAACCTTTGAGAAAAGGATGAATCAGCTGTGTATTTGAAAGAAAGAACGAAAGGGAGAATATCATGTAAGACGAGAAGATAGCAAAGGCATTTGGAATTTGAACCTTTATCTTTATCTTCTCTCTAACTCTCTCTTCTTCTTCTCTCTATCTCTATATCTGTCTCTCTCTCTCTCTCTCCGTATCTTCTCTCTAACTCTCTCTTCTTCTTCTCTCTATCTCTGTATCTGTCTCTCTCTCTCTCTCTCTCTCTCCGTATCTTCTCTCTAACTCTCTCTCTCTTCTTCTTCTTTTCTTCTCTCTCTTCTCTCTCTCTCTCTCTCTCTCTCTCTCTCTCTCTCTCTCTCTCTCTCTCTCTCTCTCATCTCTCTCTCTCTCTCTCTCTCTCTCTCTTTCTATATCTTCTCTCAACTTTTCTCTCTCTTCTTCTTCTTCTTCTCTCTCTGTCTCTCTCTTCTCTCTCTCTCTCTCTGTCTGTCTGTCTGTCTGTCTGTCTGTCTGTTGTCTGTCTGTCTGTCTGTTCTGTCTGTCTGTCTGTGTCTCTCTCTCTCTCTCTCTCTCTCTCTCTCTCTCTTCTCTCTCTCTCTTCTTCTTCTTCTTCTTCTTCTTCTTCTGCTTCTTCTTCTTCTCTCTTTCCCTCTCTCTCTCTCCCTCTCCCTCCCTCTTTCTATCCCTTTTCCTTCCTTGCACTCGCGTCGAAATCTGAGATCTGAGTCTTTTGAGTGTAAGTCACATTTACATACTTACCTTTGATGTTCAATTCAATTCGGGTTTCTTGTGATAGAATACACAATGGTTTAGGCTCATTTTATAGCCTTCTTTATTATGCTCATAGGCATCTGCAATTCTAATTTACGCCTATGATCATTATTGTTATTATTTTTATCATTGTTGTTGTTATTACAATTATTTTCATTATCATTATCATTATTATAATTATTATTTTTTTAGTTTTCTTATCAATATTGTTATTATCATTATTATCACTACTATCATTAATACTACTATCATTATTATTATTTTTTTCAGTGTAAGCATTATTACTATCTGTTATCATTATCCTTATTATTGTTATTCTTATTATCATTGTAATAATTATTACTATTATTTGCTATTAATATCATAACTATTATTCGTATCATTATCATATTTTTTGTAATTTCTACTATTATAATCATCCTTTATACTAATATTATCATGGATATCATAATTGTTATTACTATATATATGGTTATAATGGTCATCGTTATCATTTTTATTTCTATC
>NW_020872847.1:448083-455583 GCF_003789085.1 Penaeus vannamei
ATCTCCAGTTCTTTCTTGGTCTTCTTCATCCCTTTCTTTTATCTTTTCTTTTCTTCCCTTCTCTTCTTATTTCTCTTGCTTTTCTAGTGTCTTCTTCGTTTTCATAATGTAAGAGAATTACTTAAAAAAAAGATCTTTTGCATCCGTTATTATTGCTAGAGCATATATTAGCCGGTTTAGGAAAGAAAAATATCGTTTTTTCCTCAATCTTTACGTGTTCTAGCAGTAAAATGATTCATTTATCATTGCTACACAACACAAAGGACACACGCATATACAGACACACACACATACATACATACACATAGATCATCACACACACACAAATACACAAAGATACTCACGCACATAAACACACATACACATGTATATACGAGACTCGCATGTTAAATATGTCCCACGTCCCACTTCCGCTTTTATCCTAGGAGGCTTAATTCTAATAAACATATCTCTATAGGCTATATGTTAATTTCCAATATTTAACTCAACAAATTTTCAGTTACAGTGCTGAAAGTCCTCAGTCTGCAGTCATAAAGTGACTTCAGTGCCTCACCACCCTGGAAACGTTTGCCCTTTCATAATCACATCATAAACGGAAAGAGGTCAATGCCAGATGTTAAGCGTAGGAGAATAAGGAGGTTAAAAAAGGATGCCATAGCCACACGACCGTACTTCCATCTGGGAAAGGTGAAAGTTGTGAACAGAGTTGTCTTCTAGAAGGCGAACACCTTGATTCTGATAGCCTCTCGCAATTCCTGTAGTAGTGGAGAGAAAGAGAACCCTAGTGCTAGTAGAAAGTATGTGGATTTGAGTGTCGCCGGGAAATGAGTCCATTAATAAGGTCAAAGGTATGAGGAGTATAGTGTGAAAAAGGAAATGGTGATATTCATTAATCGTGGGAAAATTTTAAAGAACGTGATATTTTATGTTGATGCACGTTAATGTAATTTAATTTTATCGTATACAGTACAATATTTATTTAAAGATGCCTTATTTTCATTTTGACAGTTTACATTATGTACATAATGCCTCAAAGTGATGATATGTTCGCAATGTCAGACAACTCTTCCCAACTCTTTCCCTATTAGTCTTTTATACACACATTTCTGAACTAATAAGTAATCAATAACTATAAAATAAAATCAATAAAACTGTAACAAAAAACACGCAAACACGTTAGTCTCTCTCTCTCTCTCTACCCCGCCGTTCTCTCTCTCATCTCTCCTTCCACTTCCTCCTCACTCCCTCTCTTCCCTCTTTCCCCAAATCTCTCCTTGTTCCTCATAATACATCTGCAGCCGGCAGCCCACCAGATGCCATCGACAAAGCTAGCACAAGGCAACACAGGCAGATTCTCCGAGCCTGTCCGTGCCACAAGGGTGCCAGGGCGCAGGATCGCACGGCCGCAATTTGCAGGATTGCCTGGAGCTCGCGTCGATTCCCAGGGCCAGGCGGAAGCTATCAAAGCAAAGGCATCTTCGCCTCTCTCTTCCTCTTCCTCCTCTTTGCCTCCGCTCTGCTCCTTCTTTGCCTCTCCTCTCTCTCTCTTTCTTTCTCTCTCTCTCTCTCTCTCCCTCTCTCCTCTCTCTCTCTCTCTCTCTCTCTCTCTCTCTCTCTCTCTCTCTCTCTCTCTCTCTCTCTTCTCTCTCTCTCTCTCTCTCTCTCTCTCTCTCTCTCTCCCTCTCGTCTTAATTTCCATTATCATCTCTCTCTGCTTCTCCCTTTCTCCGTCCCATCCATTTCTTCTTCCCATCTTCTTTCGTTCTCCCCTTCTTTCTCGTTCTCTCTTTTAGTCGTCAGTCTTCCGTTTCTTTTTCGTTACCCTTGACTTATTCCATATCTCTTTTCCTTTTTTTCTTCTTGCCCCCCTCCTTCTATTCCCCTTTCATCCTTATATCTTACTTTCTCTCCCTCCATGTATCTTCTTCCTTTCCTGTTTCTCCTTCCTTCTTTCCTTCTCTTTTTCCATCCCCCTCTTTCTCTTCTTTCCTCCCTCCTGCCTTCCATTCTCTTTCTTTTTTTCTTCCTTCTTTCCTCTTTGTCTCTCTCCTACCGTTCTGTCTCTCTATCTCTCTTTCCTTTGCTTTTTTCCCTCCTTTTATCTCTATTTCTATCATCCCTCCCTTCGTCCATCTCCCTCCACCCCCTATTCTCCTTCTTCCCACCCTCCTTCTATCATTTGTTTCCTTCCCTCCCTCCCTATTCTCCTTCTCCTTCTCCTTCCCTCCTTCCCTCTGTCCATTCTCCTCCTTCCCTCTGTCCATTCTCCTTCCCCTTCTCTCCTTCCCTCCTTTCCCATGCCCTGCATTGGCTCCTTATGTGCATTCCTCCCTTGATGCTTCCGAGACTAAATGCTATTAAGGCAATATGCATACGAGTGATATTGATGTTAAAGGATTTATGATAAGCATGTATTTGACGTGACTTATACAGACATACTTTTTTTTTAAACCTAATGAAATTGTATTAATGTATCATTACCATGAGAAATATGAGAGAAGGTCATTGTTATTAATCATGATAAAACTAAAAACAAACATCAAAGTGTCCTGGCTCGCAGATCTCCCTTGCAGCTATGCATATGGCAGTATATATATTCTTTGATGTAGAAATACCACCGCTCTTGCTGTTCTTACAAATGGTGATAATGTTAATAGAGAGACTGATTTTCATAATGAGGATGTGCTTGATACCGTTAGAAGTAATTTCATTGGTTATGAAAGTAGCAAATGTAGCAATAATGATGATAATGATAATAATGACGATGATGATGGTGAAAATGACAACGATGATAGTGATAATGATGATCAAAATGATAATAATGTTGATAATAACACCACCACCGACACCAACAATGATAATGATAATAATAATAATAATGATGATAAAAACAATAATAATAGTAATGATAATATTAATACAACTAGTAAAAATATTGACAATGATAATGGATATGAAAATTATATGATAATGGCAATAATAAGAGTAATAATGGTAACAAACATAATAGTGATAACAGGGATAATGATGATAATGATTAATGATAGTAATGATAATGATAATAATGATAATGACAATAACAACATTGATGATGCTAATAAAAAGAGCAATGATAATAATACGGGTAATGATAATGACAACACTATGCGCAATCATGATGTAGTAGTAATGATGATAATGATGATAACAATGATAGTTGATATATTGATAAGTGTAATAATAACAATGATAATAAGAAATAATAATAGTAATGAGAATTCCATAATCAATGATAATAATAACAATAATAAAAATATGATCCTAAAAGGATGCTAATGATTATGATACAAATGATTGCAATTGTAATAAAAACAATAAAGTTAATCATGATGATAATGATAATGATGATAATAATAATAATGATGATGATAATGATGATGATGATGATGATAATTATAATAATGATAACAGTAATAATGCTAATAATGATAATAATAATGATAATGATAATAATGATAATAATAATAATAATAATAATAATAATAACAATAATAATAATAATGATATGATAATATAATAATGAATGATAATGTTAATGATAATAATGATGATTATGATAATGATAATAATAATGATGATGATAATGTTAATAATAATAATAACGATTATAATAATGATAACTATATGCACTCTGAAAGCGCATGCCTTCGCCAAGGAAATAGGTTTACTAATACAATAAAATTATTCACACGAAGAATTACATCAAAATCAAAAATTTCTCAAGAACAAAGGTGACGTCCGATTGTACGATCTCGCAATGCTGATGAATACTTTAGAAATTCCTGGATCCTGGCTTAGTCCAAATTAGAATGGCATCTAATTTGGACTAAGACACCTTTGGGAAAATAAAAATTTGTTCATAACTTTTTGTGTTATCCTGCTAACCATCGAACAAACAAACCAACCAACTAACCAACGTTACCAAAACTATAACATTGTAGGAGGTAATAACGATAAGAAAATGATGATAATAAAAGTAATAATAATAATAACGATAAAAATTATGACGAACATCCGGTGCCGAAACAATATCCACGGCGTAATAATAAATGATGATATTAATAACAGTAAAAGAAGAAAGAATAGAAGCCAAGAAGATGTTTGAACAAATTGCTGAAAGTATGAACAGTGATTCAATAGATAAAACTTGGTGCTTAAAGAATACAGACTGAAGTGTACTGAACAAGCGAACAGAGAAGGCAAATGAGATGCTGAGTGATATTAAGACTTAACAGAGGATTAACCTTAGGAAGCTGATCATTGTTGTCGCCATCTATGCCCCTGGTTAAGTCGAAATGAAAATCGATGTAGAAAAAGCAGAAAGGGATAAAGATAAAATGAAGGGATGAAGGTAAAATAATCAATCAATTACTCAAGAAAATAATTATGACCACGCCAGAAAGAAACAGCAGAGATGAAGTTAGTAAGAAAAGCAAATATTTTGTGCTGGAAAGAAAATAGATCGAGAAAAAGAGAGAACATGTGTTTAAGAAACTCATATAAAGGATACACGCAAAGGCCTTCAGACTGGAACGATATCAACCGTGAATCTAATAATATAAGATTAGAACAGTGTCAGGACTAGGACAAAGAGAGTCAACCAAGACCTTGGGGGAAATAATAGAGCTGGAGTACAACCCATCAAAGAATATATGTTGGACGGCATTAATATCAGCCATTTATTTTTCATGGACGATTTCCGGAAAATTGTCTATTATTCAGTTAATAAGCCCGGGATACGACAGAAGAACTAGACTGGTTTTTAAACTGAATGGAAGGAGCAAAATATTAGCTGTAAATAGGGCGGGTATTATGAAATGTAATAAGAAGAGCTCCATATTGTGAGAAAAACGAGGAAGATGAACAATAAATTGAATCGTAGGAGTGACGTTTCGAGTATGTAAAGAGAGAGGGAAAAGGATCAAAGAAGCTGATTAGTTGAGGAAAATTGTGCAAGAGGAGAAGAGATTAAACCCAAGATTCTGTCAGTAACTCTGCTGATGAGATGTTATTGAAAGCTGATCAGCTGAAAATATTAAACCCCGAAGGAACCATAAGACCAACTGAATATAAGAAGAAAAAAAAGAAGAAAAAAAAAAAAAAAAAAAAAACAGAGACGAACACAAGGAAACAAATGGAAAAGAAGATACATAAGCAATACATAAGATGAAACAAACTGGCAATAGAAAGGGAGACCGTAATTGATGTTCTTAGTATACATTACACGATCACCAATATGCAGATAGCGTAGAGAGAATAGAGGAACAATTAAGCATCTTGTTAGTGAATGCAACGAACGTTTAGAGAGATTTTAGAAGAAGACACGATAATGTTGCTCGATACTTGCATCGGTTGCTCAGTGACAAAGGAGAAGCTAAAAGAGCAATTATCCGTAATGATGAGTTTAAGGTCTCGTGGGACTGTATCGTTTGCCTTTGTTAACGTGTTATTGTCAGCTCTCAAGCGATACTGTCCCAACGTTCTGTGTATAAGTTCGAGAAAAAAAGAAGGAAACACAGTATTGATAACAATATCATCATCAACATCAGATGCAATAAAGCAACAACAATAATAACAGAAGGAAGTTAATAGGAAAAACAACAGTAACAATAATATTAATAATGATATTGGTAATAACAATGATAACCGTAACATTTATATGAATGATTATGACAATTAAAAAAAATGATGGTGATATTGTTACTACTGCTAATAATAACAATAAATATAATGATGATAATAAAGATAGAAAGGAAAACGATAATGATAATAACAATAATAATGATAATGATAATAGAAATGAGAATAGTAATAAAAATGAAAATAATAATAATAATGTTGATGATGGTAATAATAGTAAAAAATAATAATTAATAATAATGATAAATGATAATAATAATAATAATATTAATATAATAATAATAAATGATAATATAATGACAATGAAATAATAGCAAAAAAAAGTAATAACAATAATGATAATAATAATAGTGATACTAATGAATATGATAATGATAGAAATGAAAATAATAATAATGATAATAGTAATAGTAATAATAATAATAATAATGATAATAATAGAAATAATAATAATAATAATAATAATAATAATAATAATAATAATAATAAATAATAATGATAATATAATAATGATAATAATAAATAATAATGATAATGATAATAATAATAATAATAACAATGATAAAGATATTATATTTAATGATAATAATATAATAATGATAATAATATGATAATAATAATATTTATGATAATAATAGTAATAATGATATTGATAACAGTAATGATATAATAATGTTAATAATAGAAATATAATAAAATAATGATAATAATAACAATAGTAATAATAATAATAATGATAATAATAATGATGATGATAACAATACTACTACTACTACTACTAATAATAATGAGAACAAAAATAATAATGAGTAATAATGATAATGAAGATGATTTTAATGATAGTTATAATGATGGTGATACCGATGATGAAAAGAGTAATAATGAAAAATATAATAATGATACTACTACTACTAATGTTAATAACAATTTTAATAATAATAATAATAATAGTAATGATAATAATGATAATTATAATAATTATGATTATAATGATAATGATGATAAAGATATTGATGGTTATGAAAATGTAATCATCATCATCATCATCCAGGAGCTAACGCCGACGGGGTGCATAGCCGCATCCACCCTTTGTTTCCACCTACGAGGGTCCCTCATGGCAAGCCGCCAGGCAGGGACTCGGCCCATACCGAGCTCTTCACGACTGGTTTGGTCGATCTGCCCAAGCCACGACTTCTAGGTCGTCCCACAGGCCTCCTCCTCCCAGGGCTGTGGCGAACAGAGACAACCTGATGGGCAGTAGCATCCTGAGGAAAGCGAGTAATAATATTAATAATGATAGTTATAGACATGATGATAATAATATATAAAAACAACTACAAAAACAAAATAGCAAAAACAATGGCAATGATAAAAACAATTACAAGGAAATAGTGAAGCAGTAAGGACGTTGATTGCGATGATAGCGGAAATATTAAGAATAAAGATCAGAATACTATTGCCTTTTGGATTTACGTTTCTCTCGCCATTGCCTTTATTGGGAAAAAAAAAAAAAAAAATGCGGGGAGGATTTTAAGGTCAAAATTTCAGTATTTTGAATTATCTAATTTTTATTATGTTTTGAACAGTATTGGATTCCAAGCGTCGACAACTTGGACAAAATAGTTGACTTCATTTCCCAATATGTCCTTTGACGTTTCTGCAAGGGCAGCACCTAAAGGTGTGGAAGTCTGTGGGATGTGGAGGAAGGTAAGGTTGTTGTTTGAGTAGATTCTCTCTCTTTCTCTGCGCGCGCGCGCGCGTGTGTGTATCTGTGTGTCTCTTTCTCTCGTTCTGTGAGTTCAGTGTGAATCCCCCCCCCCC
>NW_020872847.1:475583-483083 GCF_003789085.1 Penaeus vannamei
ACACACACACACACACACACACACACACACACACACACACACACACACACACACACATACATATATAACACACACCCGCCAATGAATATATGCATGACCTTCCTTCCCTGCTGATCCTTCCTTTCTTCCCTCTTTCCCCCGCAATTCACGCACCTCCGCCCTGCTCCTCCTCCTTCCCTCCTTCCCTCCTCCCCTCCCTTCCCGCCCCTTCTTTCCTCCCTCCTTCCCTCCTTCCCTCTCCCTCCTCCCCCTTCCTCCCTCCCCCTTCCCTCCTCCCCTCTCCCTCCTTCCCTTCCCTCCTCCTCCTTCCCCCTTCCCCTCCTTCCCTCCTTCCTCCTCCCCTCCTTCCTCCTCCCTCCTCCCCTCCTTCCCCCCCCTTTCCTCCTTCCCTCCTTCCCTCCTTCCTCCTTCCTCCCTCCCTCCTCCCCTTTCCCTCCTTCCCTCCTCCCCTCCTCCCTCCTTCCCGCCCCTCCTCCTTCCCTCCTTCCCTCCTTCCCGCCCTTCCCTTCCCCTTCCTCCTCCTTCCTCCTTCCCTCCTTCCCTCCTCCCGCCCCTTCCTTCCTTCCTCCTCCTCCTCCCTCCTCCCTCCTTCCCTCCTTCCCTCCTTCCCTCCTTCCCTCCTTCCTCCTTCTCCTCCCTCCTTCCCTCCTTCCTCCTTCCCTTCCTTCCTCCTTCCCTCCTTCCCTCCTCCTCTTCGCGATGGACAAATGCGCATCGTAAGTCCGCGTCTCAGCCAATCGAGTCCTTTAGAGCCTTTGATGTGATATTTCCCTTATATAAGATGACAGTCATTTTCTCTCCTTCTGCCTTTTATCCCGCTCCTTCCTCCTTCCCTCATTCTTGCCTTAATCCTTTCTTGTTCGTCCTGTGTGCTCTTCTCTCTCTCTCTTGCTCTTCTCTCTCTCTCTCTCTCGCTTTTCTTTCTATTTTTATCTCTCTCTCTCGCTTTCTCTCTCTTCTCTCTCTCTCTCTCTCTCTCTCTCTCTCTCTCCTCTCTCTCTCTCTCTCTCTCTCCTCTCTCTCTCTCTCTCTCTCTCTCTCTCTCTCTCTCTCTCTCTAACACGAAGCGTCAATGATTTATTCATTATCCCTAATCACACATTCCTTTCCATTTTTTTCTCTCTTTTTTTCTCACCCCCTCCGTTTACAGCTGTCACATCTGTCATTTTCCCTCTCTACTTATCGTCATTCGTATCTCCATCTCCTCTTTCGCTTTCGCCTTCTCTGAAATCTTGCTTTTTGTCTTCTTCTTTTCCCATATTCCAACGTTCTTATGTAACATTTCGTCCCTTTCAATCTTTTCCTTTTCTTATCCGCGATGTCTATCTTGGAGGCGAAGAAAATGGATATGTAATCTGTACAAATTCACAAGTTGCTTTAGTCAAATATCTGAAGTTTATGTGGCGCTGGCGTTAGGAAAGTCGGATTTCAAATAGTGACAGGAACAAGATGAAAGAGAAGAAGAAAGAAAAAGTCGAAGAAGAAAGAAAGGATGATGATGATGTTGGTTATGATGAGAATAATGATGACATTAACATTGCTTGTGTTATTCGCGAAGATGATTACTGATAATAGTAATGATAACAATACTTACGATGTTAACAATAATAATGATAACAACGACAGTAGTACTAATGGTAATGATGATAATAATGGTGATTATGAAAATAGTGATAAGAATAATAACAATAGCAATAGCAAGAAGAATGATAATGATGATAATGGAAACAATAATGAAAAACATAATAATGATAATAATAATAATAATAATGATGATGATGATGATGAAGAAATGAAGTAATGAAGAAAATGAATATAACATTAATTATGATAATATTTCTGATAAGAATAACAACGATAACAACAATGATAATAATAGCAGTTATCATGAATAGATGATGATAATGAAAATGATAATAATGACGATAACAATAATAACAACAATGATAAGAACAATTATAACAACAATGATAATAAAAATAATAACAAGAATGGCAATAACATAAATAATGATGAAGATTATAATAATGATGATAATAATAATAATGACAATGATAATAACAATAACAACAATAACGATAATGATAATGAAAAAGACAATAATACTAATGGTGGCATAATAATGATTATACCAACAACATTATAATTATAATTATAAGAACAACAGCAACAAAATAATAATGATAATGACAATAGTAGTAATGATAATAAGGATGATGATAAAACCAATACTAATGCCAATAATAATGATAGCAACAATGACGGTGATAATGACAATGATGATAACGATAACGATAATAGTACTACTGAAAACAAACAGTAAGAAATATAAGTAGAAATAACAGCAATGATAATAAAGATGAACATGTCAAAACATACTCCATAATTGTTGATCCAATTCCAACGACATAAATTTACCATAACATCGACATACTATAAAGTAAGTATATCCCTCTGAGCACCATTAGGCAGTGCAATTCACACTACATGTATACTTAAGGGAAAGAAAAAGGCCAAACTATGCAAAGGAGTAAGAAGTTCACAGGTTGAGTGACAGACTGACAGGCTGATGAAGAGAATTCTGTGAAAGTCAAAGACGCTCTTCGGATATATTGCATTTAGCCAATCATCAACTTCTGAAAGGGGAATCTTCGTCACGAGAGAGAGAGAGAGAGAGAGAGAGAGAAGAGAAGAGAGAGAGAGAGAGAGAGAGAGAGAGAGAGAGAGAGAGAGAGAGAGAGAGAGAGAGAGAGAGAGAGAGAGAGAGAGAGAGAGAATATCATGTTACTGTCTCTCTCTCTCTCTCTCTCTCTCTCTCTCTCTCTCTCTCTCTCTCTTACTGAGAGTATGCGTGCGAATGCTTAAGTATGTTTACATTATGTATACGAGTAGAAACGTGGATTTATATTACATTATCTGAAGTGGGAGTTAATATCCTTAGTGATTCCTTTCATCTTGTGCCATGACGAAAGTTCATCTGACTTTCTTATTTATTTATTTCTGTGTTTCCTTATTATTTTTGTTTACACTTTCTCTTCCATTTCATTATTATCATCAACATTATCACTACTTTAATGTCATAATCATAGTTTCTGTCACTGTTGTTATTATTATCATTGTTAGTATTATCATTATCAGTACTATCATTATTGTTATTATCTTTTTTATCATTATTATTTTCATTACTAATTAATATAAATATTACAATGGATATTTTCTTATTATCATCATTAATATTATTATCATTAACATCATTTTCATTAGTATCATCATCAGCTTTATCATTATCGCTGTTGTTGTTGTTATTGTCATTATCATTCATCGTTATTTTCATTATCATTGCTATTATCATTATCATTATCTTTATTATTATTATTACTACTACTACTACTTATTATTATTATTATTATTATTATTATTATTATTATTATTATTATTATTATTATTATTATTATTATTATTATTATTATTATTATTATTATTATTATTATTATCATTATTATCATTATTGCTTTTGTTGTAACAGTCTTTATCATTATTATCATTACTCCCCGTTATTATCATAGTCATCATTAAAATCATTATCATCAATTATACTCTTAACATCATTTACCAAATTATAAATATAATAACAAAAACAATAATAATGATGATAATGGTGATAATGATAATAGCAATGATAATAATAGATAATGATAATATTGATACTACTACTACTACTACTACTACTACTACTACTACTACTACTACTAGTAATAACAATAATAATAATAACAATAGTAATGATA
The DNA here is from genome assembly GCF_003789085.1 of Penaeus vannamei. NCBI lineage: Eukaryota > Metazoa > Arthropoda > Malacostraca > Decapoda > Penaeidae > Penaeus > Penaeus vannamei. Next base: position 479,372 of record NW_020872847.1, read on the forward strand.
ATAATAATGATAATAAAAAGAAGAAAAATAATAATGATGATAATCATAATGATAATAATGATAATAATAATAACGAGGATGATAATAATAGTAACAATAATAATAATGACAATAGTAATGATGATAATAATGATAATAAAAATAACAATAATAATAATAATAATAATAATAATAATAATAATAATAATAATAATAATAATAATAATAATAATAATAATAATAATAGTAATAATAATGATAATAATAATGATAATAATAATAATAATAAAAATAATAATGATGATAAGAGTAATAATGATGTCAGTAATAATAATGAAAAAGATAATAATCATGATAGTAGTAAAACTTATAATAGCATCAATGATAATGATAAAAATAATGATGTTAATAAAAATATCACTAATAATAATAGTGATAAAAATTATCATTATTGATTTTGTTAATTGTGCTATGACTGTTATTATCATTTTCATTACTGCTGTTACTAATGCTATCTTCATTGTCATTATTATGAGCATGATTATTCCATATCATTATCTTGTTTATCATTATCATCATTATAAGCACTGTTTACCTTATTACTAGAACTATAAATAATAATATTATCATCATTATTATCATTATCATCTTTATTATCATTATTATCTTTATTATCATTTTCATCATTATTATAATTATTATCGTTATTGTTATTATCACAATCAAAGTTATTACTAACATTATCATTATCTAAGGTACTGAGATCATTAATATCATGTTTATCACTATTTTCATTATTTTCACTACCATCGTTTTTGTATTTATCATTATTAAAATTACTACCATCATTATTGTTATTTCTAATATCTTTATTGTTATTCTTAACATACTTATAGTTATTACTGATATCATTATCATCATTATTATCATTATTATTATTATTCTCCCTATGATTATCCTTACTATCATTATCATTAAAATTATATCTATCAAACATATACAAGGTATATTTGTTTCATTCCTAATCAATCTGCACTTATGTAAAAGAAACTACAGGAAAAAGTGTTCAAACAACATTTCCTGCAAATCGGAATAACACACGCAGTATACATCAATTTAATCACAAAATGGTTTACATTGTAAGAGCGATATACACTTTTCATGTCATTACAAATGCAAGAATTGAAATATTTCATGTGATTGCAATTCATATTCATAACATTTCATGTGCAAAAATATAACTTTTTCCAACATGAATCTAAACAGAAGTATTGTTCATATTTGCAGAAGCACTACAATATTTGTTATCAATGTTTCCAACAAAACACTGTAAAAAATGCGAAGGGGTACACGAAAGCAAGCTCATATAATAAGCACATGCGTACATGTACAAATACATACTGACACACGCAACCCACACACAACCCACGCAACACACACACACACACAAACCACACAACCCCCCCCCCCCCCCCATACACACTCATCAACACACACACACACACACCACACACACACCCTACACACATATTCAACCCCCCTCGCACATACACATACACACACATACCCCCCCCCCCCACGCAAACACGCACATAGCTAATTGCAGACCTACATAAACGGGAAACGAACATTAATATAAAGTACTCTACCTGATTTGCTCCTCTCCCCTTCCCTCCCCTACCCCTCCCTTCGTCTCCTAACTAGACAAGGCATTACACAGGAAAGTGAAACGTCCTTTGAAATAGCACACGCTTTAAGATTAGATCACATCTACGACGCAGTAATTAGCGAGATGTGGCTCCCTTAACCCCCCAAAAAAGACCAACTGTAACATTAATTACAAGGTCAGAAACATGGTCTTTGAAGATTCTCTTTGGAGTTCTATTAAGTCTTGCTTAATAACAACATAACGGCAAAGCGAAAGAACATCTCTTAAAGATTCTTTGTTTATGTAATCATCCTTATCTTTCGTAATGCGAGGCAAGTTTGTTTAGAAATTGATGTTACAGACATTATATTGATAACCAAGCCCTCCTGACCCATGTGTGTGGCTTAACTTAACGAAAAACTGGTACAATTTATGTTTAACGTGAATTACAATTTTTTTCAGGATTGTTTTTATAAGTACCCAATCATTTTTCCAATTATTAAATCAAGTGCACATAGAGTTATAATGGTACACGTGTTTCCTTGCACACTTCATTTTGCATTTAATTTTTTTGCTCAAGTATATCGTTGTGATTTCTGTAACAGTCTAACCGGAGCTTCCGGGGCTATAATATGACTGCCTAACCTAAAAACGTCTTCTTTGCATGTCAGATCAGAACTGTAATCCGGATCTAACTCAATCCGATTTTCGCTGTCAGCCCAACGAAGAGGATTAATGGTGCCAAATCTAAATGTCAAAACAATGTGGCACCAGCGCTTTTTCCGTATCCAATTCACTGGGCTCTTTGTCACGCTTTGTTGATTTTATTCCGCGCTCTCGAGGTCTTCAGCAAAAGGATGTTAACAATGAGAATGGCGACAATGAAGCCCCGACCAGCTGCCATGCTGATTTTTCAGGCATTGAGACTAATTTGGGGTAAGTCAGTTCATATTTGAAAAAGAAAAATCCATTTTTTTTTTTTAATTTCTAAACAAAATTCGATGACGAGATAAATATAGTAAAAATATATCAAGAGCCTTTTAAATCCACTAAGCATGGCGATTTTGAGATTGTAGTAATACGAATGCAGACTACCTGTAAGGAGCATGTAGAGAATCTCGATTTTTGAGGAGCAGAAACCAGACAGCTTCTCTTTAATGACAGATTAAGATATAAACTGAAATGCCTTATGCTACATGTGTTCTTGACAGAGTAGGAGCTTGTGTTTGTACCCCATCTTTCTCTCTCTCTCTCTCTCTCTCTCTCTCTCTCTTCTCTCTCTCTCTCTCTCTCTCTCTCTCTCTCTCTCTCTCTCTCTCTCATACTTGTTTTTGCAACTCTCTCACTCTCTTACTTGTTTTTGCTACTCACTCCCTCTCTCTTTCACATGATGCAAGATGTTTTAATTAGATGCACAGTATTATTAAATCAAACATGTAATACACCATCCTTTTGCATTGATATCATGCAATATGACGATAGGAAAACACAAAAACTGACTTCCCAAGAAACTTATCTATTGAACATAGTGATGCACCCGCAAAAAGGAACACACATACACACCAAAACACACACATAAAGAAACACACACACTGACGCATCCATTAATGCTTAAATGGTATGATTCATGTTTTACCATTAGAACTACCTCAAGCCTTCTGCGACAGCCAGCCTGGAGGGAGAAAGGCGGGGTATCAAAGTGCAAGAGAAGGGCGCGGTCGCATCGCCATTATCAGAGGCTCATGCACGGGAGGCAAAGGGCGCCGTGACAAATGCTGCAGGAGGGGTCCGTGGGATTTGTGGGGCAGAGGAAGCTTTGTGGGGAGGAGAAGTTGTGTGTGTGTGTGTGTGTTGTGTGTGTGTGTGTTGTGGTGTGTGTGTGTGTGTGTGTGTGTGTGTGTGTGTGTATGTGTGTGTGTGTGTGTGTGTGTGTGTGTGTGTGTGTGTGTGTGTGTGTGTGTGTGTGTGTGTGGTGTGTGTGTGTGTGTGTGTGTGTGCATTTACATATTGTATTATATATACATTACATATATATACATATATATATATATATATATATATAATATATATATATATATATATATA
>NW_020872847.1:508083-513083 GCF_003789085.1 Penaeus vannamei
TCTGTATGTATATGTTCATATATATATATATTTGTATATATATAAATATATATTCATACCCCCATATATATATATATATATATATATATAATATATATATATATATATATATATATATATATATATATATAGTTACATAGTTATCTTATCATTCAGCCTTTTAAAATCCGTTGTTGAACATTGGCCTTCCAATCTGCACCACCTCGTCGAAGTATGGTTTGCATCATACGGAGGAAAGGACCGTACTATATATATATATATATATATATATATATATATATATATATATATATATATATATATATATATATATATATATATATATATATATATATATATATATATATATATATATATATATATATATATATATATATATATATATATATATATATATATATATATATATATATATATATATATATATATATATATATATATATATATATATATATATATATATATATATATATATATATATATATAATATATATATATATATATATATATATATATATATATATATATATATATATATATATATATATATATAATATATATATATATATATATATATATATATATATATATATATATATATATATATACTATATATATATATATATTACACATACACGTGTGTGCGTGTCTGTCGCGCGCGTGTGTGTATGTGTGCGTGTTTGCGTGTGTGTGTGAATATATGGAAGCATGTGACTGAAATACAGAAAAGTAATGATAAAAACGAAAGGGATCGAGTAAAGGTCTTCGCGAAAACGCTCTCCGCCAACCGCCGGCGTCTCCTCCCGAAGAGCTGCCATAAAACAAGAAATATCGAGAGTGAGGAGCTCGCCCTCGAGGCCAACGAGGACGAGCGACTTTGGCGGATTAGACCGCGCCTCGAGGATGACTTGACAGCTGGCGTTACTTCTCTCTTTTTTCCGTGCTTTTTTTTCTGAATTTTTCGTTCTTTCTCTTTTTCGTTTCCAATTTTTTTCATCCAATTTGGGGGCTTAAGCTTCTCTCTATTTCTTTCCCTTGTTTTTGTGTTTTCCCTTTTTTTCACTTATCCGCCTTCTCCTTCTTTTCTCTTTTCTTTTTCTTTCGTGTTTCTAATTTATTTGTTTTATTGTGCTTCTCATCTCATTCTTTTCTTTTTCTTCTTCTTTTTTTCTTTTCTTCTTTTCTGTTTGTCTTCTTTTTCTTCTTCTGTTCCGTCTTCTACTTCCTGTTCATCTCCTTTTAGATTCTCTCTCTCTCTCTCTCCCTCTCTCTCTCTCTCTGTCTCTCTCTCTGTCTCTGTCTCTATCTATCCATCTTCTGTTTCTGTCTGTCTATCTCTCTCTATCTATATATATATATATATATCTCTTTCATATATATATATATATATATATATATATATATATATATATATATATATATATATATATATGTATATATACCATATATATATATATATATATATATATATATATATATATATATATATATATATATATATATATATATACCCGTATCTCTCTCTCTCTCTCTTCTCTCTCTCTCTCTCTCTCTCTCTTGCTCATTCTCTCTGACTCTACTATCTTGTCTATCTCTATCCATTCATCTGTCTCTCTATCTTTCTGTCTGTCTGCTTGTCTATTCTCCTCTCTCTGTCTATATATCTATTCATTTATCTACCTATTCATCTTTCTCTCTCTCTCTCTCTTTCTCTCACTCTTTCTTTCTTCATTTCTCTCTCTCTCTGTCTCACACATACACTTTCTCTCTCTCTCTCTCTCTCTCTCTCTATCTATCTATCTATCTCTCGCTCCTCCTCCTCTTCCTCCCTATCTACCACTGCTAATGTCTCTCTCTATCTCGATCTCCCTCTTAGACGTCAGACCTTACACCCTTGATTTTTTATTTTCCAAAACATATACAAGAATATCCACCGGAACACCCAAATAGCCCGGATCAAGGCCATTATTCCCTTTAGCAAAGAAGCTCCAAGCCAAGCCAAGCACCAATCGCAGACGGCTTAAGATGTGCAACAGCCGGGCAAACGGAGGGAGTTTGTGCTCGTCTTCGAGAGGGAGAGATTAGCAGCGGCCATGACTTATACTTCTTCGTCTGCATAATGCCATCAGGTAAAGGGAGATGGTGGGAAGTTATACGGAAGGAGGGAGGAAGGAAGAGGAGGAGGAGATGAGAAGGAGTGGTGGAGGAGGAGGAGGAATAGGAGAAGGAGATGAGAAGGAGTGGTGGAGGAGGAGGAGATGAGGAGTGGTGGAGAAGGAGGAGAAATAGGAGAAGCAGCTGAGAAGGAGTGGTGGAGGAGGAGGTGGAGGAGAGAAGAGAAGCGGGGATGGGGAGGAGAAGAAATGAAAGGAGTGGAAGAGGAGGAAGAGAAGCAGGGGGAAAGAAAAGGAGGAGAGGAGGAGAAGGAGTAAGGGGAGGAGATAAGAAGGAGTGGAGAAAGATGATGATGATGATGAGTAGGAGGAGAAGAGATGGAGAGGTGGAGCTGGTGGAAGAGTAGAGGTACAGAGGATGGGAGGAGTAGTAGCAGAAGAAGCGAAAGGAGATGAAGAGGAGGAGGAGAAGGTGAGGAATTGAAGAAGAACAAGGAGAAAGGAGGAAGGAGGAGGAGGGGAGAGGAGGAGGAGGGAACATTACTAAGCGTGTGTCTCCTTCCTCCGTTATTTAGATTTCCGGTTCTCCCTCGGCCACAATGACGTCGAGGACCGTTGCTTAATGTTATGATATAATCGTTAATTATTCTCCGCTTCCTTTTCTATTCCCCTTCCCCTCTTCTGCTGCCCCTTTTCCCCTTCCTCCGTTTCCCCGGACCTTTCTACCTCCCTTTTTTAATTTCATCCTGGCCCTTCTCTCTCTCTCTCTCTCTCTCTCTCTCTCTCTCTCTCTCTCTCTCTCTCTCTCTCTCTTCTCTCTCTCTCTCTCTCTCTCTCTCTCTCTCTCTCTCTCTCTCTCTCTCTCTCTCTTCGCCTTTTTTTCGTCTCCCTTTCCCAGCCTCATACCTGTTATCTTCTTTTTCTCTTTGTTTTGTCCCTTCGCCCTCCTTTATTTATTTATTAATTTTTGGTTTATTATCATTATTATTATTATTATCATTGTTATTATTATTATTATTATTATTATTATTATTATTATTATTATTATTATTATTATTATTATTATTATTATTATTATTATTATTATTATTATTATTATTATTATTATATTATTATCATTTATTATCATTGTTGCTGTGTTATTATTGTTATTATTGTTATTTATTATTATTGTTATTATTGTTATTATTGTTATTACTATTATTCTTATTGTTACTATTATTCTTATTGTTATTATCATTATTATTGTAAATGTCATTATTATTTTACTTTTTTGTCCCTTCATTCTCTTTCCCTTTCTTTGTTTTTTTCCCTTCATCCTTCACCCTCTTTTTGCTTTCCCCTTCTTATTTTCTTCTCCTTCCTCTTCCTCTTCCCCCCTTTCTACCCCTCTCTCCATTTCCAATTCCCTTTTCCCTCTCCCTTTCCTCTACCCCCTTTTCCCTCCTTTCCCACCCCTTTTTTTCACCCTTTCTTCTCCCCCTCTTCCTTTATCCTCCTCCCCTTCCTCTTCCCCCCTTTACTCCCCTCCCTCTCCATCCCCCTTTTCCCTCCTTTACCCATTTCTCTTTTTCACCCTTCCATTCTCTTCTCCTTCCTCTCTTCTCGTCTTCCACACCAATAACATTTTCTACTGTCATCCTTTATCTGTTCCCTGATTCTTTACGAGAGGAAATAGGACCAAACTTTCCTCTGGCTTATTCATAATTTTGCTTCCTATATTCCTTCTTTCTGTCTCTCTCCTTCCTACCTTTCGTCCATCTCTCTCTCCTTCTCCTTCCGATTCTGTTCGTTCGTTTTTTTTGTCTTCCGTTCTTCCGTTCATTTACTTGATTCCTTTTTTCCTCAATGTTTCTTTTATTTTCCTATTTCCCATCATGTTACCTTTATCCTTCGCTGTTACATTACGAAACATTTCCAAATAATTCATCTATTATTTGTTAAGGGGAGAAGGATTATTCCCCTCAACTATATTTGTGTTGTTTCACTGTCGTTTATGTTTTCATTTGCATGTTTGTCTTCCTTTCCAGGTAAGTACATTAATTTTCGTTCCTCCAAACATTGATTTTATTAGTTTACACTGTGATTTCGCCTTGTTTATCTTGCACTTTTATCGCTCTGTCCCCTCACTTGTGTTTCTCCATCCTTAATGAAATTTCTCTTTTTATTTTCCTTCCTTCCTCCATCTTTCTCTCTCTTTTCTCTTTCTGTCTTCCTATCTCTCTCTCTCTCTCCCTCTCCCTCTCTCTCTATCTCTTTCCCTTTCTCCCCACCCTCTCTATCTCTCCCTTTCTCCCCCACCCCTTTCTCTCTCTTTCTCTGTCTGTGTGTCTGTCTGTCTCTCTGCTCTCTCTCTCTCTTCTGTCATCTCTCTCTCTCTCTCTCATCTCTCTCTCTTCTCTCTCTCTCTCTCTCTCTCTCTCTCTCTCTCTCTCTCTCGTGTGTGTGTCTCTGTCTCTCCCTCTCTTCCTTTCTCTTCATTTCTTCCTTTCATTTAAGTAAAACTGCTGATATCCATCATCTGCAAATTCATCGTTTCCAGAAAAACCGCAGCGTTTTCAATACTAGATGGAACCGTCTTCTATTTTAGCGGAGAAGCAATTAATTTAGGAAAATGATGAAGTAATTAAGTGGAAAAAGATATGCATTTATATCTAAACAAGCAGATAATGTGAGGGATGTGGATGATAAGACCAGATAATGAGGACCGTTATCATAATGAGGAAAGTAGATTGAAGGGAGAGTGCTGATGGCCGAGCGCACAGAGACTGGGCGATGTCGCGGCGGGTCGTGGAAGAGGAGGGAGATGAAGTAATCCCTTAAAGGACGTGGTTTTGCGCAGGGGTCACTCGCGTCCCTAATCTTGTAGGGTCCTCTTAATAATCC
>NW_020872847.1:523083-525583 GCF_003789085.1 Penaeus vannamei
CATAATTATTGTGAAATGGGATTTTGTTCTCTCGCTGGCTAAGTGAACATCTTCATAGAAGCTCTCTATTTCTTCATCACTGTGGCTGCAGGTTTGGAGCATAACTTGAATAATTTTTAAGTTGTACCTAGTGTTTAGTTTTATTGTTACAAGAAGCCACTCTTTTCGCTGACACTATAGAATTCTACGATGTTCTTTTCTAAGCGTTTGTGTATTTAAGAATCCTACCCTAATTCCTGTTTGCTACCAGAGGTTTCCTCTCCAATAGAGCACGTGTCCCTCATTTAATAACTTCTGCTCTTCACCTAGTCTTCTAATTCGCAGAGTCCTACTACATCCCATTTAATGGAAGAGAGTTCCTCTAGTAAAAGCTAGTAAGTCGGATTCAGTTCTCATGGTCCTTATTTGTAATGTGCAAAGGTTCATCAACGTGGGGCGGCCTGTCTTTACCCGGATATTTTTAGCACCCCCTGCTTCCGGAGCGATCCTGATCGCCGTAACCAGGCTCCTTCGCCTCCGGGAATGGGGGCCATTGGCTGGATCGTTTGTTCATGGCGAGGTGGAACAGCCGATTTTACCTCCCACCTACTGGCTTAGGTGTATCTTGGTGGGGGAGGGAGTCATTTAGCCTGGGATGCCATTGATAAGTCCCCCAGCAGGTTTGGTCACTACCTGGAGTGGACTTAGGAGCGGCAATGCACCCTGCTCACTACTCCGTGAGCTGGGCTTATTATCAGAAGTGCATATATGTTTTATTTTATTTTTTATTAACTTTTAATTTTGTGCGTATGTTGCACCTGATGCAGACATATTCATTCCCGCACATGCTCTAAGTACTACGCATATGCTCATTCCTACCATATGCATATGCAAGCAAACACATTTATTCTTGTATCTATGCTTATGGATATGGATACTTATTCTTACGTTATAAATAACTACATACATGTCCATCATAGTCTGACCTAGTCATATGTTCACATCGCCTGTCCGTTTATATGCGCTTGTTTATATGTTATTGATAAGTGAGTGAGGTATAACCTGAGTGTATACTCACTCGTGTATATGTAAACACCCCTTTTTGCATACCTCGCAACCTACCTATCATTATACATACGCATGTATCTATCCCTGCATGTGCTCACGCATCCGTATATGAGCACATACATTTGCAGGATAACTAGTGTGCCCCCCCTTTACATATGTGTATATATCTGTACTTGCTTTACATATAACTACCTCTACGTACATATACGTACTTACATACATACATATACTTAATTATTTATCCACCTTCCTACATCCTGCACACATACCTATATACGTTACCTTACGTATACACATATAAAACCTACATATGTCTACCTATACATTCACCCACGCATACACATAAAACGCACATTATACATACCTATATACACATACACATATATACATGCTTTATATACACATGTAAATGTACACATTCATGCATGAATATATACACCATATGTACAAATTTGCATATTTACGCCTTTAAACCCATGTATACCCTCATGTATAAGCACGGAACATACCCATATATAATGTACTCTATCACAAAGCTATATGGAACCTTATAGCCTTACGTAGACAACAGCAGCATACATACCCATGTATCCGCACATGAATTTAAACTCGCCTACACTCATATGAACCTGTACACATATATACGCATGTACATGCGCACATATGCACCTGCGCACTTTCGTGCCTACGCGCTCATACTCGCGCACGAACGTATGAACAGTCTGCATAGGCGCACACACGCACTCCATTATAATGAGCCCATGCATTATAATGTTCCTTTAAATTGTAGTGTTGCAGCAGAGGAATTGAGGGAAGGATGCGGGTGGTGTGGGAGGATTTAGGATGGTATTGGAGGGGGTAAGGATGGGTTTTGGGATAAAGGGAGTTATAAGGGTGATTTTGTATCTGGTTTCGCATTCCTTAGCTGTTGTTTAAGCCTAACGGGGTGCGGCCTCGGCTGACCACAGGTCATGGGGCGGCGTCTGGCGCTCATCTGAGTGCCAAAGCTTGAATTATGCTTTATTATTACTTGATTTATCAGCGTTTCTTCTGTCGAATGGCAGATGATGCTTTACGCTTTATGGGAACCATTTTTAACCTACCTGATTTTTGATGCACTGTACATACGGCCGTTGACTGTTCCTTTAGCAAATCTACTTGAGTGAAAAACTGAAAATGGCGCGCGGTTGGCACTGTTACTCGGCGACCTGTGGCACAGGTGTTGCTTATCATCCTAATGCTTTCGAATTTGATATACTTTCATGGGGGGAGATTATTATTATTATTTTCTTTTCACTGATTCTGAATATTGAGGCACTCTCGATGAACTAATGAACTTCTCAAACACTGTAATGAATCCTAGTATTCCTAGTTGGCACTTTCTGGCACTCCTGTTGGTTTAAAAAAGTCCGCGTACGTATGGTCCGATAATACATTTTATAAACTTGTGAGG
>NW_020872847.1:558083-568083 GCF_003789085.1 Penaeus vannamei
TTGTCTGTCTGTTTGTTTGTATAGCCACCCGTTTAGGTATCCAGTTCGCTATGTACTAATCTACCTATCTTGGTAATATGTACTTTAAAAAACATATATATGCATACATAAAAAATCATAAATACATTGATCATGCATGCATCTATATCTTTATCTATCTCTGTCTTCCTATCTCACTCTCTCTCTCTCTCTCTAGTTTGTGCATTGAGGGTTTTTTCTACACACAACACCCACACACACACACACATAACACACACACACACACACACCATACACACTATATATATATATATATACTAATACTATATATATATATATCATATTTATACATTATATATATATGTGTGTGTGTGTGTGTTTATGTATGTATGTGTGTGGGTGTGTGCAAACACAGACCCATATACAAGCACAGACACATATATATTTAATGTGTATATATATGAACATTCTCTCTCTCTCTTTCCCAATCTATATATAGATAGATAGATAAAAATACTGGTACACTGATACTGAGTGTGCAACAAGAGCTATCTAGCATTCATAGACATTACGTATCTACTCATACACGAGTAAGGATAGCGAAGTTTTACACACACTCCCCATGGGCATTCTGTATATATATAAGAGTAGTCAGATCCCAAAGCAGAAACCCTGCAAGTATAATATATATATATCTATATATATATATATATATATATATATATATATATATATATATATTATATATATATATATATAATATATATATATATATATTACGGTTGTAGTTGGTTGATAAGATTTAGTCAAGTCTTAGGGAATGATTAACTACAAATCCATAATAAAATTGATGCATGGTATATTTCATATAACTTCCTCTGTTCCATTCTAATAAATCAGAATATATAGAATAGGTATTAAGGCTTTGAAAGACTCGTTTAATCTTAGCTTAGTCAAGGTATTAGCTTTAGATTTCATTAGCTTAGTCAAAGTATTAGCTTAGATATATTTCTTCTTGTATTATATGATTATTACTTTAAATGGAAAAAGCATTAAAAGCAAGTAAAGTTTTATTTGTATTTACCAAAACCCATTACCAACACTGAAATACACAAATTAAATCATTACTCAAATAATGAATAATAAATGCAATTACACAAAACATAACACCATCAAAAAATCTAATTGTGAATAAGAAATACCACAAGATTCTTGAGTCACAGCTGAGGAGTAGCGAGGCTAGAGAAGAGCTGAACAGGTGAATGGCTGAGCAACTCTCTCCCTATGTCGGCTTTTTTACCGTCTTATTTTCGCCTTCTTCGCGGGTGTACAAGGTAACGTCTTTAAGAAAGGTGTGCGAATGTTGGGGGCCACTTGTTCCCTCCTTGGTTGTTTAAGGTCAAGACTTTCGTTACATAACATTAGATGTCGCTGCGATAATACGGCAAGTGCAGACGGAACGGCGGCAGTTGTAGCAATATATATAGTATATATATATATATATATATATATATATATATATATAATATATATAATATATATATATATATATATATTATTTTATAGATATGTATGTATATATATACACATGTATATATATGTATGTATGTATGTATATGTATATAGATTACATACATATAACATATTTATATAAATATACATACGTATATATATGTAAGTATATAATACATATATACATATATACATACAAACATATGCACACACACACACACACACACACACACACACACACACACAACACACACACACACACCACACACACACACACACACACACACACACACACATATATATATATATATTATATATAGTATATATATAATATATATATATGTGTGTGTGTGTGTGTATATATAGTATATATATATATATATATATATATATATATAATATATATACATGAAGTAATGAATACACAAAATGTCCCTATCATAGTATTACCACCCAACAGGGATGAAAGATTTGCACGGCGCGCAATCCCGGCCTATAGGTGAAGCAGGAGAGCAAAAGAGAAAGGGAAAAAAACTCCCACGCCCTTGAAAAGTCTCCAGCCTGAGAGAAGACTAAAAGCTTTGCTCATAAATTCCCGCCCAGGACGCTCTCGTGCAATTTCCGAGGATCGAGGGATTCCACCGAGCAATCTGTGCTCAATAGTGGAACACAAAGACCCCCGACTCACAATACAAGCCTGTACTTTATGATTTTAATCTTTTCGGCCAGATATCAATTTGTGTGCGCCGTTTTTTTTTATGTTTCACTTTATAGGTAAAACGTTTAGTGTATGGGCTTTGTAATTTTACCTTATATGGATCAACACTCCAACTAATGTTTTCTCTTGCTCTCTACAGCTTCATCTGTCTCTTACTCATTCTATTCCCCTCCCGTTAGCTTTATTTTCCTTCCTCTCTATCTGTCTGTCTGTCTGATCTGTCTCTCTCTCTGTTTCTCTCTCTCTCTGTCTCGCTCTTTGTCTGTCTGTCTGTCTCTGTCTCTGTCTCTCTCTCTCTCTCTCTCTCTCTCTCTCTCTCTCTCTCTCTCTCTCTCTTTCACTCTGTCTCTCTCTCTCTCTCTCTCTCTCTCTCTCTTCTCTCTCTCTCTCTCTCTCTCTCTCTCTCTCTCTCTCTCTCTCTCTCTCTCTCTCTCTCTCTCTCTCTCTCTCTCTCTCTCCTCTCCCTCCTCTCTCTCTCTCCTCTATTCTCTCCACCTTCCTCCCATCCCCTCTATTTCTTTCGGCATTTCCTCTCCGGTGCCTTGAAGGATGTGCAGTGCAATAGCCGGCCATAATGCAAGGATTCACGACCTGCTCTTGCGTATTCCGTCGCAGAGTTCTTTGCCTCGCTTTTGGGAAGATAGGAGGGAGGGGGAAGGGAAGAAGGGGACTAGTAAAGAGGAACTGAAAGACAGGGATAAACAAATGATTTCTCTCTTCCTCTATTTCTTGGCTTTTTTTTCTTTTTTTTTAGGCTCTCTCCGTGTATATTTCCAAGAAGGCTTATGTATTTTACGAGGACAAATGCACACGTTCAGGGGTAAACGCACGCACAAATTCACACTCAAACGCAAATTTGCATTTTGCTGACTAATCTGGTTTCAAAATCTCCTCGGACAAAGACTGTAAAAAAAATCCTTTGGGAGTAAAAGTGAAAATAATTTCCTTTCATTGATTTAATGTTCATGTTTTTAATTGAAAATTTCATTATTATTATAATCACGGCGGTATCATTTTTGCTTTTAATCATTATGCTGATGATTATTATATTTTAATAATATATTTTTTTATTGTTATTATCAGATTTATTATTTCAGGAGTATTCATTATTACTATTACTCTTAGTATCACTGCTTTCATTATTATCAAACTATTGTTACCATCATCATTTGTATATAATTCATTATCATTATTACTATTATTATTATCCTATTATTATCCTCTTACTGTTATTATTTATGATTACTATACTATTTTTCTTCTTATTATTATTAGCACTATCATTACGCGTTGTTATTATTATTATCTCATTTTTTTATAATCTAATTCATTTTCATCATTCAATAATTTCCATTGCTTATTATTATGATTTATTATCATTTACTATTTTATCATTTTTTTTATATAGTTATTATCATTTACTATAATATGTTATTTCTTATTTTTTCTTTAACGTTATTGTCTTACTATTATCCATCATTATCATTTATTACTTTTATCATTATTTACATTATCATCATTGTTATCATTATTACGATTATCATAATTGCTGTTGCTGTTATTAATATTTAATAGTTATTTTCCTTATTGTTATATTATATCATCATATTATCCACCTCCTCCTCCTCCTCATTATATTATTATTATTAGCTCTACCATTATCACTGATATCATTATCAAAAGTTTTCTTTTCATTTATATTTGTTTATCCTTTATCATTATTATTACTATCATTTCAAGCATCAAATAATTATTTTTCTGTTATCAATATTGTTATCATTTGATATCATTATTATTATCATCATCATTATCATTATCATCATCATCTTTAGTATAGCTAGGATTATTTAATCATTATTTGTTTAATTATGTGTTATGACTATCTATTTTTATTATCATTATTTTACTATTATCATTATTTTCATTAATACCATTACTATCATAATTATGATTATATTACCTTTATATTAGTAGTAGTATCCTTATTATCATCATTAACTATTACTATTATATTATTTATTACCTTTATTATAGTAGTAAGCTATCCTTATATTATCATCATTACTATTACTATTATTATTATCACCATTGTTATTGTTATCATCATATCGTCATTAGTACCATTACCTACATCATTATCATCACTTATATCGCATTAATCATTATCATCACTAAAATTACCACATCAAGCCAAAGTCTCCATTGTTCTTCCCCTTGGTTTCGTCCTTCCAGCCGGCATTTTACCCTCCCGCCGACGGAGCCCAGCTGCCCTCGCCCAAGTGTCGACTCCAGATACATGCTTCAGACTGCACTTGCCGAGAGCGGATCTAGTTTTTCGGTCTCGCCTCGTCATGTGTCAGTCAGGAATACGTGAGGGCAACTTTCTTTTGATATATATGTATATTTGTAATATATACTATATATATATATAACATATATATAATATTATATATATATATACTAGTATATGTTATGCATGTATGTATGTGTGTATGTGTATGGTTGTGTATAAATTCACACACATACACATATATATATATATACCTATAAGAATATATATATATAGTATATATATATATAATAATAATCAATATATATACATATATATATAATAATATATATATATTATTCATATTTAATATTATATATATATATCATATATTATATATATATGCATTTGTAATGTATTGTATATACGCACATTCTATACAAATATATACATCATAAAACACACACAACACACCACACACACACACGACACACGGCCAACACACACCACACACCACCACACACACACACACACACACACACACACACACACACACACACACACAGCGCACACACACACACACACATATATATATATATATATTATAGATATATAGTATATATATTATATAATACATTATATATTATATATATATATATAACTATTTATATATATATACTATATATATATATATATATATATATATACATATATATATATAATATATATACCTATATTATATATAATATATATATATATATATATATCCACACACATATATATAGTGATATATATATAATATTATATATATATATCATATATATATTATATATATATAGAGAGAGAGCAGAATAGAGAGAGAGAGAGAGACGAGAGAGAGAGAGAGGAGAGAAGAAGAGAGAGAGAGAAGAGAGACGAGACGAACAGAGAGAGAGACAGCAGAGAGAGACAGGAGAGGATGTGAGACGAGGAGGACCATGATGCCGAGAGATGAGAGGACAGAAGAGAGAGACAGAGAAAGACAGATGGAAGAGACAGATACAGAGAATCAGAGAGAGAGAGAAAGAGAAGAGAGAGACGAGAAGAGACGAGAATAGAGATACGCATAGATAGGATAGTTAGATAGATAAGATAGATAGATAGATAGATAGATAGATAGATAGTAGAGAGAGAGAGAGCGAGACGAGAGAGCGAGAGAGAGAGGAGAGAGATAGCGAGAGAGGAGAGATATAGATACAGAGAGGGTAGAGAGAGAGAGAAGAGAGATTAGAGGGAACGAGAGAGAGAGAGAACGAGAGAAGATGAAGAGAGAGGAGACAGCGGACAGACAGAGAGAGAAGAGAGCGAGAGAGAGAGAGAAGAGGGCGGGGGGGAACTCATTAACATCTTGCAGGTTGCCATCGACATTTACCATCATTCATATCATCTCATAGTTTATTACTAACCATATTGCGGGCATAACCAAATTATCTTTTAGCATAACTGTTCATTGTTCTTCTGAAATGCTGACTCCTGCGACACTTCACCAAATATAGAAAGAGACAGGACGCCCTTCTGTGCGATCAAAGGCAGGCATCAAGTGACGCTGCAAGACCAGACTACGCACGCTTCACTACGTCTCTAATTTTAGTCTATTTTTTTACAAAAAGGTTTTCGGTCTCGTAGTTTCTTTAGTTTTATGTTTGCGCATGATATGTTTTTCAATTTTTATTCCCATTAGATGCGTACCTTGTAGTGAAGTTTTATACATATATTCAGCAGACCACACACACCTACTCACACACACTCAAATCACACACAAACACACACCACACACACAGCACATACACACTCACATACACTCCACAGACACACACACACGCACCACACGACGGACACACACACACACACACACACACACACAACCACACCACACACACACACACACAACACCGAAAACATATATATTGCACACACACACACACACACAACACACACACAATGTATATATATATATATATATATATATATATCTATATTATATATATATATATATTATATATATTACATATATATATATATATATATATAATATATATAAAATATATATATATGTATGTATACTGTATGTATGTAATGATATTTTTGCATTCTTAATCACCACCACAAACACACACACACACATTACACAGGGCGGAACCTTCATTTGCATTTGCAGAAACGGGGGTTGGTTCCCCTCGGCCGTGTGGGAGGCGGAAGGCATTATGGCACCTCGGGGCACCGGGAGTTTGTTCATCTCGCCGTGGGCATTTCGTTTACCCACCGTGTCATCTCACGGGACCCCTCCTTTCCTTCCCCAAATGCATCAAGATGCCAGCCAGCCTTCAGCGTCAATTGACCATCGTTTCCACCAGATTTCTTGGCTTTCTCGCTTCATTCATTTCTATCGCGTCAAACATCGCTGATTGGGGAGCGATGCATCTTCAACGCTGTGATTGCCAACTCACACAACATCACACACCTACACATCACACACACACACACACCACAACACACACACCAACACACACACAACACACACACACACACACACCACACACACACACACACACCAACGTACACACACACACATATCATGTATATATTGTCATATATGTATATTTAATATACATTTATACTATATATTTGCATATATATATTATGTATATAATATATATATATATATATATATACTATATATATATATATACTATTATGTATATATATATATATGTTGTATTATATGTATGATATATATGATATATATATATATATATATATATATACTAATATATCAATATATATAAACAAATATATTTATATATTATATATAATATATATATTACTATATATATATATAGTATATATTAGCATATGTATTATATGTATATATATATATATATTACATATATATATATATATAATATAATATTGCTATACTATTATATAATATATATATATATATATATAATATATATATTATATATACTATATTTATATATGTATATATATGTATGTATTACTATTATAAATCAAATTATTATATTATATAAATATAATATATAATATATTATATATGTATAATATGTATGTATATATATAAAACAAAAT
Organism: Penaeus vannamei; assembly: GCF_003789085.1. Taxonomy (NCBI): domain Eukaryota; kingdom Metazoa; phylum Arthropoda; class Malacostraca; order Decapoda; family Penaeidae; genus Penaeus; species Penaeus vannamei. The sequence continues at coordinate 565,691 of NW_020872847.1, forward strand.
ATATATATCATGATATATATATATATATATTAATATAATATAGTAATATATTATATATCATTATATACAAATATTATATATAAATATACTATACTATTACTATATACCTATATATATATATATTATACTATATACCCTATACATATAATTATATATATGTATATATATTTATATATATATATATATATAGTATAATATTTAATATCTATATCTATATATATAATATATGACTATGTATATATTATATATATATAGATATATACATATATATATATTGCGATATGTATATATGTAATATATATATATTTATATATATATATATTATTATTATTAATATATATATTATATATATATATATATTATTCTATCATGACATATAATTGCATTATGTATATACTATATATTTATAATATTACCTTTTTATATATATAATATCTTATATATTAAGTATTATATATATCTTTATGATACTATATATGATACGTTATATTATATAATATATATATGTATATGGTATATTTGCATCATACAACATACATAGATAACAATATACATATAGCTACTCTTCATAATACATAGTATATATATATATTTATATTATCTATTATATTATGGTAACTATATAATAATATTTTTATTATATAAGTTATATATACATACATAATATATATTATATATATTTTATTATAATATATTATATTCTATAAATTCAATATATTATATTATATGTGACTATATATACAAGATATTATAGTATTACATTATATAACTATATATATAATATATATATATATATAATATATTATTATAATATATACTTATCTTACATATCTACTCTTTAATACATATATATATATATATATATATATATATATATATATATATATATATATATTATACCATACATATATATATAATATATATATTACTCACTATATACTATACATACATTTACTTATATATATATATTGTGTGCGTGCTCGTACGTGCGTGTCGTGTTCACGCTCAAGATTTACAGATCCTTTACTTATGATTTATGGCCAAGTGAAAATATTTTCCGTCTCTTCGAGACACGCTGTCCATGATGTTGAAATTGCTTCTTGAAGTAATGTGATTTTCCTTTTACATATCCATCTTTACCCTTTCGTACGCTTTCATCGCTAGCCAGCTAGAAGATCCTCTTTTCTACATTTTTTTGAAAGAATTCTATTATACCTATGATAACTTGATTTATATGGTATAATATAATATATATCATATACTATATATGTATATATATTATATTATTTATAATATGTACAACCTATATATTATACATATTTATGTGTGTGTGTTGTGTGTTGTGTCATTGTGTGCGTCGCTGTGTGTGTAGTGGGTGTGCGTGTGTGTGTGTTTGGTTTGTATAATATGTATATATATTTATATATATATATGAGTATATATTATATATATAATATATATACATAGTATATATATATATTATATATATATATATTTCTTGTGGTGTGTGTATTGTATGCTATACTCATACTATCTAATATATTTATATATATATTATAGAATATGATATAGTATATATATATATAATATCTATACTATACATATATCTATATATATAACCTACTTACTATATATAATATATACTATACCATACATTATATATAACATACATTTTATATATATATATATATATATTATATTACTATATTATATTATATATATATATAATATACTTATATTATATGTATACTCATATGTATTATATTATACTTATACTATCGTATCTATATATATATTATATATATTTCATATACTATATTATATGTATGTATATCTTATATATACCTATATTATATATATACTACCGTATATTATATCACAGACATAACATATATAATCAGCTAGACTCGACAGGTAATAAGATAGATAGATTAGAATAAAGCTAGATATAGACTAGTATTTAACAGAGATAGGTACGCATAGATACTAAAGTCAGATTTTAGGTTGTATTGATATCAATCACTCATGACAAAGAGATCGGTCTTCGATTAACATTCAAACACCACTACAACCCGAATAGAAATAACAAATTATCTTTTTTCTTTGCCTTGTCCAGTCACCCCTATAAACCCCGCCCCTTTCCATTTCCTTTCAAATAAACATAAAAAAAAAAAAAAAAAAAATCACGGACGCTGCCTTCTCGAAGATGGCTCGCGTGATTTTATACGGTCGTAGTTCTTCTCGGAACTACCTGTGATATCCGCTGAATCGCCAATATGGATGGGCAGTTCGAGTGGAAATATGTTTATATCCCCGCGGCGGTGACAATATCCGGTCCAGAGTAGCATTTCCTCGCTGCTGGGAAGAATTCTCGGAGGAGGTCTAAGTTTATT
>NW_020872847.1:575583-578083 GCF_003789085.1 Penaeus vannamei
GCATGGCATCATTTATCAACCGTTCCTTCATCCATCTTCGTATTTTGATGCTCTGGAGTGGCGCGATAATTAAATCTCTTATCTTTATTCCCTGGATATTTGGAAATCAAAGTCTCACTAATATGACTTTTACGATTTCGTCTTTCGTTCGTTTTCGGAATGTGGGGTTCGGTTTCAATAAGAGATTTCAATCTTATTACTGTCAGTGATATTCCTGATAAGAGCATCGATCATGAGAGTGATGCCAGTGTCAACTTCGATGAAGGTGATAATGATGAATAGATGAGGTATTTGTTACAGAGAGCGACGCACTCTCCCAGACACTAAGTCATTTTTTTTAGGAAATCATATGTGCCATTTCTCCATCGACGATCTTGATTTGTTAGCCCCGTTAGCAGGAGACGGCATGAAGTATATCAGGGAAACCATGGGGAATAACAGGCTTAAATAAGAAGAAAAACGATTTTAAATAATGGGTAAAACTAAAACAAAAAACGCTCAAAATTGGCCAATTAAACTCTACGGATGTAAACACCATCTTTGAAATTATACGGGATGATGCGCCAGAACTAAAAAAAAAAAAACTCTACGGGAATCCAACCCATATTTGGTAAAACTCTACGGGAATTCACACTTTTCACCCCCCCCCCCCCAAAAAAAAAAAACGTATTGACCAATAAAGCAATCAAATATATCAATATAAATTGCCGTGACTAGGCGTGCCCTTCCAGCACTGGCCGAGGGGAGGGGTGATGGGGGGACACATTCTCTTCACCACGCTATGTACGGCAAGATAGAGCTGCATTCACATTTGGAGCTCTTGATGGTCCCAGATATAAAACTGGGATGGTTACTAAAGTCGAATTATTCTTCGATGCCAAAGTAAAAGTCTTAAATATAACCCAGAATCAACACAACACGAAACGCAACATTTCTCACCGGCATTTTATCTCGAAATGAGCACGCCGTGAGCTGTCAATCTGGCAGCAGGAGCAAGAAAATGTGAAACACTCGATTCGCACGATTCTATTATTATGCTGCGTTCGGAACTGCTCGTCCAGACAACTTGTCCAAGACCAGCAGGACGAGATGTGCCGCGTTCGGAACCTCCAACACCCTTTCTGCCCAGAATGCAACCGGCTCGAATGTAAACATTCACTTTTTTTTTTTTTATCATACCGGTCTTTATTTTACACGTTGCATAGGTTTTGTAACTCCTTTGATGTACATTTAACTTACCTGCAACTGGCAAATACAAAAATATCCTTTGATAACACAAATTAAGGGTCATAAAATTACCCGCCAATATCTTGTGGTTACCTGCAACTGTCAATGTTTACATACAAAATCTATTGTGACGTCATCTCGTCCTGCTCACCTTCGCGCGAGTTGGACGAGCTAGACTACTTGTCCTGGGACGAGAGTGGAGGTTCCGAAAGGTCAAACATCTCGTCCAACTGGACGAGATAGACGGAGACGGCAAACGGCCATTAACGCACCATTAGGGTATAAATATTAAGATATGCAAATGAAATATAATAACATTAATAAAATACTTTAAAGGCATAGATGTGTAACAGCAGAGACTGATAATTAGCCAAATATCTTTTTGACAGGCGCGTAGTAACACACGGACTAGTTTGGACATCGCAGTAATAAGTAAATCGGTCAGTGTTTTGCTATTCCTGGCAAGGTAAACAAGTTGCTGGACTTGGAATTTGTGCAGAGACCGCGCGTTATATTTTCGTCATTTAGCGGTGACTATAAGGCTGCTGCAGCTTAAACTCTGTTCTGTCCCACTCTATATCTTCCGCTCTATAAGATGGCGGTGTCTTGAACATAGCTACGATGATAATGATAGTAATTATGACAATTAGAATGTTGATAATAAAAATAGTGTTAAGATGCTAATGAGCATAACACTAATAAGGATAATGATAATAAAAATGATGATGATCATTATTAACAACAAAAATACTGAAAAATAAATAGATGAAAGTGTTAATAATAATAATGATATTGATAATAATGATAATAAAATGATGACGATGACAGTGACAATGACAGGGACGATGATGATAATGATGACAACATAAGAGTAATAATAAGAACAACAGCAATAATGATAATAAAGATAATAATAATGATATAGTGTAATAGTAATAGTTGTAATAATAATGATAATAATATTGAAGATGATAATTATGATGATGAGAATAGTGATGACATCAATGTAATGTTAAGATGGCAATTGTTACAGTGATGGTTGCATAGAAAGACGTAGTATTAGTAGATATCTATTATACAAAATACAATACAAAGAATAAATAAGCACATACAAAGAATTAATATTAAGCAGATAAGTCTAATAGGGCTATTAAGTTCACAAATTCCTTCTTCGACACTATCTTTGTTTATTTATCATTGCTCACTGTTTACTGCGTTCGATATTTTCAATGTTCATTCTATTCAATACCGCGTATTTCATAAAGAATCTTGA
>NW_020872848.1:7500-10000 GCF_003789085.1 Penaeus vannamei
AATTAGGAGAATACATAGCATATCTATATTACATTTAGGATAAGGATAAGTCCGATATGCGAAGCTGAGCCTCGCCCGGCCTGTGCCGACTAATGTCGACTCGATCAACGTGTGTCAGCGAGTGCTGACGCGACAGAGCTTAGTCCTTACCCACGGTGCCCAGCCACAGCAGTAACCTCCGGGGACAATTGCAACTTCTCGCGCCTGGGCGCCGGGGCGCGAACCGCCGTCCCCTCGGATGAGAGGCCGACACGTTACCACTGTACTAACCTGGAGGCTTACATTTAGGAGAATACATAGCATATCTATATTACATCGGAGCTGATGAATCACCTGATGACCGTGACCTCGCGCTCGTTGTACGCATAATTGCTGCCGCGACCTTGGATACATGGATCTACCCGATGCGGTGTTCATATTTTTCTCTGTCGCGATGTATGCAGCTTCCATGACCTTCCTTTTGTATTTGCTTAATCCTTCATGGATTATTTCAGCTTCTTTCCAGTTCGGTAGATGTCCAGCTTCATCTACATGAACCACCATGGCGTTGGAAGTTCTATGACGGACGTCGGCGCGATGTTCGTAGATCCTGGTGTTGAAGCCACGTCCAGTTTCACCATAGTATGCCTTATCGCAACTGCTGCAGGGTATGCGGTATACTGCACTGTCGGTGTTGCTTTTCTGTTGTTTCTTTTCTCGTATTAGGTCATGTATCTTTTCCCCGGATGTGCTGGCGATGTTCATAGTATTGCCAAAGTATTTGCTGATCGCCTGGGAGAGATTACATGGAGGTAATACGAGAAAATTGGAAGACATCACGGGGTTGGATCTTGAAAGTATGTTTTCCGCCTTCTTTCTGAGGTTCAGCAGGAGACCTTTGGGGTATTTGTGTTTCATGAAAGAATCAATTACAAAGGTAACTTCACTTTCAAGGAACTCTGCAAATCCTCAGTGCCCGGGATATATATATATATATATATATATATATATATATATATATATATATAATATATATATGTGCCGGGGTAACATTGGTAATTATCCTCATCCCCATCTTAATAAGACCATCCATAAGCTCCCGTATCACAGAAAAAAATACATTTATCAATACAGATAAAACTATATCTATATATAAAGGTGGACAGAGATTGTTATTGCAGCCAGGCAACAGCAGAGCACAAAATATGAATACAGATATTACAAACCCCATTCCACGTAAACTAACGCACCGGATACTAAGGGGAGTATTGTCCAAGATCACTATTCGTTTAACCAGTTTGTCTCGGTAGCTCTAAGCTATCACTGGCGTACTTACCGAATGATAAGTAATACTGCTTCTTATTAATGGTGCTGTTGCTATTATTGTTATTATTATTATTGTTATTTTTATTGTTGTTATTATTATTACTATTATTATTATTATCATTACTATTATTATTGCCATTATTATTATCATTATTATTATCATCAATATCAGTTATTATCATTAATATCATCTAACGTCGAAAAAATCTGAGAAAAAAAGCTGCCGAAATGCACCAAACAACACCGCATAACCCTCAACCAGGTCGCAGGGAATGGGGGTTTAAGGTAGCCCTGTCCAGTTCCACGCTAAGGGCAGAATACGGAACATCGTGGGATGAAATTACGTAGGCAGTTTGAACGACTTGGTTCGTGGTCTGAATGATGAATCGGATAATTGTGATTTGGTTATTACTTGATTGAAGGACACTGTGTGGAATTTATGAGCAATATAGGATTAGAGTACCATGACACAGTGCAGGGTAGGAGGAACAGGAAGCCAATGAAAGAGGTTGGACTAAGAAATATTTTTATTCCAGTCACGCCTACCCATGTGCAACTTGGATTAAATAATGATGTAGCATTATTATCTGTAGGATTAGAATATATAGTTCCCATAACTCTTAAGATGTGACAAGTTCAAAAGCATAATTTCTTCATGGCTTTCAAAAATAAATCCCTCAAAGATTTTAAAGAACTATATTCTTCATGCCTTCAGTAGGCCGGCGATGTATGGCATATATATTTTTTTCTATGTATTTTTTCTTATTCAATTGTTAACGTATGAAAATAAGATATCTAATAGATTCGCATAATTAGCATTAGTATATCTTTACATGTCAGCGGGATGAGAAACGCACTTTATAACCAGATAAATTTCGTTTATGTCAGATTCGATGTCACTGATACAAATTATTGCGATTATTTATTTTTAAAAGTAGCAATAAAAGATGGTATCCTTTAAAGGATTCTGTGAAGGTTCCAGTTCATCTTATATGTACACACACGCGCACACTCTCTCACACACACACGCAAACACAAACACACACACAGTTTCGGAATCGTCCTTGATTCCATCTTCGAGTATATATTTGGAATCGAGGACGATTCCGAAACTGTCTCATTTCAATAAATCTAGTTTGTGCATTGTGGGTTTTTCTACCAAAGAATGTGGAATTCATGACGAACAGATTGCAAC
>NW_020872848.1:37500-47500 GCF_003789085.1 Penaeus vannamei
TATTACTATCATTATCATCATCATGATTAATATCATTGTTATTATCATCAGCATCATCATCATCAAGAGTATCATTCTTTATATTATTATTGATGAATGATAATGATAATGATGATGATAGTAATGATAATGAATAATAATAAATGATAATAATGAATAATGAATGATATAATAATAATAATAATAATAATAATAATAATAATAATAATAATAATAATAATAATAATAATAATAATAATAATAATAATAATGAATAAAAATAATGATAATAATAATAGAAATGATAACAATAATGATAACAATATTGATAATAATGATGATGACAATAATAATAATAACAATAACGACAATGATAATGATAATAACGACAATAATGATGATATTAATAATAAATATAACATTTATAAACAAAATAATATAGTGATATCCTTATCATTATCATCATTATAATTATTATCATAATTATTATTATCATTATCATTATGTTCTTGTTATTGTTATTACTATTGTCATTATCATTATGATTATTACTTATAATATTTTCATTACTGTCATTGTTATAAATATTATTATTGCTATTATTATCATCATTGATATATACATTACTATTCTCATTATCATCTCTTTCTTATTATTGTTATTACTATCATTACTATTATTATTAATTATTATATTATTTTATTATTCATTATCATCATCATTTACCTTATTTTTTCATTATTAATATTGTTATTTTCATTGTTATTATTATCATGATTATGATTATCATAATAATTATCATTATTATCATGATTACTATTATTGTTAATTGTATTATTATTGTCATTAATATTAATTTTATTATATTTTTATTATCATTATTAATATTATTGTCTATTATTATTATTATTATTATTATTATTATTATTATTATTATTATTATTATTATTATTATTATTATTATTATTATTATTATTATTATTATCATTTATTACCATTATCATCTATTATTATTATTATTATTATTATTATTATATTATTATTATTATTATTATTATTATTATTATTATTATTATTATTACTGTCATTATCATTACCATTTTCTTCTTCTTCTTCTTATCATCATTATCATTGGTATCAACATTAATATCATAATCATTCTTATCATTGCAATTATCATCATCATCATCATATCATTAATATTATCTATATTATAATTATTGTTATATTTACAATTATTAGTATTATTACTATCATTATTATTATCATTTATTTATCATTATCATTTATATTATTATTATTTATTATTTATTATTATTATTATTTTATTATTATTATTATTATTATTATTATTATTATTATTATTATTATTATTATTATTATTATTATTATTATTATTATTATCATTATTATTATCAATATTCTTATTGTTATTAATATTATCATCATTATCATTATCGTAATAATAATACTAATGATGATAACAATAATGATAATAATAATAATAATGATAATAACAATAATGATAATAATAATAATAATGATAATAATAGTAGTACTAGTAGTGATATTGATAATAGTAATAATAATAATAATAATAATAATAATAATAATAATAATAATAATAATAATAATAATAATAATAATAATAATAATAATAATAATAATAATAATAATAATAATAATAAATAATATAATAATAATAATAATAATAATAATAATAATAATAATAATAATAATAATAAATAATAATAATAATAATAATAATAATAATAATGATAATTATTATTATGATAATATAATAGTAGATAATAATAGGTAATATAATGACAACAGTAATACTGGAATTAATAATAATGGCAATAATAATTATTATGATAATGATAATAATCATATCATTACCATTAATATTTCATTATTATTATTATCATTGTTATTACCATTATCATTATTGTCATTATCATCATCACTATAATTTTTATTATTATCATCATTATAATTTTTATTATTATCATTATTATTATTATTATTATTATTATCATTATTATTATCATTATATTGTTATTACTACTACTATTATTATTATTGCTACTTTTATCATTATTATTATTATTGTTATCATTTTTTTCTTATCATCATCATTATCATAATTATGATTATTATTACTATTGTCATTATCATTATAAATAGCAGTGTTGATATTTGAAAAACATAAATAACAAAGATGATATCACAGTAACAGGAATGGCCAAAATCATTGCAATATTAACATATGGGGCGCAGATTAAAAAAAAATCAGGGAAAAATAATGGTGGAAAAATGCGCGAAGACGGGAAGTAGGAACGACACAATAACTGATTAGTATTGGCCACTGCGAAAGAGGATATAAAACCACAAACAGACAAATGAAAGCGTCGAGAAGTTTCTAAAAACATTAAAGCATTGTAGAAATCAAAGCCAAACGCAAGGAATACGAACAAAGGGATTAAAACCCAGAGATATGGTAGACAAAGAAGTTTCGCTTTATTTTATTTTTATTTTACTTTTTTGTCCCAACTAAGTTTGTTTATGTTTATTACCCAAATGCCCTTAGGAACATCTGATGTTCATTAATTTTACGTGTTTACATCTTTTCCTGTCGTGCGTTTAATCCTGCCTATCAGCAGTAATAGTATTATATATATATCATTTGGTAATATATCTAGGCTATCTTATCATAATATTATCACAATTATTTTTTACATGACGATTAAGAAGCAGAAAATGTAGGATTGATCTTTCAAGCAAGGAATATAATCGTACAACAATGTAGATAATAAATATTGAAAACATTTACGAGTAGTTTTCAAATCCAGGACATACGAATAAAGAAAAGTGCACATCCCGTTCAGGACTCCACGTCTGTACTACTACTACGACGACTACAGTTATACTTTTATTGCTGTTATTAGTAATACTAGATATCATGAACAAAAAGATAATGGTGACAATGGTTGTGATTTGCTGTTGCTAATAATGGTAGTTCTAAAACGAGTTTTTTTATAATGGCAATAACAAATATGAATAATAAGATAATGTTAGTCATTAATGAAAATAATGACAACAAAAGTAATAGAAATAACGATAATAACAACTGTAATAAAAGTAATGATAATAATAGCAATCATAAAAACGAAACCATAATAACAACTAGAGATAACAGTAATATTGGCAATGCTCGTGATAATTACGCTAATGATGATAACAAGAGTAATTGTCATCCTCAGTATATATACTACCATTGTGCTCCTTTCCGGTATGTTCTTTATGGTTTTCTATTATCTTAGAAACCGGAAGCTCAATGCTTTAGAAAGTTAAGATGCAAGGAAATATGCAATATGCCAAAAACTTTTTTGGTGGTTAATGTCGGTAATTTAGTAGGAAGAAATGAATCGATGTTAGTAATATCATCTCTAAGAAAAATAAGCTACTTCTAGCCTCTAAGTGCAGCGGTTTCCACACCAGGGTACGCTTACTCTCAGTGTAAACGATGCACTCCGGTTGTGTATATATATTTATTAAATGGATTAATTCCTTTCGTTTTAGGTTCTTGTTAGTTTCGCAAGGATTCGATGACGCAACTGATTTCATTGTTGTGTATCATTCTATATATGCCTGTAAAAGTCTAGTCGAAAATAACCATAAACTTATAAAGGGAACAAGATTTATGCTACAAAACTTCCGTAAGCCACGTGTTTCAGGAATCAATTGGACCTCCAGAGCCTCCTTCTTCTCCCAGTCATGTGCTCTCTCGCCCCATGACACTCTGACCTTGTCACTCAGGTGTCAGGGTGCAGTGCAGAGGGGGGGGGGGCGGAGGGGGACGCGAGATCAGCTGCAGCAATGGCGGGTTGGCAGAACCATAATCTCCTTAAGCTTTGCCAGACACACGACCTCCTCCCTCTGTCTCCCTCACCCTATATCTTTGTTTTAGTTTTTCTCTCCCTTTCTCTTTTTTTTTTCTTTCTCTCTCTCTCTCTCTCTCTCTCTCTCTCTCTCTCTCTCTCTCTCTCTCTCTCTCTCTCTCTCTCTCTCTCTCTCTCTCTCTCTCTCTCTCGCCATGTCTCATCCTCATCTCGCCTCATGACCGCCACGAGGCACGCGACGCCGATCGCTTTTTGGAATGAGGATCGACCTCATAACGAAGGCCCATTGTTAAGGCGGATTAGCTCGGCCGGCCTGTGAGGGGAAGGGCGTCTGAGGGGATTTGTGGTCCGCCCGTTCCAGTGAAGAGAATGACGCAGCCTTTTTTTTTTTTTTTTTTTTTTTTTTTTTTTTTTTTTTTTTTTTTACGTCGAGAAGAAAACAACCTGCCACGGTAAGTCTGGGTATTACGATTCAAAGTAATACATAACAGTTTACTTAAGTTAAATATCCTTTTCTGTTCGTTCAAAATGTGTGCTACTGTTATTTAAAAAAATATTCATGTTAGTGTAAGGTCATCGCTATTCTACAGTATTTAAAGTGGGTAATTAAGAAAAAATATATAAAATTGAAATAACCGTGAAAATACATTTTTAGAATATCTCTGGAAAAAGAGTCACAATAACGTATCCTCATTATCTCCTGTTGTTTCGAAAATAAACAGATCCATTGTTATTATCATTATCATTATCATCATCATCATCATCATCATCATCATCATCATCATCATCATCATCATCATCATCATCACCTTTATCATTATCATCACTTGTTTCAATATCGTTATCATCATTGTTATTATTATTATCGTTATCATTACTATTGTTATCACTATTATCACTGTCATTGTCATTATTATAATTATTAACATTATTAACATTTTTATTTATATTATCGTTATCATAATTTTAATAATAACATGATCACTGAACTTTGAACCTTCATTTTATTTCATGAACATTCATTCATCTCTTAACGCTCTTTGTTTTTTGTGAAATTCTAACCACATTTCAAAGAGTAAGAGAAATTCACCAGAGCAGAAAATAGCCGAATATATTGATAAGTAAATACTTGATAAATGAAAAAAAAAATATGTCATAACTTACTAAAACACAAATTTCGCTTTAAGATTGACAGGAGAAAAATCCTGTGTTGATTTATACATTAATTATTATTACTATTATTATCATTGTTGTTATTGTGTTGTTGCTGGTGTTCTTCTTATTGTTATTATTATTATCATTAGTAGTATCATCATTAATATTATCATTATTATTATGATTTTTTTGTTATTATTATTATTATTACATTATTATTATTATTATTATCATTATTATTATTATTATTATTATTATATTATTATTATTATTATTATTATTATTATTATATTATTATTATTATTATTATTATTATTATATTATATTATTATTATTATTATTATTATTATTATTATTATTATATTATATTATTATTATTATTATTATTATTATTATTATTATCATTATCATTATTTTTATTATTATTATTATTATCATTATTGTTGTTGTTATTGTTATTATAATAATACTAATAGTAGTTATTATTATGTTGTTGTTGTTATTCTTATTCGTACTCTTATTATCATTATTATTATTATTATTATTATTATTATTATTATTGTTGTTGTTGTTGTTTGTTGTTGTTGTTGTTATTATCATCAATATCATTACATTGTTATTATTATTATTAAAAAATCATTATTATCATTATTTATGATTATTATTATTATTAATTATTATTATTATTATTATTATTATTATTATTATTATTATTATTATTATTATTATTATTATTATTATTATTATTATTATTATTATTATTATTATTATTATTATTATTATTATCATTATTATTATTATTATTATGATTATTATCCTCATTATTATAATCATCATTATTATCATATCATTATTATTGTTGTTTTATTGTTGTTGTTGATTTTCTACCTGTTATAATTATTGTCATCACCATTATTATCATTATTTGTTGCTTGTTGTTATTATTGTATATAATAATTATTATTTTTTGTCATTATTTTTATCATTATTATTGTTGTTGTTGCTTTTATTGCTGTTAGTATTATTGTAGTTATTGATATTATCATCCTTATTGTTGTTGTTGTTGTTATTATTGTTATTATTATTATCATTATTATTATTATTACTATTACTACTACTACTACTACTACTACGACTATTATTATTATTATTATTATTATTATTATTATTATATTATTATTATTATTATATTATTATTATTATTATTATTATTATATTATATTATTATTATTATTATTATTTATTATTATTATTATTATTATTATTATTATTATATTATTATTATTATTATTATTATTATTATTATTATTATCATTATTATTATTATTATTATTATTATTATTATTATTATTATTATTATTATTATTATTATTATTATCATTATTATTATTATTATTATCATTACTATCATTATTATTACTATCATTACTATATATATTATCATCATCATCATCATTATCATTATCATTACATTCATTATCATCATTATTATTGTTATTGTTATTTTATTATTGTTGTTATTATTATCATTATTATTACTATTATTATTGTTATCATCATTATTATTATCATTATTATCATAATCATTATTATTGTTATCATTATTATCAGTCATTGTTATTATTATAATTATCATCATAATTAACATTTTTTTATTATTATCATCATAATTAACATTTATATGATTAATATAATCATTATTGTTACAATTATCATGATCATAATTATTATTACTATTATAATCATTATTACTAGTATTAGTATTAGTGTTATTATCATTATCATTATTATTATCATCAGAGAGAGAAGATGAATTCTGAAAAGTATGTTAGAATGATACAAGAAATGTACAGGAAAGCAGTCACCAGGATGAGAAGCAGTGTTGGAGAGACGGATGGCTTAGAGGTAAAAGTGGGACTGCATCGGAGGTCGGCACTTAGCCCGTTTATCTTCGCATTGTGATGGATGTGGTGACCAGAAATGTAAGAGAGACAGTGCCATGGAGCATTTTGTATGCTGATAACATTGCATTGTGTGCACAGAGGAGGAAGGATTTAGAGGTAAATTTGGAGAACAGCATTGGAGGAAAGAGGAATGAGAATAAGCAGGTCAAAAACTGAATATATGTGCACCAGCACTGCTGGGGGGAAGCATAAGGATGGATAGAGAAGAGATAAAGAGAGTACAAAAGTTCAAGTACTTGGGATCCACAGTGGATGCTAGTGGGAAGCGTCGAGTACAGGCTGGGTGGAACAACTGTGATAAGACAGTACCTCTAAGACTGAAGGGAAAGTTCCACAGGACAGTTATTAAACCAGCCATGTTGTATGGAACAGAAACAGCAAGTATGAAAAAGACAGAGGAGATAAAATGGATGTAGCAGAAATGAGAATATTGAGGTGGATGAGTGGGATAGCAAGAGATGATAGGATTAGGAAAGAGTACATAAGAGGGTCGACAAAGGTGGTAGAAATATCGAAGAAAATGCGGGAAGGGAGACAGGTGCTGAGAAGGGATAAAGACCATGCTGGAAGACATGGAGATGGAAGCGAAGGGTAGAAGGAAGAGAAGAAGACCAAGAAAGAGATGGTGAGACTAAGGGATGGCTTGCAATTGAAAGGAATCACAGAAGAGGAAGAAATCAGTGGAGGCGGCTCCTCCATAACGGCGACCCCATATGGAAATGGGAAAAAGTTGAGAAGAAAATCATTATTATTATTATTATCATTGTTATTATTATCATTATTATTATTATTATTATTATTATTATTATTATTATTATTATTATTATTATTATTATTATTATTATTATTATTATTATTATTATTATTATTATTATTATTATTATTATTATTATTATTATTATTATTATTATTATTATTATTATTATTATTATCATTATTGATATCATTATTATCATTTTGTTATTACTACTTCTATTATTATTATTACTATTCTCATTCCTATTATTGTTATTATTGTTGTTGTTATTATTATTATTACGATTATCATTATTATTATTATTATTATTATTATTATTATTACTTTTTCTTATCATCATCACTATTATAGTTACGATTATTATTACTATTGTCATTATAATTAGTAATACCATTATTATAATTATCATTACTATTGTTATTATTTTTTCATTGCCATTATTATGATTATCATTTTTATTTTTATTTTTACTTTTATTATCATGATTTTAATCATTATGATTAATGTTATTATTATTACTATTATATTTTTATTATCATTATTATTATTATTATTATTATTATTATTATTATTATTATTATTATCATTTTATTATTATTATTATTGTTATTAATATTATTGTTATTATTATTATTATTATTATTACTATATCTATTATGATCACTATTATTATAATCATTATTGTTATCATTATCATTATCATAATTATTATAATCATTATCATTATTACTATAATCATTATTATCATTATCACTATTATTGTTATTATTATTGTTATTACTATGACTATCATTATCATCATGATTATCAATATAATACTATTGCTATTATATTATATTATTATATATATATATATATATATATATATATATATATATATATATATATATATATATATATTCTTCTTCTCTCAGTCTGACAATATAATATTAAGATGAAAAAGAAACGTCATTTTTCTCTTTCGTCTTTCGTCTTTTTTTTCTTTTCCTCATTTTGTGAATGTTAGTTTCTTTATTATCATGTTCTTCCTGCGCTTGTTTCTTCGCCTTAACTTTTTTCCTCATTTTTTCCTCATTCTCTTTATTTAGTTTGATTGTAATTGTTATCATCGTCGTCATTATCAGAACTATATCATCACCAAGATTATCATCATCATCATCATCATCAACATCATCATCATTAACATTAACATCATCATCATTAACATCAACATCATCATCATTAACATCATCATCATCATCATCATCATCATCATCATCATCACATAATCATCAATAACATCATTAACATCATCATCATCATCATCATCAACATCATCATCATTATCAAAATCATCATCATCATCATTATCAAAATCATCACCATTACCATCAACATTATCATCCTCATCACCAACATTATCATCATCATCATCATCATCATCATCACTATCATCATTATCATCATCATATCATTATCATCATTATCATCATTATCATCAACATCTACATCAACAACATTATCATTATTATCAATAACATTATCATCAACATCATCATCATTAACATTATCATCATCATCATTACCATCATCATCATCAAAATCATCACCATCACATCATCAAAATCAACATCATCATCACCACCATCATCATCATCAAAATCATTATCATCAACATCATAATCATCATCACCATAACCATTGTCATCACTATCACTCATGTTAATTATTGGTCATAAAAAAATGGAACGTTCTTTAATTCAACTCAACAGAGACAGACATTTTTACATTTTCCAGCTTCACTGTGAGAAAAAAATGTGACCAGGTTATTTGTCATCGTCTGAAACGTGATATTGACTTGTTAAAGATAATTAATAGGTAAAAAATCGATTAATATGCGTATCGACGGTTTGCACATTTCCCGCCAAAAGAGACGAGACCCACAATGCAACGCGCTCTCAAACAAGAGACGTGAGAATAAAGGAATGTACAGAGAGGAAATGTTCCGAGAACCACGTGATCGATCACGATTTGACATTAAACCTGATCCATTCTTTGTGGGAAATCTTATCAGTTTTCACGCCGATATTTTTTTTCCTTTCCCGCATTTCCTCAAGGTATAAAGTTGCTGTTCTGTAACCGAGCGACATTGTTATGGCATGACGTCAGCACGGTTACTGCTTTTCCTGTTTTCTTATTGCAATAGTGATACAAGCCTTTAGAAACCACGTGATTCACATTCTGGCAAGGATTGTCTTACA
>NW_020872848.1:52500-70000 GCF_003789085.1 Penaeus vannamei
ATCCGGGCTTCTCCGTTGATTTGCAAGGTTTTGTAGGCAGAACATGGGAAGTGTGTTGCATGTCACGCGTAGTTTGTTGGTCTTTTATTCACATTTTTATGTTATTTGTTGTATGTTAAATACATTATACTGATGATTATGAAAATATAATATGAATTGGCATAATAATTAGCATCAAGTGTATATTATAATTGATGAAAAATAATATGTATTTTGTCTATTTTCAATCATCATAATACAATAATAAATACTAGAAATGTATATTATAGTACTCAATAATTACCAACATGAAATAATTTGGTCACTAGCTCGAATTGATCCGGGCCGCGCACTCTCACGCCCCAACCCAACGAGACGCACGCCCTAATTTACACTCTACCCCGCGCCCCCGCCTTGGTCCACTAGCTGGTCCCACCCCAAGCAGCGGCCGTAACGTGATGGCAAACTCTCGCGACCACCGCGACAGGTATTGCCTGCGTGTCTTTCCCAGCACACGCGCCTCCCGCTAAGCCGAGCGCCGCACGAGCCACACGACCCATCCAAGAAGCAAGAAAACCAGCCGCAAGCTCGGCGCCGTAACGGACGGTGGCGGCGAGCTGGGCCACCTCCCCGCAGATCCCGAAGTGGGAGAGGTGGCCCAACTGGAGCTACCCTACGCCGTCTGGCACCTGGCCCACACGCAAGGGCGCGCCCGACGCGGCGGATGCCAACGAGGTAGGGTTGGGGGGGGGGTTCGTAAGATTGATTGCAAAATGTAGGGATTTAATATTTGCATGATTCATTGCACTATGTCACGGTATATAGGGTTGTAAGATTCACTTTTTCATTAATTGCGAAATGCAAGTAATGAATTCTGTATGATTAATTTCAAAGTGTGTCAACTGTAAAAAGCTGGACAGGAATTAAGAAATTCAAACTATTGATAAAGTACGCTCTGTTCAAACAACTATTTGAATGAAACTGATTATAATTCGTCTCGTTTAAGTGATCAGTTAAACCTCCAGTTAACAAATGTCTGCTTTAGTTACTTGATACATGTATACTAAATAGGGAATAATAAAACATTTAATGTTATCAATCTTTCGCCATCTTTAGTTCAGCTTTAAAAAACTAAGAAATGTTCCAAGACATGAAAGTAGTAAAGTGTTCATAACTCGCACGTCGCGCAGTAGTAATCAATCTTCTCCTGATTCACACCCAGGCTCCTTTCCCTCGCGCTTTCCAGACACAAACCAAAGACGACAACGATGGTACACCGACCGTCACGGGCACGGCCAGTGTGAGACAAAAGAGTCTGGGGAAAATGTGGAAGAACAGAACAAAAACAGAAAAGAAAGCGAAACGCAGCAAGAAAGAGGCAAAACTTGGAAAAGGAGAGAAAGACAAAACGGAAGGAGAAGACACCGCGGGCGGAGGAGAGAAAAGGAAAAAAGACAAAACGAGAAGACACGGGGCGGAGGAGAGAAGCAAAGCAAGTGGGAGAGTGTGTTGAGGAAGCCGAGCGAAGCAAGGGGAGAATTCGCAGAAAATGGCAGCGGAGTGATGCGAATTGATGAGAGCGACAGCGCGAAAGAGATGAACGAAGAGAAAGGGAGCGAATCCGAGGAAGGAGTAGCTGAAGAAGAACAAGAAGAAAGAATGAGTGCTGAAGATTTGGATGGAAATGAGGAGGAAAGGGAGAGTGAACAGATAATGGAAAGAGAATCTGCAAAAGAAAGCAGTGACAGCAGCGAGAAAATTTATGAAGACTCCGAAGAAACGACCCAGAGTGAAGGAGACAATTTGGATGAAAACAACGCAAAGAAACCAGAAGAAGAAAAAGGAAATGGAGATGTAGAAAGAGAACAAATTGACAAACAAGAAAATTTTCAGTATAGAGAAGTATCAGAGGATGAATTTTACGAGTCGGTCATTGAATTCACAAAGAGAGCCACAGAGGGCGAGGAAACAGATCAGGAAGGAAAACGCAATGAGGAAATTAGCGAAGTTGCGAACGATGAAGAAAAAATACCACTTGAAGTACGAACAGAGGCAGAAGCAAGTGAAGAAAATGAAAAGAAAGAAGTTGATGATGGAATTTTAGTGAAAAAAGAAGAGAAAGGAGAAATAGAATTAAGTGAAGAGAAAGAAACAGAGCTTGCAGTAGATGAAGAAAAGAGTGAGAAAGAAGATGAAGAAAGGTTACAGGAGAAAAGGAATGATATGAAGACGGAGGATGAAGTAATTGAAGAAAATATGGAAGAGGTAAATCTGGACGAAGAATTTAATATAATGCGTGGAAAAGAGGAGCTGGAAAAGGTAGACAGAGAATACAACGGGATGACTCATGAGAATCTTGATGAAAAGAGAAGAGAGTAAAATCTTAGAAACAGTAAGAAGAAAAAATCAGATGAAAGTCAGAACAACGAAGAAACACTCATGGAAGAAATAATTCAGAATGAAGGACAGGAAGATGAAGGAGAGGCGGAAGAGGCAAACAATGTCGTGGTCAGAGAGGGGGAGGAAGAGAAAGAAACAAGCGTAGGGAGTTCAGACGAACAGGAAGAAGTGCGATACGTCGTCGAGAAAATCTTCAGCGCGAGAAGATGCGAGTTGGTGATCCGCGTGAACGACGTCGACGCGGAGGAGGAACGGCGCGGGGCGATCGAATGCAGCGAAACCAAGCTTTTCATAGAGCCGAGTGCAAAGAAGGGAGGCGATGAGGAGGGAGTAGAGGGAGAACAAGAAGAAGAAGGGAAGAATCAAGAGCCACAAATTGCGCTAAAGGAAGTAGACTTGGGGAATGACAGCGTTGATGGAAGTGCTGAAATAATGGCAGAGGAAACCAGGGAAGAGCATGCAACAACAATTTATGAAAATAAGGTAGAAGTGCCATGCTTCTCTTTGGAAAATGCTGCAGTCGATGAAGAAAAGAAAAACGATGAAGTGATTGAAGATCTGAACGAGGCAGTTGAGAAAGAGATGACGGAACCGATGGAAAAGAACTACGCTGGCAGGGAGGATAAGGAAGTAGAATTAAAAGAGGAAGACGGACCTGCAGACATGGCGACGTGGAAGGAAGACATAAATAAGCACGCAGTCAAAGGAGAGGAACATGCTACTTTCTCGAAGGAAGGAGGAAGTGAGACAACGGAGGATTACGAAGACGCACTAGCAGAGATCGAAGACGATTACCCTGCGCACGCCAAGAAACCCGAAGTGATACAAGAACAAGAAGACAATGACGACGAAGTAGAAGAATCGGTAATAAGCGAAGAGGTGATGATCCGTGAGGGGTGGACCGACATCGTCATTGAGCAAAGGGAGGAAAGCGAGCCCGAGGATATCGCAGAAAGCAATGGTCAATGGGGCCTGGAGTGGGTCCAGAGGAGGAGGTCCTTCGAGAGCCAGACCTTCAGTGTCCTGGAGGAAGAAGAAGTTGGAGCGGAGAAGAACGACGATTCGGAAGCGTCGGTCCCTGTTCAAGAAGGGGGAAGCACCACAGCGGAAGAGGAAGCGGGATGGACTCTAGTAAACCTTGAATCTGATGACAAGACAGAGGAAAGTGAAAATGAAAACACTTCCAATGAGGAGAGTAAAGATAAGGTCATAGTGTACGAACATGAAGAGCCAAATGAGAGTGAAATGATGAAAATCGTCGCCACTCAGAGTAGAAAGGACGGCATCATAAGTGGAATGGCATTAAATACTGTGAAAGAATACACATCTGACAGCAGCAAAGCCGAAGATGAACCAGAAAGTACAGAAAGCACAGGCTATGTCTCAGCCGAAGATAGGACAGAGAGCATTTTGTCTGAGGAACTAGACAGCATTAAGCCCAGCAGAATCAGATCGACTGCATTCAAAGAGCATCAGACTGTCAGGATTGGAGGAATTCAGTTCATCAGGATTGATGATGAGCCAGAGAGCTCAGGAAGCACCGATTACACTTCAGCTGAAGAAAGGATGGGAAGCACATTTACTGAAGAACATGAGAGTAGTTCGGACGAAAAATTCAGACGAAGCCCATTGATTGGACGACAAGATGACAGCATTATCGAAGAATCAGAAAGCAATGCTGAGGAGCCTGAGAGCAGCATGGCCGACGAGCCAGAAAGCAGCATGGCTGAGGAACCAGAAAGCAGCATGGCTGAGGAGCCTGAGAGCAGCATGGCCGACGAACCAGAGAGCAGCATGGCTGAGGAACCAGAAAGCAGCAGCTGAGAGCAGAGCAGCATGGCCTGAGAGCAGCATGGCCGACGAACCAGAGAGCAGCATGGCTGAAGAACCAGAAAGCAGCATGGCTGAAGAACCAGAAAGCAGCATGGCTGAAGAACCAGAAAGTAGTGTGGCTGACGAGCCAGAAAGTACGGCCGATGAACCAGAAAGTAGTATGGCTGAAGAACCAGAGAGTATGGATGAAGATCCTGAAAACAACGTATTTCAGGAAGCAAATACGAGTTTGTCCAAAGCAGAAACACTGTGATGATAAGTCAAAGATCAAGCAGATTCATGCAAGACCAAGAAAACACAGTTGAAAGAGAAACAATCAAATCTGGAGGAACAAAACTGAACATATTGGAAAATCGAGAAATCAGCAAATACGGAGAGGTAAAAAATACATGCCAAAGAGATCCAGAAATAAATGCAGTTGAGGAAGCAGAAAGAGATAGCAAATTTGAAGACCAAAAAATATGCACAGGAACAAATACTGAAATTAGCATTGTAAGAGAGCTAGAAATGGGCTCAGATCAAGAAACGGGAATAAACACAATCGCAGAATCAGTAACCAGTCAAGTTGAAGAATCGGAAAAAAACATAATTGTAGAATCAGTACTCCTCAAACCTGAAGAAGCGAAAATCCCCACAGGAGGAAAAACAATTAGTATAATTGAAGAAATTGAAGAAGTAGAAATCAGAACATTCAAAGAACCAATAATGAGCAAAACGGAAAGGACAGATGTCAGCACAGTTAAAGAACAAGTAATAAGGAAAGGTAAAGCTCAAGACGCCAACATATTTGGAGAACTAGAAGTCTCAGCTGAAGGCTCAGAAAGCACCAGAATTGTAGAATCAGAAATAAGCAAAGCAGGAGTTAGCAAACATAATGAGGGAGAATCAGAAGTCAGTTTTGAAGAGCAAGAAGTTAACAGAAGTAAAGAGAAAGAAATCGAGACAGATAAACAATTATATATTGACAGTGATAGCAGCCAGGATATCGAAGATGAACAAAAACTCGGGTCAGCTGAAGATCCAGAAAACATCTCAGTTGAAAAAACGTCAATTAGTGAAGCTGAAGAGCCAGAGTTCAGCACAGTTGAAAAAACCGAAAGCAGAGTAGTTGAAGAGCCAGAATTCAGCTCATTTAAAGATTTGGAAATCAGTGCAGATGAAGAACCAAATGTTAGGGAAGCTGAAGAACCAAAAATCAGCTCAACTGAAACACCAGAAATCGAGGCTGTTGAAGGATCAGAAATTAGGGTAGGTGAAAACCCCAAAATCGCTGCTGACGTGGAACCAGAAATGAGGGTGGTAGAAGAACCAGTAATCAGTGCAGTTGAAGACTTAGATATTAGGGCAGATGATGTACCAGTACTTACGTCTGAAGAACAACCTGTTAGGGCAATTGAACCTCAAATCAGTCCTAATAACGGAGCAGAAACCGGAGCAGTTGAAGAGACGGAAATAAGTGATGTTGAGGTTCCAGAAGTTAGTATACCAACACAAATAAGCTCAGTTGAAGAAGTAGAAGTTAAGGCAGTTGAAACAGAAATCAAGGCAGTTAAATGTCCAGAAAGATTATCAGTTGAAGAACCAGAAGCTCAATCAGTTCAAAACCATGAAACCAGCACAGATGAACAGTCAGAAATCAGAGCAGTTGAAAAAATCAAAATCAGTGCACATGAAGAACCAGAAATCAGCAGAGTTGAAGAGTCAGAAATCGAGGCAGCTGAAGATCAACAAACAAGTCCTGTTGAAGTACCGGCAATCCGTGCAGCTGAAGAACCGGTAATCCCCTCACTTGAAGAGCCAAAAAGCAACGCCGTTGAAGAACCATATGTCAACATAGCTGAACCTGATATGAACTTAGCTGAAGAATTCTGCCCAGTTGAAGAACCAGAAATCAGCGCAGTTCAAGAACCAGAAATCAGCGCAGATGCAGAACCAGAAATCAGCGTAGTTCAAGAACCAGAAATCAGCGCAGTTCAAGATCAAGAAATCAGCGCAGTTGCAGAACCAGAAATCAGCTCAGTTCAAGAACCTGAAATTAGCGCAGTTCAAGGAAATAGCGCAGTTGCAGAATCAGCGCAGTTGCAGAACAGAAATCAAGGACAGAAATTAGCGCAGTTCAAGAACCAGAAATCAGCACAGTTGAAGAACCTGACGTTCAGAACCAGGAATCAGTGCATTGAATCAGCGCAGTTCAAGAACCAGAAATCAGCACAGTTGTAGAACCAAGACTTAGCACAGTTGCAAAACCAGAAATTAGCGCAGTTGTAGAACCAGCAATCAGCGCAGTTGCAGAACCAGAAATCAGCGCAGTTCAAGAACCAGAAATCAGCGCAGTTCAAGAACCAGAAATCAGCGCAAGAAACCAAAATCAGCGCAGTTCAGAACCAGAAATCAGCGCAGTTTCAGAAATCAGCGCAGTTGCAGAAACAGAATCAGCCAGTTCAGAAACCAGAAATCAGCACAGTTGTAGAACCAGAAATCAGCGTTGAAGAACCAGAAATCAGCGCAGTTTGCAGAACCGAAATCAGCGCAATTCAAGAACCAGAAATTAGCGCAGTTTCAAGAACTAGAAATCAGCGCAGTTGCAAGAACAAAAATCAGCGCAGTTCAGAACCAGAATCAAGCAAGAACCAGAAATCAGCCAGTTGCAAAATCAGCGCAGTTGCAAGAACCAGAGAATAGCGCAAGTTGCAGAACAAGAAATCAGCGAACTATCAGCGCAGTTCAGAACCAGAAATCAGCGCAGTAAAACAGAAATCAGCGCAGTTAAGAACCAGAATCAGCGCAGTTGTAGAACCAGAAATCAGCAACAGTTACAGAACCAGATCAGCGAGTTGTAGAACCAGAAATCAGCAGTTACAGAACCAGAAATCAGCAGTGCAGAACCAGAAATCAGTGCAGTTGCAGAACCAGAAATTCAGCGCAGTTTGCAGAACCAGAAATAGCGCAATTGCAGATCACCAGTTGCAGAACCAGAAATCAGCGCAATTGCAGAACAGAAGATCAAGCGCAGTTGTAGATCCAGAAATAGCGCAATTCAAGAACCAGAATCAGTGCAGTTAAGAATCAGAAATTAGCGCATTGCAGAAACAGAAATAAATTCAAGAACCAGAAATTAAAACAGAAACCAGCAGCAGTTCAAGAATCAGAAGATTCAGCGCGTTCAGCCAGAAATCCAGTTTCAGAACCAGAAAAGCAGTGAACCAGAAATCGCGCAGTTGCAGAACTAGAAATCAGCAAAACCAGAAAAGAGCAGTTGCAGAACCAGAAATCAGCGCAGTTCAAGAACCAGAAATCAGCGCAGTTCAAGAACCAGAAATCAGCGCAGTTGCAGAACCAGAAATCAGCGCAGATTGAGAACCAGAAATCAGTGCAGAACCAGAAATCAGCGGCAGTCAAGAACCAGAAATCGAGAAAGAACAGAAATCAGCGCAATTCAAGAACCAGAAATGCGCAGTTCGCAGTTCAAGCCAGCAGCGCAAGAGAACCAGCAGCAGTTTAAGAACCAGAAAGCGCAGTTCAAGAACCAGAAATCAGCGCAATTGAAAGAAACCAGAAATCAGCGCAGTTGAAGAACCAAGAAATCAGCGCAGTTGATTGAACCAGAAATCAGCAGTTAAGAACAGAAGATCAGCGCAGTTCAATGAACAGAAATCAGCGCAGTTCAAGAACCAGAAATCAGCGCAGATGCAGAACCAGAAGTCAGCGCAAGTCAAGAACCAGAAATAGCAGTTTGCAGAACAGAAATTCAGTTGCAGTGCAGAAACCAAAATCAGCGCAGTTCAGAACCAGAAATCAGCGCAGTTTCATAGAACCAGAAATTAGGCAGTTGCAGAACCAAGAAGGCAGTTCAAGAACCAGAAATCAGCGCAGTTGCAGAACCAGAAATCAGCGCAGTTGCAGAACCAGAAATCAGCGCAGTTGCAGAACCAGAAATCAGGCGCAGTCAAGAACCAGAAATCAGCGCAGTTCAGAACCAGAAATCAGCGAAGAACCAGAAATCAGCGCAGTAAGAAATCAGGAAATCAGCGCAGTTCAAGAACGGCGCAGCAAGATCAGCGCAGTTCCAGAACAGAAAATCAGCCGTTATGAACCAGAAATCAGCGTAGTCAAGAACCAGAAATTTGCAAGAACAGAATCAGCGCAGTTCACAGAACCAGAAATCAGCGCAGTTCAAGTAGTTCAAGAACCAGAAATCAGCGGCCAGTTCAAGAACCAGAAATCAGCGCAGTTCAGAACCAGAAATCAGCGCAGTCAAGAACCAGAAATCAGCGCAGTTCAAACAGAAATCAGCGCAGTTTCAGAAGAAATCAGCGCAGTTGCAACCAGAAATCAGCGCAGTTCCGCAGGATCAGCGCAGTTCAAGAACCAGAAATCAGCGCAGTTGAAGAACCAGAAATCAGCGCTGTTCAAGAACCAGAAATCAGCGCAGTTGCAGAACCAGAAATCAGCGCAGTTGCAGAACCAGAAATCAGCGCAGTTCAAGAACCAGAAAATCAGCGCAGTTCAAGAACCAGAAATCAGCGCAGTTCAAGAACCAGAAATCAGCGCAGTTCAAGAACCAGAAATCAGCGCAGTTCAAGAACCAGAAATCAGCGCAGTTCAAGCAGAGAACAGAAATCAGCGCAGTTCAACCAGAAATCAGCAACCAGAAATCAGCGCAGTTCAAGAACCAGAAATCAGCGCAGTTCAAGAACCAGAAATCAGCGCATTTGCAGAACCAGAAATTAGCGCAGTTGCAGAATCAGAAATCAACGCAGTTGCAGAACCAGAAATCAGCGCAGTTCAAGAACTAGAAATCAGCGCAGTTGCAGAACCAGAAATCATCAGAACCAGAAATCAGCGCAGTCGCAGAACCAGAAATCAACGCAGTTCAAGGACCAGAAATCAGCGCATTTGCAGAACCAGAAATCAGCGCAGTTCAAGAACTAGAAATTAATGCAGTTTTGCAGAAACCAGAAATCAGCGCAGTTTCAGTTCAAGAGCCAGAATCAGCGCATTTGCAGAACCAGAAGTCAGTGCAGTTCAAGAACTAGAAATTAATGCAGTTCAAGAACCAAGAATCAGCGCAGTTGTAGAACCAGAAATAAGCGCAGTTTCAGAACCAGAAATCAGAGCAGTTGCAGAACCAGAAGTCATCGCAGTTCAAGAGCTAGCAATCAGCACAGTTGAACCAGAAATCACCACATTTGCAGAACCAGAAATTGACGCAGTTGAACCAGAAATCGGCGCAGTTGGAGAACCAGAAATCAGCGCAGTTGAAGAACCAGAAGTCAGTGCACATGAAGAACCAGAAATCGGCGTAGTCCAAGAACCAGATATTAGTGGAGCTGAAGAACCAGAAGTCAGCGTAGGTGAAGAACCAGAAATCAGCGTAGGTGAAGAACCAGAAATTAGTGGAGATGAAGAACCAGAAATTAGTGCAGGTGAAATACCAGAAATCAGCGCAGTTGCAGAATCAGAAATCAGCACAGTTGAAGAACCAGAAATCAATGCAGCTGAAGAACCAGCTATAAGCTCGGAAACTGTAGTCCACTCAGCTGAAAAACCCAGAATCGACGCAGCGGTAGAATTAAGCAGAATTAAAAGCCTACAATATGACAAAACTGAGGACCTTGAAAGCAGAAAACTTGACAGATTGCAAGCAAAGAGAACTGGAGAATCAGAGATAAGCAAAGTCGCAGATCTAGAAAGTGGAAAGGTTCAAGAAATGATTCGTAAATTTGAAGTGACAGAAATCAACACTGTAGTAGAACAAAGTAGAGTGACAAAACCAAGAATTAGCAAAATTGAAGAGAAGAAATGCAAAATACTTGTAGAATCAAATACATCTGAAGTTTTATACTCAGAAGTGAGCAAAGAGGAAGAACCAGAACACACCCAAGTGGAAGTACCAAAAGGCAGCAAAATGGAAAAAACAGAAATGAGACCAGATGAAGAAGAACCAGAAAGCGGCATAGAGGATGAATATAAGTGTGTCCTAACCGAAAGGCCAGAAATGAGAAAACATGAAGAATTGGAATCCATCTCTACTGATAAATTAGAAATAAGCACAGGGGACTTATCAGAGAGTGTCCTAACTGAAGAACCAGAAAGCATCAAAGAAGAGGCAGAAAGAGCCTCAATTAAAGATCTAGGGAGCAGTACTGTTGAAGAACCAGAAATCAGTAGAGTAGAAAAACCACAGAACATCTTTGCTGAAAAACCAATGCGCAATATTACTGAAGAACACGAAATCAGCACGGGGGAAAGGCCTGAGAACATCTTAGTTGAAGAATCTGCAGTTGAGAAATATGGAGAACTGGAGAGCAGTACTACTGAAAAAACAGAAAGCAGTGTTAATGAACAAACAGAAAGCAGTATAGTGGCAGCAGATAGCAATCAAATCAAAGGAACAGCAATCAACCACACTGATAAACAAGTATGCATTCAGCCTGAATTAAAAGTAAACAATGATGAAGAACACGAAAGTTATGCTGTTAAAGAACCAGAAATTAGTTTAGTTGAAGAACCAGAGATCGGTCAAGTTGAAGAACACCAAGTTGCAGAACTAGAAAACAGCCCAATTGAAGAAACAAAGAGTAGACAAAATGAAAAGTCAGAATACAATCCTCCTGAAGAATCAGAAAGTAGTCAAATTGATGAATCAGGAAGCAGTATAGCTGAGGAACTTGAATACAGTCCAGTTGAAAAAACGGAATATACTCTAATTGAAGAACCAAAAATCAATCCAGTAGAACCAGAAAGTATGTTTGAAGAAGCAGAGAGCAGTCGAGTTGAAGAACCAGAAAGAAGCACAGTTGAGGACTTATATATTAGCTCAGCTGAAGAACCAGAAATTAACTCAGCTGAGGAACCAGATATGAACCCAATCACGGAATTAAATATTAGTTCAGCTCAAGAAACAGAAAGCAGCCCATTTGAAAAAACAAAAAGCAACCAAGATGAAGGAGAGGAATTCAAAACAAGGAAAGACCCAATTAACATAAAAGAGGACTCTGATATCAGCTCAGCTGAGGAGGCAGAATTTAACCCAGCTCAGGAACAAGAAAGCTTTGCAGGAGCAGAAAATAGTCTATTTGAAGGACCTGGAACAATCTCTTCTGTAAAAACAACTCATGAAAAGAGAGAAGAAAGTAATATAGATGTTGAAAATGATGCATCAAAATGTTGGCTGAATAATGCTTCTGTTGAGAATGAACCAGGAAAGATCATAATTGCAGAAGCGGCAATGGATAATCTAGTACTTAATGATGGAACAGAAAGCAATAACAATAAAAAGGAAACGGAATCAGATGAAGGCTACAACAATGAAATTAGTAATGGTCATATACAGAAAACAATTGAAAATACTTTAGCAGAGATGAAAACTGAAATGGCTGTAGAAGAAACCCAAGTAAACAATCAGGTCTACCACTTACAAAAAGAGAACGATGTACAGCTTGAAGATGATGCAAATGAAATGATAGAAGAATTAACAAGAATTATTGAAGAAGAAAGGCAAGTAATGGAGGAAGACTCATCACAGGCTAGGGAGGAAATCAGTCTCGCAGATGAATTAGCAAGAGCAGAGAAAGAAGAAGAAGACAGGAGGCTCAGTGAATTGGAAATTGAAGCTAAAACTGAAGAAAACACTCAAATGATTGAGACTGAAACTCTCTATAAAGAAACCAAAATAAAGAGTAGTGTGGCAAATCAGCTGAAGTCAGTAGAAGATGAAATCCGGGACATAGAAGAGGAAACCAAAGAAATAGAGAAAGAAATAGAAGTTATTGAAAAGGAGGCCAAAGTAATAGAAAGAGAGACAAATCTTGTTGAGGAAACTATGTTAAATAAAAATGGAAATAAAACTGAAGAAGCAAGACTAATGAATGGTAATGAGGAGGAAAAACAAGTAATGGAAGAAGCTAGTGCTATACCTATAAATGAGGAAAAAGAATCAGGAAAGGACATTGTACAGGAAGTAGTGAATCCAGAGATTACAAAAGAAAAAATTGCAACATATGATAAACTGGCAATTAAAGATATCAAAAGAACTGTGAAAACAGAGGAAATAAAATCAATAAAGGAAGAAATTGCAGAAGCTGAGAAGAATGAAAGAAAGGAATTGCTGAAAAGGGAAGGAACAAATGTGGTGGATGATTATGTCAGACTGATGGTGGAAGATGTTCGAATGATGGAAGAGGAAATGAGAGAGATGGAAGAGAAGATGAAGTTGATAGAAAGTGCAATTGAAGCAGAAGAAAAAAGTAGCAAAGTGAAAGAGCCCAAGAATCAAATGAAGGATTTGAAAAATTACTTGGAAACTATGAGGACAGCAGATTCAATGATTCAGGGAGACAGTGAGATGGATGAGTCTACAAAGCTCCTGAAAGAGGTAGACAAACTCATCAAGGTGGTGGAAAGTGGAGTTCAAATACCAGACAAAATATCTGAGGATATGTCTAAAGCAGGAAGAATATTGGAAGAAATAAAGAAAACAGAATACACAAATGATATGGAAGAATTAAAACTAACTGACAAGGAAATCTTAGCAGTGGAAGATGTAAAACAGATAGAAAATAAATGCTTGTCCACTAGAGGAGAAAATGATAAGGATACACAAAATGAAATAACTGAAACTGATCAAGAAATGCAAGACATGTCTTATGAAATTCTGGAAACAGAAGATGCACTTGAAAGCATGGATGATAAAGTAGAGGGTAATGAAAGAAGCAAAGCAAAACTTCCTGAAGACAAGACAGAAGCAAGTACAAGTGACAAGAAGGATGATGAGGCATTGATGAATACTCTTGTGGAAAAGGCTCAAAATACTGAATTTACTGAGTATGTAAATGAAGCAGAACATTTAGCTTATGATCAAGGTAAAAAGATGGACAGTGAAATCATTGAAGGGGAAACAAATGGAGGACAAGAAACAAATGAAGACAACTCAATGGAAGATGATGAAGAATGGGAAGATGCTTTGGAAAGTCTGAAATATTCTGAACTTGAAAAAACACCAAGGCCAGCAGTGGAAGCAGTAGCTGAGGTAAAGAATGACTGGGGCAATTATCTAACTGAAAATACTAGGACTCATGCCAAACAGGCTGTAGACGAGAAAGAAGACAGGCTGGAAGATGAAGATGAGATAGAACACATTGTGTACACTAGGGTAACTGATGAAACAGTACAAAATACAGAATCTGACATCTCTCTGGAATCTGAATACCAAGAGATAAAGGAATTTGAAGAAAAAGAAGAAGCTGAGCTTAGAACAGAACTAAATGTTCCTGAGGAAGCTGTTAATGGGGAAGTACATGAGAGATTAGCACCACTGACAGTCCAAGCTGCAGAAAATAACATCAGTGAAATGGTTACAAACAATTTGAAGGAAAATCATGAAGGTATCAATGGAAATGTAGAAAATGAAGATGAATTAGGTGATGATGCAGCAGGAGAACAAACTGAGGAAAGATATTTGAACATGGCTGAAGCTACACAAGAGGAAGTTATCAAGGATGATGAATTTAAATCAACCATGATAGAAGACACTGACGAAGAACTAAATGAATCTGATAATTCTGAAGCGGAGGAAGACCTGATTAGATATGAATTAATGGCTGGCAGAAGTGATGATCTCATAGCTGAAAGGGAGAAGGAAATGTTCAAGAACATGATCTGGAGTGTCATCATGGAAGAGCCTGAACATGAGGTAATGGAAGAGGACAGAAACAAAAAGGCTGAAAACCAAGATAAAACTGAGGACAGAACAACTATCTTAGCAAATGAATTATTGGAGAGACTCATTCAAGAAAAGGAGGTAGACTTTTTGAGAAATGTCAGAGCAGCAGCTATAAGCATGGAGAGTGATGAAGAAAAGGAAGGCAAGTTAACCAACGAAGAGCAGGATTATATGGCAGATGTTGACTTGAATGATGAAGAACAGAGTAGTGCACAAGAGACTAGTGAAGACTGGGTGACACCTGAAGATGCAGAAATGGAACTCCTCATGAAAGACATGGAAAATAAAACCCACGGCTATGAAAATGAAACGAGAAAAGATGACAGCACCAGTTGTGAAAGCTTTAGTGTCTCATCTCATAAGGGAACTGAACTAGAAACATCAAAGTCAATCAGTGTGAAAGAAGCTATTGCCAAAGCCAAGGAAGAGGATGCAAAGAAAAAACAAGAAAGCCTTGTTAAGTCTCTGGAGGCAATGGTCAAAATGAAACAGGAGAAGAAAGAAATGACAGAGAAGGAGGTGAAAAGCGTCTTGGATTCTGTGCTGCGTTTCTTAAGATACCTGTTTTGTTGCTGGAGCATAGAGAATCCAGCACAGTGAAGGGCTGACATAAAATTTTATAAAAAAAAGTCTGAAGTTTCTTCTACAGTCACTTTACTAAACAGTTCTGTACATCAAGTTACACACACACATACACACACAAACACACACACACACACACACATATATATATATATATATATATATATATATATATATATATATATATATATATATATATATATATATATATATATATATTTATATATATATGCTATACACATAGTAATATTTTAATGTTAAGAATTCACATTTGTCTTTACTGTGAAGCTAAGCTAGTTCTCCAGTTTTTAATGTGTTTCCAAGTTTAGCATAATTTGGTTCTGTTTAGAAATAAATCATAGTTATGAAAAACAAATTATGCCTTCCAATATTTCAATTACTTAAAAAAAAAGCCTTTTTTTCTTTTTTTTAAACAATTGCTGTTGTGCCTAAATTATCTAATTTCTATTATATGAAAAAAAAATCAAATCATTGTCTAGATCTGAATTTGCAAAATATTTCATAATTTTTAAGAACACAATCTCATTTGTCGATTTAGAGAATCAGATTAAGCAACAATAATCATAAATTTTTGTCTGTCTGTAAAAAGACATTTACATGAAAAACATATGTAGTAACACTATATTCATTAATTCTAAAGACTATATCTGAATGTTTTGAACATTATAAATCTTTTGCTATTGTTCTTAGAACTCATTTATATTGTTTCTCAAAGAAAGTCAAATATAACTATTATAATTATAATTTTCTTTAGTCAAAACTGATAGAGAATTTTTCAGTATTACACATCATACATAGGTACACCAGGTATCTATGGCCTATTTTTTGAATGAATGCCTGACAGCTGTCTTTGGAAAGTGTCAATGTAACCGGTTAATAGCAGTAAATGAGTGTGATTTTAAGGCCAGTTGTCAATGACGGGAAAGTGTATTTTACCACTTTTAGTAAATATTTGTATTAATACTTTACTATTTTTATTGACCTTTGAAAGTATTTTGTATGTTTTGTATAGCTGGTATTAAGCTGAAAATAATATTCACAAGTGACTGTTGAGGTCAATTATATTAGTTCTATAATCTAAATTAACTCTAAATCACAAGATAAATGTATGTAACTTGAATATTTATTGCACTGTAAGGTACTAAATTAAAATCATATTATATCAATGGTATTTATTCCTGCAACATACTGAATATATTATATAAAAGATCAACTGTGTGGTATAAACAGTTTGATTAACCTAGCAGATAGTTTCATGAAGATCCCCAATATCAGAATGCAATGAACATGAATAATAAATTGTTCCATGTGCATATTGAGTCCAACATCATGTGAGTTTTCTAATATGAAACAAAAGCAGAATATCAATGCTTTTAAACTGTAATTCAATGAACCTGCCTCAAAGTAAGAAAAAAAAACAAGAAACTACTTGAGAAGCTAAAGCAAAACTGCAGTAATATATCAAAACAAATGAACAAAGACTATCAAATTTTTAATGAAATTTGGATATTGCTTGACTTCTTGTAAGGGATCCCATGAGGATATTAACATGGACTTCAAGTTATTCATTTCAGGAACAAAGGAAAGACCCCATTAATACTTGCTGTAACTTTTCACTTGTGGACACCTTAGCTTTAATGAAAGTAAAGGTGAAGACACATAAGTACATAGATATCCTGAGATCCCGCAGATAAAAATCTTTCACATTTTTTTTTATTCAAGTATCAAGACTCTATTGTAAACTAAATAAATAATCTTTGGAAATGAGAAAAATGAAAGCTTTGGGACTCATGGCAGCCATAGCGAGTCTCTCCATTCAACTCAGCGGTAATGTATTGCTAGTTTTGTAAGGAAATGGTCAAAATATCTAACCATAACCAGAGAAGATAGTCCTAATACACACCTTGAAGCTTAATCTATAGACAACTCAATTTCATTATTACCCTAATTACCACAATCCACTGCCTGTATCTTTATTATATTATTTTTCTAATTCTCATTTCAATTTCACAGGGCAGACCTGATCAATATTACATTCATCTTTTGATTGCATAGCTTTGCCAAAACATTTAACTTACTGAAGAAATGAAACCTGGAAAAAAAACAATTCTTTTCATACAGAAGACTGAAATTTCTAAATATTGTCCAGCACAGACCTTTCACTATTGTTATGCCATTCCTAGCATTAATAAAAAAGCCCGGACATTATAAATGCTTCCCCAAAGCCCAAGAGTGAGTTGTTATCCCATGTATGGTTTCACAAGGTTTTCTGAAAACTCTTTAACCTGATTGACACCTCTAACTTCGTGCTCAAGGAGTGGAAGTTTAGTCACGTGGAAATCCTCATACAAATCGGCAATCTGCAAAATGTAATGATACAAACATTAAAACACAGCATAGTTACCCACATGTGTTGAAAAACCTGATATACTATACAACAGATATCAAAGTGGTTATTGATACATTATTTCTCAAAAGGGAGTGGCCAGATCTGCTCATAGATGTGCTATTAGGCTGAGGAATAACCATGACGGAGTAAAAAGCAACACCTGAAGGGTAAGGAACATTCAATAAAATGAAAATGAAGCACAGTAAAATAGTGATATACATGAGGAATATTTGTGATGATTATTGTGCATGAGTGGATAATCTGGATAATGCTTATAAGCATCGTATAAGACTTCAAATAATTATAACCCTATACATAACATTACTATAACTCAATACATCTTGTTAAACAATGCAGTATGGGGTACCATACCATACAGTATATGGCACACAAGAAATAAGTATTGCAGGAACCTACATAACTTGTGAGAATCTAACAAAGCAATTGCAGACAGTTTCCATTCTGGTGATATTGTTGAGCAACAGCTTCATGGTGCTTCAAGTGCAACAGTACTTAGCAGAGAATCAGTGAGCTTAGTTTCCAAATATATGTATAAACTGTTGAATTTAAAA
>NW_020872848.1:75000-82500 GCF_003789085.1 Penaeus vannamei
TATGGATGAAGCAATATTCTTTTGATCTACAACATATTCCTAAGAGAATGTAAAAGGGAATATCTGAATTTCATTTTTCAA
Organism: Penaeus vannamei; assembly: GCF_003789085.1. Lineage (NCBI taxonomy): Eukaryota > Metazoa > Arthropoda > Malacostraca > Decapoda > Penaeidae > Penaeus > Penaeus vannamei. The sequence continues at coordinate 75,082 of NW_020872848.1, forward strand.
GAAAAACAGACTGAAATCAAAATATGCATGTCAAAATACAAATAAAAAATCATTAGGAATAAACAAAAACATAATCCAAAAATCACCCAGCTCTGTTGTACATGTTCATAGTCTTTCTATTGATACAACCAGATTTTTCATTAATAAACATCTGTTTCAGTTACTCTGTAAACAGTGCAAAATGTTATTTAGAAAAAACAATAATTATATATATATATATAAAAACAAACAAATAAATAAATAAGGTTTATCTCCTACTAACCTCTAAGAATTACAAATCCAACAGTTCATTAGTTCCCACACCCGCAAAAACAGCCTGATATTCAAAGTTTTACAGAAGAGCTAAATCTTATGCCTAAGATTATATTCCTTTCATTGTCCTATATCATATAGATAACATCAATAGCATGAAAAGAGAAAAAAAGTCATTGCTGCTACCTTTTGTTTATGAATGAAAATAGGAATAAATTACCAATGACCATGAATAAATAAATAATACAAATATCAAATGATATAAACTATTGTGCAATAGGATAGTATGGTAGTGGAAAGGATAAAGAAGGGGAGCAAATGGGGTAAGGCAGGGATTAATAAAAGGGGGGAGAGAGCACAGGCCAATTTGATCAAATGGAGAGTATCTATGTATCTTAGGAAGAGAGAGCAATAGTGTATGATGAACACTGCAAAAGAGCCATTATGAAGCAATCAGTAGGTAATATGGATAGAAATGGGTGTCGGAGAAGTAGGAAAAATGGAATCCAGGTATGCAGTATCAGGAAGAAAGTTAGGAGTGGAAGGATCCAGACAAGGACACTGTTGTGACAGAAGGGAGTCGAAGGAGATTTACAATCTGTCACGATATCTCGGCTAAACTACTACCAATATTTTGGTATTGGTAAATGTTGCACTTTTGATCTAATATCTTCTATTATGATTACTTCTTGCCAAACTTTATCTTATTTAAAGTGAAATACAATAAAGACAAAAAAATTCAAATCTAGCAAAAGAAAAGTGAAAAAAAGATGCTGTAAACAAAATATTTTGACTAATAAGGAAATCCATGGCAAGTTGTTCTATTCACCTACAATCAAACTCAGTTCTGCATGTTGACACCATACAGGTTTAAGGGGACCATCCCAAGAGTGTAAAAATTTTGGGGTCAAACTGAGTTATTTAGCGTATAGTATAAGTACATGAATGAGGAAAATACCAAAAGAGTATTAAAGTCCAGCTATGGTTAATTCTTGGGCAGCGCACGCGAGACCCGCCAATACGTGGGGAGGTACACCGCTAATGTGCGCCCAAGTACACCTAAATGGAATTTGGTTGTTGCAATCGTGTATACGGGATTTGATAATGACATTGCACATAGATATGAGTATGTGAATTTTCAAAGAACACTTTTATACCAATATCAGAAGAAAGTTATATCACAGTGATTTATGACAAAATATTTTGTGAAATATATAGAAAAAATATGTGAGTTTTGTGTACTTTTACACATGAAATATGCTTCCATCAAGACTCCCTGGTAATGTGTTATAGCTGACAAAGGGATCTGTATGTATACCAAGTACGAAGCACTAATGTTAGAAAATGACCATATGGTAATGATTAAAATATTTCCATTAGATTTCATTCCATGGTCAATACTTTACATGATCAGTAAATTTGATTTTATTTGAAATTGGTCATTTCCGCTATAAAGAGGACTTCAATACAAAGAGTACCAAAAGTCAGATTCTTGAACTTCGGGGATATGAGCGAGATAGTGATTATTTCATGTTGTGGATGACAGTACACAGTAATACCTGCTCTGAAATAAAAACTAAATAGAATTTTGAGCTTGTTTGTATGCGCAATCAGCTATTGTATCCTTTTCGTGCGTTTCCGATAAAAATATTATGTTTAGACGTTACTGTAGGTCTTGGGTACCATAAATACGCAAATATCCAACCACACCTAGGCATCTGCATGATTTTATGCACTTCTTAGTAAAGATAATGGGTGGAAAGGAATAATCACCAACTCTACACTTGTTCTTGTTGCAAACTGTTACTGTTGACAATGATCAAAGAATACTGTTTGATAGGAATAACTAATATACCATATTCCTTTACTTATAAAAGTCGAAGTAGGCCTACTAAATGAGGATGATTAAATCTTTAAACTTTATGTGCATGTGTTTACGTAAATATGATCCTCCTCCAAAAAATTATCAAAATTGAACTGCCATGTTGTATTCATGGTAGGACTTTATAACTACGATGATTTTGTACTGATATTGCCATCCACAGTTCTTCATTTCTTCAAAATTGGAGTAGAAAAAAAAAAAAGTTTTTTATCTGGTTTACATTACTTCTCAAAGCATTTATCAAACTTTTTTGACAGAAATATCTACTTTTATATCCATCAAACAAACATACGAGACATACCTTTACAGAATAGCGTCCCTATTTAAAATGATAATTCCGATTGACTTGGAAAGTATTGCATCGCAAAGTACACTAAATAAGTTTTTTTTTTATATATACATATAACATCATTAGATTTTGAGGAAAATAACAGAGATAATGAACTTTGGGAAGTGTCCAAAATATAAAACGTCACATCTCCATTTTTTGTTTACATTACCTTCGGTACATCCTAACTTTCGTAATTTTCGTGCAATTCACACGCAGTTGCTTTCGCTAAAGTCTCGGAGCCCTGAGGCCGTGTAAATGGCCAATGTTTGAATATTGAACTACATAAAAAAATATAGATTATCTAAAGCTGTATAAAACAGACCAAAAATAGTACTCTATGTCAACCAGTCCCCTCCCCTGCCCACCAAAAAAAGAAATTCAGAAATTAGCCTTTTACATGACCTTCAGCTAGGGTAGATCTAGCACAGTATTTTTGGGGGATTATTCAAGAAAACACTGTGGGAGTTAGGATGTACCGAAAAAGAGAGGATTTTTTTTCCCCCCAACTTTTTTGAGGCGCCTCCCCCCTATCGGAGGGCGAGGTTAAAATTCTATATGAGACAGAACGCAATTATATACCCTATGATATGCAAAAAGAATCAATGAGTTATCTCCAACTGATATTTTTTTATGATGAAATGAGTAGGGAAAGGTGGGCATTTCCCAGGACAGTCACCTTAATTTGTAAGTAGATCTACATTTACAGGGTTGACTTCAATCATGGATTATACAAAAATAGGTGACCATGTTCACAGAATAAAATTTGGTTACTGTGATTAGATCAAATTTCTTTATTTACCTTTAATTATCACAGACTTACTTGTCTTCTAACCATTCAAGTAAGACCTATCCAACACATACACATACAATAACCTATTCTTACTTCATAACCTCCGCATAGCTCATGGCTTCGTCAATGCCTGGGAAAGCCCCAAGCACTTCCTGTAGTATGTCTCTGCCCATACGCATAGCATCACTGGCCCCCTCAAAGTACTCGTCTGGCAACTCTCCATATCCTATGTTAGGATCAATTTCCTGAAAAGACAACAATAACTGTATCTGCTCACGCAGCTTAAAGAAATATAATTAATGAGAAAGGATTTTAATATCTGAATCTATTTTTTTAATAAAGCATATAAAGTCTGCTGACAATTGCACCATATATATAATACAAGTTCTAGGTCTATAATGTTGTTTGATATTCAATCTCTCTTTCAAAGCTTACAAAGTCTGTTACGTATCTGACTATAACCAAAATTTAGACTACATATTCCTCAATTCCAAAAGGATGGAAAAGTTGAGCAATACAAGTGTGCTACACGTGCATATACACTTAAGCCACTAGCAATGGTACATTTATAAACCAAAAATAATATTTTCCGGGAGGCTTCTAAATCTGGGTGTCTCATATGTGGGACACCCGTAGTAAGAGGGTTAATAATAATAATAATAATATTAATAATAATAATAATAATAATAATAATAATAATAATAATAATAATAATAATAATAATAATAATAATAATAATAATAATAATAATAATAATAATAATAGAAAAAAATACTTATGTCATTTACCTTGTGCAACATATCTAAGTGTGATAAATGCCACTGAATGTAATTTACAGTTCTTTAGAGGTTTCAGACTAAAAAGAGTACTCTCATAGCATACCTGTTTGATATAAAATGACTTACCATAGCATACAGATTCTCAAAGCCTTTGACTTTGATGGGTACTTTTGAAAATTTCTGATCAAAAGCATCTGATATGTTGTGTGCTGGGTCAGTGGAAATAATTAACACCGACTCTCGGGCCTTGGCAAGTTGTACTGCCAAACTACAACTGAAAACAGAAGCAAGAAAGTGTCAGATACATGCTTTAAAGGCAGTGTTTCCCAGACTTTTCTGCACACAATCCTGACTGTAGTTTTTTTTTCTGGTAACCCTTAAATGAACATAGACTAATTATTGTTATTGTTAGCTAATGGTTCTTTTCTTAGATTTTTCCATAAATCTTTCAACTCTAAAATTGCAAAGTAGATATATTTGAACTACTTCCTTTTGTATATTTAGCATTTAACATCTTTTTCCATTAATTTTTGCAAATATCCCATAACTAAAAATAACAACCTTGTGAACCTCACATGGGTTGAAAACAAATGTCATAATCCCTTGGCAAAGCAATGGCAATCATCATAAATATGAATATAAAAGACTGAACTAAACTACAAAAATTATCCTTGATTTCTTTCAGGTATGAGTAGCTGCAACAAAGTTATCATAATTCAGACAATTTAGTAGCTATTGTCCCTTAAATCATAGCAATTTTATCAAGAGCTCATTTCGCTGTAATATTGTGAAAGAATTCATAAATCTAAGTAGAATTGTTTTTGCTTCTCTGGCAAAAGAACTGTTCAAATTGTATGTAGATGGTTGTGCATGTAACAAGCATTTCTAATAAAAAATGTTTACAAGATATGCAATCCATATCATGATTAACCTATTAGATTAGGATGCTTCACCTCTATCATGTGGCCTAAAATACCAGCATTAGGCTTATGTAAGTGGACAATCTGCCAGGTGTGTGGCTTGTAGCCCAGGCACAAACAAACACTCATGTGACAAGACTTCATGCCTCTCTTTTGCATTGTAATTTTGCCTTTTTCTTTGCACAGACTCTATACCATCTCCCTAAGTCTATGATTTTGTGCAATTATAATAACAATAAGTAACACTTTGTTATTTGTATCTTTCTTTCTTTTTTAGCTATCAATAATATAACCTGCCCTGCTAGTCATAGTTGGCAAGAATATGATCCTAAGCAGTGTCCTCCCAAGAGCCAGCACTCTTCCAGTCATGGCTCATGGACTTTACATCCCACACTCATTTATCGACAGAAATAATACAAAATGAACCAATTAAATCATCCACCAACAACTTTGTGCACTCGTGCCAAGTCTCTGCCATTATCTCAGACTTCAGTCTAAAGGCTTACGATTGTAAAGTCGCATCACAGCTACACTTTCCCATGACAGAATGTTCACATCATCTGCCCCTCAAGGCAAATTTTTTCATGACATGATGGTCACATCATCCAGATCACAGAGATTAACGGGGCCGTCACACTCTAGAACATGTTAATTATGATCAGATTTTTACAATTTTTTTAATATGTTATACACATATACTAGGATTTACACCACCAAGTTTCATATCATTTGGATAATAAACAATGAAGTTATTTTAAATACAAACAAGATTGTGAAAAAATATATATATATATAAATCTCACTTATCCATTGACTGAACTTGTTTTTAAAAAATACCACATATACTCTATAGCACTAACTAAATTTGACAAGATTCGGATTTTGAAATTTCCTCTTAGTTTAGTGGGATTTTTTTTTTTAATCTTCATTGTTATGAATATAAAATATAATATATGGAATTTTATCACTTGAAATGAAAATCGCATCATCGCAAAAATCACAAATTTACTCCGCTTTCAAATGATCCAAACCCTAGAATCACCAAAGTAGTTATGGAAATACATAAAAAAGTCTCGACAAAGGTGTAATTTTGAGATATCAGGCTTTGAAGTTGAGGATATTTTTTCCTCCATTTTTTTTCTTAGAAATCTGATCTCGCCGTCAATCTTGGTGCATTCTATGGCATTCACATGGTATTCTGAAGTGTAGCTGGTACCTGGTCCCCCCATTTTGCAAGGTGCTAATGGCAATAACTGCACATGATTGTAGAAGTACTGCGTGTCATCACAGGCTTCGCAGTGCCTTTACAGTACCTTGTGAGGCATTTCATACAAATAAACAACTGCTGCAGCTGTGACTGAGATGTATTTCTAATCATATCATGTTCATTAGTTACAGGAATAACATCTATCATTAGTAGTGTCCTCTTAGTGTGTGATGAGGGCACATCAGGGATATGTCTATGGGATGGTGTCGCGGAGGCAAGAGATGTGCAGCCTCTTCCTCCGACTCTCTCATGGTGACTGCCCGCCTTGTCTCTTAGTCATGGATATTAGCTGATGCAGTAAGCAAAATTGCCAGCTGCCAACCAGACCAAAATAAATTGAAAAAGAATCCAAAAAAGACAAATTTGTCAAGTATATTTGCTCAGATTTGTACCTGGTAAGCAATTTTCATAGGGAAAGGAGTCCCATATAGGAGGTTAGGAAGGTTTACTTCATATATTTAAGCAGACATGCCAATGTCAGACAGCAGGGTGTGAAGAAGAAAATTTACTTGCTTTTCATTTTCACACTTTTTAATTATGAAGATTTCTCTATTCTGAAGTTTGTCTTGGAATTTAAATCTTTTCACTTTCTTCCAACCTTTCATTCCAAAGATCAAAAGAATAAAGGGTAAAAAAACATGAAACATAAATGTCAACGAGTACTTCTTCATTGCCTACAAGAATATGGTTGTCGATTTTTACCAAGTCAATGCAGTCTTTACATACTTTAATCAAGTTGAAAAGAATGCTATAAAGCTAGCATGGCATAGCTGGGGTAAACTAACAAATTTACAGAAAATTCTGTACAGTATAGTTTGTTTCTCAAAGTCATATAGTACAAGGTAAATTTTGTATGTAATGGATAGAATAAACAAAAATTAGACACTTTTCATTTATGGTATTATATCTGCAAGTTGATAAAAAGAAAGTAGTGGTATATATTTATGGGAAAATATAATGGCACTATAACAGCCAAATAAAAGAAAAACGACACATCAGCAATGATGAAAATACTTCTCAATAAATGCCATGCAGAGAGTTAGGTCATACATGCTAGTTTGGGTGGAGCCCAGGTTAGGAAGGTATTTGGTTCATACAGCTATGTTTGTGGATTTCCCAGGATTGGCTGGGGTAATAGGGATTTACTCTCAGAGGAGTGTGGTCACTTCATGAACATTACCAATACTTTCCTTTACAT
>NW_020872848.1:92500-95171 GCF_003789085.1 Penaeus vannamei
CTGGAAGGCTCGAAACTTTTTTTTTTCTCTCTCTCTCTTTATCCTCACGTACTCTCTCCTTCTCTCGGTCTCGTGATGACTTTCTCTCATTTTTTTTTCTCTCTTTTCTCTGTCTTTCTTCTTCTTTTCTCTCTCTTTCTCTTTATCTATTACTCAGTTTGTCTGCATCTGTCTGTCTGTCTGCCTCTCACTTTTTTCTCTCTCACTCCCTCTCCCTTTTTCTCTCTGTATCTGTCTCTTCTTCTCTCTCTCTCTCTCTCTCTCTCTCTCTCTCTCTCTCTCTCTCTCTCTCTCTCTCTCTCTCTCTCGCTCTCTTTCTCTCTATCTCGCACGTTTTCTTTGTTACGCCTTTAAAGTTAGACAGCTTATTGTTTTGTTTATTTATCTATTTTTCATACTTTTTTATTGTATTACTTTATTGGCAGTACGTTCTTTTTTCTTCTTCTGCTTCTTCACTGTTTCATCTGAACCTTCATTAGAAGAAGGTCCGATAATGAATTAGATATCAAAGAACACAAACACCGCCTCCCCCTTTCACATACGCACGCACACATACCTTCGTAATCCAGCATACCATCCACATAGCACTTCAGAGATCACAATTTTCAATACGTGACGACCCCAAATATCATCTTCAACGAATCATACCTCACGCTCTTAAATGTTAGATTGACCTTGTTTTGATTTTAAACCCATGGAGGTCACATAAGGTCAATTTAAGGTTTATGTATTGCGTGCCAGTGTGACCTTTAGCCCGCTCTCTGGTTCTGCTTTGTCATGGTACATTTCTGTAAGTTTGGGATGAGTGCCGTTGTGATTTCGGTCTGGGTATGACCATTCTATTTCATTATGCTCGTTCGTTTAGATAAGAATTTTAAAAATTATTCATTTATTTTGATTTGCGTAAAAGAAAGAAAAGAAAAGAAAAGAAAAGAAAAGAAAAGAAAAGAAAAGAAAAGAAAAATATTGAATATATATGTATATTTGTGGAGAAGGAGGAAGTAAACGAGGACGAGGAGGAGAAAGAGGAGGTGTAAGAAGAAGAAAAAGAAGAAGAGTAGCAGAAGGAAAAGGAGGAAGGGGATAGGAAAGTTATCATCAAAAGGAGAAGGAGAAGAAGCATGATAATAAGGAAGATGATAAGAAACATGTGGGAACTTCCTGGAAAATTACGTCAAAGGAGAAACCGATAAACACTGCTTCGACACACGATGAATAAATAAATAAATAAAACAAAAACCAAAACACGCCACCATAAAGGAGCTTTGAACCTTCAATTCTAAGAATTAAATAACTCTAATGGCATCTCTGTTCGTAGTAACCAATGGACTGCTTACTTTATCTTATGTCATGCTTGCACAATACTTTCTTCATTAAAGTCAGTTATTTCTTTTTAATATTAGATGTCATTCATATTAGAATAATCCAAATTAATTTGAAAGTAATATGGAATATTGAAGGAAATTATTGTGATGCAACTCCATAGGGGCAGTTTGCTGGTTTTATGTAATGCTGCTATGTTCGCTTCAGGTGAAAAAGCATTAAAACATGATTTTAAATAGTACCTACTGAATATGTGTCTATGAAAAGCTTCTTTAAAGGTGTATTGCATACTTCATAAATTCTTTGTAAATAGTACTCTATGCGATGTGCTTTTAGCAGTGATAGTACAGTGTGGTCATAGCTGCAAGAATGTTAGCAATTGGCACCCTTTTTTCTATGAATTCTTGGATTCCCCAGTTTCTTTGATTCCTGGGATTCTATTTTCAGCGATTAGATTCAGCATCTCTTTTCCCCGGAGTGAACACAGCGCCCCCTTCTGCCGCTCGCCAGTTACGTGTAGTCAGTAGTAGTTATCTAGCTAAACGGTACAGTTCAACCTGGACATTGTTACTGTGTATGTACGCTCATGTTGTATGGCATGAATAAGTAAATAAATGAATTATGTTGACATACAATAATGCTTTCCTTGTTATTATCCCAATACATATGTTTAGAGTATATTCCAAATACAGTGGAGATTTACTACAGTAATATCTTCCTTTTTTCATTCCTTATTTTTTGTATGCACTACACTCTGGTAAGACAGAGTGTGTATTAAAGGAGTCACCTGCTTTAAAGTATTTGGTGTCTGATGAAGGTGAAAAACTATACATGTTTCTGTATTCCTTACAAGTATAAAAATTCATAAGCCTCATTGCATTCAAACAAATAATTATATACTTGTTATTCCATTTACTAGAAAAGAAATATTTCTGGAGAAAAAAGTAGTTCATCTGAGAGTGCTGTTTGTGGTTGTAATAATAACAGCAATAACAATGATATGATCATAATAATATATCAATATTATATTGATAATAATGATGCTGTTGGAGAAACCCTAGTTTTCATTGTTTTCTCATCAACTCGCCCCTGTACAAGTGCTTGCTAGGCCATGCTATGTTTGCAAATAAAAGTGTGGCAAAGCTCAGCAGGACAAATATGACAGCTCATGGTGTTGATGATTATTAAGACAGAGATGCTGTGACACATCACTGGCATTTGTTCATGTGGAGTCCAGTTGCAATTGGGTATCTGTTAATATGAAAAATATTGCAACCAAAACCCAATGAAATAATGCACACATGTAGACCAAATCAAAATGCTACTTTAGAAGCTGTAGGGCACCATA
>NW_020872849.1:0-7500 GCF_003789085.1 Penaeus vannamei
GTGTGTGTGTGTGTGTGTGTGTGTGTGTATGTGTGTGTGTGTGTGCATGTATGTATGTATGTATATATACTATTTTTTCTCTTTACATAGTCGATATAGATAGATGTGTGTGTTGTGCGTGTGTGTGTTGTGTGTGCGTGTGTGTATTTGTGTGTGCGGTGCTTGTTCTGAGGCAGAGGGAAGAGAAAGAGAGACACCGGAGGGCGCAGGGGTGACCGGAATGTGTCTGAGTCCTAGATGGAGCGGAGATGACTACAGCATCCGTCTGGCGGAGCTATGTAACTGGCTTTGCTAGGATTTCTCTCTTCTCTCTCTCTCTCCTCTCTCTCTCTCTCTCTCTCTCTCTCTCTCTCTCCTCTCCTCTCCTCTCTCTCTCTCCCTCTCCTTCCTCTCCCTCTCCCTCTCCCTCTCCTCTCCCTCTCCCCTCCCTTTCCCTCTTTCTTTCTTTTTTCTTTCTTCTCTCTCTCTCTCTTTCTCTCTCTGTTTGTTTGTCTGTCCTGTGCTGACCTGCGTTCAATCCCGCGCGCGCCCAGTGTTGGTAACCCCGCATCCCTTGCACCCACGAGGGAGATTTGGAAGCAAAATAAACGGGATAGATTTATGTCATAGATGCAAAGAATATCATCTGTCATAATAAATTGGAATTTTTAAAACTTTTTTTTTTCTTTTTTCTTTTTTTTTTTTTTTTTTTTTTTTTTTTTTTTTTTTTTTTTTTTAAATTTTCCTTATGCTCTTTCTTGCTTTTCTTATTTTTCTCTTTCCTCTCTCCTCTTCTCTTTTTTTTCTCTCTCTCTTCTCTTTTTTTTTTCTCTCTTCTCCCTCCCCCCCCCTCCTCTCTCCTCTCTCTCTCTCTTCTTCTCTTCTCTCTCTTCGTCTCTCTCTCTCTCTCTCTCTCTCTCTCTTCTTCTCTTCTCTCTCCTCTCTCTCTCTCTCATCCCTTTGTCTCCCTCCCCATCCAACCGCATTGGTAGAAGACGCTGTTATCCGAAGCCTCAGCTCCGACCCGCAGCTTCAATAAGACTAAATTTGTAGCTCCGGGCACGGTCTTCTTTCAGGTTGCATGACGAGCAGCAATGCCTTTTTTTCTTTTTTGGAGGGACTTCTCAAAAAAAAGGAATATAATTTATCTCAGTCTTTCTTTTTTGTTTCTGTGTGTGTCTGTTTGTTGTTTGTATGTCTGTTGTCTACTATCTGTCTGTTGATCTGTCTTATCATCTCTCTCTGTCATTCTGTCTCTGTCTATCTCTTCTTTCTCGTCTCTCTCTTCTCTCTCTCTCTCTCTCTCTTCTCTCTTTCCTCTTCTCTTCTCTCTCTCTCTCTCTCTCCTCTATCTCTTCTCTCTCTCTCTCTCTCTCTCTTCTCTCTCTCTCTCTCTCTCTCTCTCTCTCTCTCTCTCTCTCTCCTCTCTCTCTCTCTCCTCTCTCTCTCTCTCTCTCTCTCTTCTCTCCTCTCTTCTCTTTCCTTCTCTCTCTCTCTCTCTTCTCTTCTCTCTCTCTCTCTCTCTCTCTCTTCTCTCTCTCCTCTCTCTCTCTCTCTCTCCCTCTCCCTCTCTCTCTCCTCTCTCTCTCCTCTCTCTCTCTCTCTTTCTTCTCTCTAACGCACACACACACACACAAAAAAAAAAACCACACCGCAAGCATTACAATTATGTAACATCACGACAGAGCTTTCTGGCACCATTCGTGATAACCTTTGCCTGAAATCATCGTCTCTGACATTATCCGCACATCCACATCCGGTCCGAATTACAACCAAGCTGAAGCGCTTCGAACGTACGTGAAAGAGTCGAGTCCTTTGGCTGAAGCAGCGGCGCCACTTTCCGGAGGTACTGCTACTGTCCGGTGGTGCCAAATCTCATAGGAACAGTGTTTGCAGTGGTTTATCTGGATGATTGTTCGTATTGGTGTCAAATTCTCGTAGGACAGTGCTTGCAGTGGTGCCAAGTTTATCTGGATGCTTGTCCTTATTGGTGTCAAATTATCGTAGGATAGTATTTGCAATGGTGCCAAGTCTATCTGGATGCTAGTTTGTGTCGGTGCCAAATCTCGCATGACAGTGTTTGCAATGTTGTCATATCTAGGTGGATCTATTTGTACTGGTGTCAAATCTAATTAGAAGTTTGTACTGGTGCCAATTCGAAGTGGATCTATTTGTACTGGTGTCAAATTTAGTTCGATGCTTGTTTTACTGGTACCAAATTTAACTAAATGCTTGTTCGTATTGGTGCCACATTGCGGTAGGTTGTGCCTGACACTGGTTCCAGAGCGCATGATGCTATTCGCGTTGGCACCAGGTCGTATGGGGGTAGGTTTTCCCTTTCACTCTTTTTCACCCTTCTTTTGTCCTCTTTTAACCCTCTTCTCTCCCTCATTTCATACTATTTTCATACCCTTCTCGCCTCCCTCTTCTCTCCCTCTTTCACTCTATTCACCCTCGTTTCAGAGATTTACTCTAACTCCCCCGTCTCTTTCTCTTTCCTCTCTCCCTCTTCCTCTCCTCCCCCTCCGTCTCCCTCTCCCTCTCCCTCTGCCTCTCCGTCTCCTCTCCCTCCTCCCTTCTCCCTCTCCCTCTCCCTTCCCTCCCCCCTTCTCCTCCTTCTCCCTCTCCTCTCTCTGCTCCTCGGTGCCACACCCCCTTCCTGGTGCCAGTGCCTCAGTCGGTGCCATACGCCGATCGATGCCAGACACCAGCCAAGGACTGTAGACTCCGCTCTCAAAGAAAATAGATGTTAATAATAAAAAATGATGGATAGATGAGGTAATGAATGAGCAGATAGATAAGAATAAATAAATAAATAAATTAATTAATTATTATATGAATGAATAAATGAATAGATAAATAGATAGTTAAATAAATAAATGCATGGATGGATAAATATACGAATAAACAAATAACTAAATAGAAACATAAAAAGATGAAGAAGCAATAAATAGGATAAAAAGCTGAGCTGCTATTAGCGTCCCTATTGCCACCCTGATGCGAAAACCGTTGCTGGAGTTTCCTTTTGAAAGTTTTCGAAGCCGCGCGGGAATGTCGAGAGGATGCTGGGTTATCTTTTTTTTCTTTAGGTTTCATAGGTCTTTCAGTTGCCTTTTCTTTTTTAATGTTTTGTGTTGTAATGTACCGTGGTATTTATGTATTGTTATTATTGTCGTTGTGCTTGTTATTTTGTTGCTACTATTATTATTATGAATATAATTATTATTATCATTTGCTGTTGCATTTATTTTTTATTGCTATTATAGTCATTGATGATGTTTTGTTGCTGTTGGTATTCGTTCTAAGTTCATTATACCATCATTTTTTCCTTCCTTTCTTATTTACATGGCATTTCATGTTCCTTTTATATTAATATATTTTTCATTCTATTCATTCAGAATATTTTTTGAACAAAGCGAAATTGGATGAAATTCTGTTTTTTTTTCCTTCTAATGACATAAGGATTACAATTATTAAAACAATGCCAAGTAGGGCAATAAGAAGCAGCATATTCTTAAATATCCATAAAAGAAAATTTCTAAGAAAAAGATCTCAGGTCAGAACGGGTCATTACCACTTACGGAGGTCGACGTGTCAGCGCCCCCGGCTTCCTGACCCAAATGACGCTGGCATTTGACCTTATTTGGTATTCGCATTTTCCATGAACATTATGGGAGTATTTCTGGAGGAAGGAAGGTCAGTGGGCAAGACACGTCGCCACGGAGGATTGCATGTTCGCACACACGCGCGCTGTGTACGTTTTTATACTCACCCTCTCCTCTTCTTCTCTTCTCTTCTCTCTCTCTCTCTCTCCTCTCTCTCCTCTCTCTCTCTCTATCTATCTCTATTCTTCTCTCTCTCTCTCTCTCTCTCTCTCTCTCTATCTATTATATATATATATATATATATATATATATATATATATATATATATATATATATAAATATATAAGAGAGAGAGAGAGATACTATAATATATATAATATATATATATATATATATATATTTATGTATATATATATATATTATATATATATATATATATATAAGAGAGAGAGAGAGAGAGAGAGATACTATATATATATATATAAATATATATATATATATAAATATATGTATTTATTATTTACACACCCATATATGAGAAAAAGACAGTGTATGTATTGGATTTACAATTAATTTGCTCAACCTTTCCCTAGTAAAAAACAAAACTAAGCAAACACACGGCAAACACACCCGAAAAATTCCCACGTAACCCAACCGAGTCACGAAACGCAAGCTCTCTGACTTTCCTTTCAAAACGTTTCGAAACCGTCCGTCGATACCTGAGTGTTCGTCACCCACCTGTGGCTTCGACCTTCCCGTGATGGTTTCGACCTTCAAAAACTTGTTGGTGAAAAGCACCTCTCACATTCTCTCCTCCTCTTTTCCCTCTTCTCCCTCCCCCCACCCGTCACCAGGTATATGTGGGGGAGATTGAGAGAGATGATAAAGATGGGGGGAGGAAGTGAGAGGCGATAAATGGAGGGAGAAGAGAAAGGAAAAGGAGGTGTGTTGGTTTGTGTCCTTGGGTTCGGTGTTTCGACTATTGTTTCACTCAGGATGTTTCATTATGCTGATGAATGAACGATTTTTGCTTGTTATTTCATTCATAAGTTCCGGTTGTGTGTATTGTGTCTTCAGTTTATTATCCTTTAATGTTTTCCTTTGTGTTTCATATTTCAAACTAGAATAGGAATTTTCGGGCTGTAGATATAAGACTGAATTCCATTATATTTTCATTTTGAAAAGACCTACGCACAGGCATTTAACACTCACATAGCAAAGTTTCTCGTGACTTTTTTTTTCTTTTTGAGTGAGGCGTATTTAAAGGCCGGTGATTTATGCAAATTATGGAAATACCTCATGGGAGTGACGAGGGAAGATTTAGCATGTGTCTAATGCCTAAACATCAAGCCTTGTTCAGGTTGTCCTTCGTGTGTGTGTGTGTGTGTTCGTGTGTATTCTTGTGTGACTTTGTGTGTGTTGTGTGTGTGCGCGCGCACATGCGCGCATGTGCATCTGCATCTGCATTATTCACATTTATTTTCATTTCGCCATTACAACAAAGTCCGCACCCAAACCAGTGTTTAAAAAGACGAATTCCGAATGATATTTATCCCACCAAACTAAATGACTAAAGTAAAGGGCAAAAATAAAATTACACTAAGCCTCCCGCCAGAAGACCATCAGTCTCGCCAGGTCATAGTTTAAGGCCGCCACGTGTCTGTTAACTGCCTCGTGTATTTTTCGTGTATTTTTGCTCCATTGATAAACACGATACAGGTTTTTGCTCTCCGTCAGTGCACCTGGTCGAGGAAACGCAGGTGTGAGGTAAAGATCATTTATTCGAGGGGAAACTGTTACATATTCGACCGTCAGTAATTGTAGAAAAGATGTATTGCTTTCTGCGGATATACTTGGGTTAAAAGTTAGATTTCTAAGGAAGGCTTAAGGATGAATACTTTGTGCGTGGAAGCTGCGGTCGGAGTTTGCTATTTTGTTTAGGCGCATGTTTATCATTTCAATTCTTTTGTTAGAATGGCATGTGTCGTGTATCTTCATATATATATGTGTGGATCTTCTTATATAGATAGATAGATATAGATAGATAGATAGATATGTGCGTGTGTTTATTTTGTATTCATTCATTTGTTCATTTACTTTTGTATTCATATATCCATCTGCCTTTATTTTATTCATCTATTCTGAGAGAGAATCGTCCTTTGAATCTTCTCAGCAACGAACGTGACCTTCGCTGCTTCTCCTCATCTCCCCCTTGTCGTTTTTTAATCAAATTGTCGGTTACCTCTCGCAATCATCATCCCTTTACCCATTCATCATCGTTTGATAATGGCGAAGGCGATTCCACCAGCGAGTCGGCGAGGAGCGGGTTGCAGGCGATCGGCCGCAGAACCACAGGGCGCTTGGACGCTTGAGGACATGGCTGGGCGGCAAGTGGGCAGGGGCCGTGACTTGCGTGTTCGGTCTGGGTGGTGTGTGTGCGCATATATACTTACACTCATGGTTATAGATAAGTACGCACACAAACATACACGCACGTACACACACATACACGCACATGCACACACACACACACACACACACACATGCACACACACACACACACACACACGGGCGCGCGTTGGCATGCATACGCTCATGCAGATGCAAGTACACACTTATAAATTCATAAAAGCGCACGCGTAATTCAAAATGTATATCAGATATCGAATCACGTTTGCATTCTTCGGCTCTGCGTCTAATCATCTCTGCGATTCTCTCTCTCTCTCTTCTCTCTCTCTCTCTCTCTCTCTTCTCTCTCTCTCTCTCTCTCTCTCTCTCTCTCTCTCTCTCTCTCTCTCTCTCTCTCTCTCTCTCTCTCTCTCTCTCTCTCTCTCTCTCTCTCTCTCTCTCTCTCTCTCTCTCTCTCTCTCTCTCTCTCTCTCTCTCTCTCTCTCTCTCTCTCTCTCTCTCTTCTCTCTCTCTCTCTCTCTCTCCCTCTCTCTTCTCTCTCCTCTCTCTCTCTCTCTCTTCTCTCTCTCTCTCTCTCTCTCTCTCTCTCTCTCTCTCTTCTCTCTCTCTCTCCTCTCTCTTCTCTCTCTCTCTCTCTCTCCCTCCTCTCTCTCTCTCTCTCTCTCTTCTCTCTCTCCTCTCTCTCTCTCTCTCTCTCTCTCTTCCCTCCCACCCTCTCTCTCCCTCTCTCTCTTCTCTTCTCTCTCTCTCTCTCTCTCTCTCTCTCTCTCTCTCTCTCTCCTCTCTCTCTCTCCTCTCTCTCTCTCTCTCTCTCTCTCTCTCTCTCTCTCTCTCTCTCCTCTCTCTCTCTCTCCTCTCTCTCTTCTCTCTCTCTCCTCTCTCTCTCTCTCTCTCTCTCTCTCTCTCTCTCTCTCTCTCTCTCTCTCTCTCGTCTCTCTTCTCTCTCTCTCTCTCTCTCTCTCCTCTCTCTCTCTCTCTCTCTCTCTCTCTCTCTCTCTCTCTCTCTCTCTTCTCTCTCTCTCTCTCCCTCTCCCTCTCTCTCTCCTCTCTCTCTCTTCTCTCTTCTCTCTCTCTCTCTCCCTCCCTCTCTCTCTCTCTCTCTCTCTCTCTCTCTCTCTCTCTCTCTCTCTCTCTCTCTCTCTCTTTCTCTCTAACTCCAGCCCTCCATCCATTTGTCCCTCCCCCTCACCCCTTCCCTCTCTCTCTCCCTCACCATCATCTTCGCCCTCATCCTCACCTTCTCTTCCTCTCCCTTTTATCCAATCAGTCCATTTGTCATGAATATAAATAGTCTACACGTGTACACCTAATATCAAGGATGCTTCAGGTGTCCAGATTTCCGGTACAGAGATTCACGTCATGTACCTTTCAGAAAGTAGAGCACATGTGCACTTAATGCTTCGTTTGGTTATTGTATGATATTTTCCCACTAAGGCTTTGGGTTTTCGTCGTTTCGTTGTGATTAGGGAAATGTATAAGAACCGGTCAGTTGCATTTGAGAATAACA
>NW_020872849.1:12500-35000 GCF_003789085.1 Penaeus vannamei
GGGATCCCGCCCACGCCTTCCTTAGGATCCCGCCCACGCCCTCCTCAGGATCCCGCCCACGCCATCCTCAGGATCCCGCCCACGCCCTCTTCGGGAACCCGTCCGCGACCTCCTTTCGGGGTCTTCGTCAGCCTGGCCGTTAGTCCTCGCCCACCACATTAGCCATGACTGTGATCTATACAGATAAGCTCGCCAGCCGAGGCGGCTTCGGGTCTTTCTGGAAATTACTTAGCAAGTAATTTATTGTTGTTCTTGTTGTTTTATTGTTGTTGAATTACTCGCTGGAGGATAATAAGTGTCGAGCTCAGAATGTGAATATTAAACGGTTTTAAAGTTATTTATGATTTTAAAGGCGATTTTTTCACATTGAATTTATTGCAGATGGCGAGGTAGTGTTTACAAGATGGTGTGGCAAGATATGCTGGCATACGTCATCCTGTACTACAGTCTCTCCTTAATATATCGTTTTGCTTTGCCCGAGGATTATAAAAGGTGAATACGAAAAGTTTTTTTTCCTCCGTCTCTCTGCTTCTGCTTCTGCCTCTGCCTCTGCCTCTCCCTCTCCTCTCTCCTCTCCCTCTCCTCTCCCTCTCCCTCTCCCTCTTCCACTCCCTCCTTCGTCACTCACTAAATAGTTATATCTTGCTTCATAAGCACTTCCTTATGTTTATTCATCGTTTCACTGAGGACTGGACTAATTTTTTCAGGGATTTTGAGAGTTTCGTAATACACTGTGCGCGCTTCCGGAATCTGATCCCCGTCTCCTTCGTGCTCGGTTTCTATGTCTCTCTCGTCGTGAATCGCTGGTGGGGCACGTACCAGAGCCTTCCCTGGCCGGATACCCTGTCCATTCTCGTCTCTACGCATGTTAAAGGAGAGGTAAGGCTAGTTGCTTTATTTAAGGTCTATATGGTTTACTAACGGAACAGGTAGTTGTGTTAGATATATCAATTGCAGAGTTACCCCTTAAAAGAACATTTTCTGTAAGTACGCATCAAAGAAAATGAAATTAAGAGAGTTAAAGGGCTAACAAAATCAAATATAATTTCTTCGCAGTCCTGGTGATACTAATGAATATAATGATAATAATGATGTAGTTTTAGGGTAATTTTACACAATGGTTCTGCGTAACGGACCGCGACGATTTTGGCATCGATGGATTCCTCTCACTCTCTGGTATCTAAATATATAGAAATTATTGCGCAGAAGCCCCCAACCCCGAGGCCCCAACATTCTTGGCTCCGATAGCAGGGGAGGGCATAAAGGGTAGCAGGGAAATTGCAGGATAAAATATGAATAACATATACAAAATCAGTCACTATATTGTCTAATGCAAAGGGATGTGCCTCCTGCGACCCCCCATGGCGGGCTGTCGCCCCTCAACGCCCGTCCAAGAAATTAAAGAATCCTCCACGTATTCACGGCAGGAGAGATCATGGGACAGACTCGGCATCGGGCGATCCCGCATAGCGGTCATGCGCCCTCTCCTGCCGTGAATATGTTGGGAGCGGCAGCCCCCTTGGGATAGTCGCAGTGGGCGCAGCCCCATGTATTAGACATTAGTGACTGACTGTGCATATTATTCATATTTTACCCTGTATTTGGCTAGAAAGGTTTTGGGTTCATACCGCGATGTTTGTGAATGTTCAAGGACTGGCTGGAGTAATAGGAGGCTGGAGGAAACCTGAGATTCACGATATTACAATGTGAATAATTGAAACCAGGAATAATAATTGCAAATTTTGGATGGCTGAGTGAGCCTAATCAAATTCCACAATGATAAAAGCAATCACCATCATTATTAAAGTAATGCTATTAAAACTGTGTATGAATGATACAGTCAACTGAGCACCTTGATGTGCGCTGGAAAATTATCCACTTTTATTACACTTTCCCTCTGTCTCCGCCTCTAAGCTTTCACCTAATAAATATTTACAACCCAAAAGAATTTTCCATCTTCACGAAATAGCGGATAGGCCTATAAGCTGAGACCTGGAGATATGGTGTACGATGGTTATGTCGGCTTTGTCACTATTACTTGTCTTTGTTCATGTTTAAGTTAGTTTCAGAATGTTAACAGGTTGATTCTCTTACAAGACCGTCAGAACCATAATCCAAGTTTTCTCTCACTCTCTGTCTCTCTGCCTCAACTTCTACCTCTTTACGGTTCGAAAGACTGAGAATCTACCACTGAGAAGACAACGTACCTGGAATATGTCATGGTTATGGCTCTCTGCTGAACTCCTGTCTCTCACGAATAAACGCTTCCCGTCTTCTGTCTCTCGAACTTGTATTGTGAAAAGGCAATCCTTCAAAAAAGGTGCTGAAGTGAAGAAATGGATTTTAAGTAAGGACTACCGATAACATTGCATAGGCATTATTGGCTTATCCAGTTATTTACTGCGTTGTACTTACTGAACTGAATACAGGCAAAATCGATCTCCCCGAACTTCAAACTCGGTTCGAATGACCTTTTCGGGGCTCCTTTTGAACTAACTTCGATTAATCCAGAAATTCTTGTGTATAGCAAACATAATTCTTCTCTTCCCAGTTTTTCAGAGCGCCGGAAAGAGACTCAAAATCGGGAAAATTTGCGCCTACAACTATATCGATGCCCGCATATTTAATTTCATTTTGCAAAGTATGAAAACCGAAGTGAGTACGCGCAACGGGAAGTGCCGTAAATCTAACCTTGGATGAATCATTATGGTGCCGAAAATATAGCCACTGTGATTTTTTTTTTTTTCGTAAATTTCCATTTGATACTGACGAGTCTTATCACTGCTGCTAACGGCCTTGGACTACACCAATATGAAATTTGGTTAATTCCGGATAGGGGCTTTATATCATTCCCGTCATGCTCCACAGCACAACACATTGCTTTTATCATCTTTTTCATTGTTTCTGTACTACTTATATTTAGATTCTTGTGTATTGGTCTATTGATTGTTTTGTTTATGAAAAGGGTAACTAACCAATATATTCCTTTATATCATTACCTGTTTCTCTTTTTGTATCAGTATTCTATATCTTAGATTTGTTCCTATTTTGGATATATAAAAATGGGTCTATTTTCACTTATTTTCCCTGACATGGCATTATTCTCTCTTCTTAGCACACCTCTTACTTTTAATTTATTCTGACTTTTACATCATCATAAATTTCTATTTATTTCTGCCAATTCTCTGGTTAATCTTTTCATGCTCCAAGATTTCCAGAGTTCCCCCTTACATTGCTTTGCCGCCGCTTTCTTTTTCTGTCACACAAGACCAGGTAATAGAGGAAGTCACACGGTCACATTCCATGAAACATTTATCCTTAAGAGCTTAAATTCCCTCAGGCTCTGAAAAGTTGGACAGAGCGGGGAGTTAAGGTCTGATGCTGCTTCCTCGAGCACTTAACAGTATTATGTATCACTTTTGGGAGGTATGCTTTTATACACATACACACTCGAACACGCACACACATACACGCGCACGCACGCGCACCCGCCCACACACACACACACACACATACATACTGTCTATCTATATATCTATGTCTATCGATCTATATGTATATCCATCTATCTAAAATACTTTCTCTCTCTCTCTCTCTCTCTCTCTCTCTCTCTCTCTCTCTCTCTCTCTCTCTCTCTCTCTCTCTCTCTCTCTCCCTCTCTCTTTATATGTGTGTGTGTGTGTGTGTATACATATACACAGATATCCAATGACAACGATGCTTTAACACCCATGAAACAAAACCACTGAATCCCCCTCCCCTCCCCCCCAGGACAACGCCGCCAAGGAGATCCGAGGGACGATCCTGCGCTACGTCAACCTCACCATCGCCCTCACCTTCGCCATGGTATCGCCCGTTGTCAGGAACGAATACCCGACGCCACAGCACTTCGTCAATGCGGGTATGGTAGCGTGTGTGTGTGTGTGTGTGTGTGTGTGTGTGTGTGTGTGTGTGTGTGGATTGATGAGTGTATAGATAGATGGATAGGTAGTTTAACATTTGATGATAAATGGTTTAATTTGAAGATAAATTAATGAATATGTATATAGAGAGATGGAAAATGGATTAATGTATTGATAAATGAATGGGCATATCTATAGATCATAATATCTAGATAATAATAGTGATAATGATAATGATGATGATAACGATAATAATCATTACAAAATAAGTCAATAGATAAATAAATACACAAATAAGAATAATACAAACCATATTATAACATTTATCCTTCACGTTTTTTCCTTATAATTCATTTACTCTTTTATTTCTGATGAATCTCAGTCGAATTTGTGTTCAAAGTTTTACAAATGAATAAATAATTTAAGGACGGATAAAGCGCCCAGGATTGTTGAAAGCAATTCCTTTATTCCTTAAAGGTTACATGACCGTGAGCGAGTTGGAAATCCTGGACGACCTCGAGAAGAAGACGACGCAGCACAAGACGTGGGTGCCGATCATGTGGGCGTGCAGGCTGGTGGACAAAGCCAGGGAAGAGGGGCGAGTGAGGAGCGCCGCCGCCCAGAAAATGATAATGGACGAGATCCTCAAAGTCCGGGGGAGCTGTGGC
The DNA here is from genome assembly GCF_003789085.1 of Penaeus vannamei. Lineage (NCBI taxonomy): Eukaryota > Metazoa > Arthropoda > Malacostraca > Decapoda > Penaeidae > Penaeus > Penaeus vannamei. Next base: position 17,071 of record NW_020872849.1, read on the forward strand.
GGTCTCTTGGGCTGGAACACGTATAATATTCCTCTTGTTTACACGCAGGTGAGTGGGTGAGGGTGATGGGAGGGAGGTGAGGGGGGTGGGGAAGGGAGGGAGATTGGGATAGGGAGGGGGATGGTGTTGGAGGGAGAGAGAAAAAGAAAGAGGGAGAGGGAGACTAGGAAGGGGTAAGGTGTTGGAGGGAGACGTAGAGGGAGAGAGAAAAAGAGAGAGGGAGAGGGAGACTAGGAAGGGGTATGGTGTTGGAGGGAGACGTAGAGGGAGAGAGAAAAAGAGAGAGGAGGGGGAGGGGGGGAAGAGAGAGAGACTTGGAAGGGGTAGGGTGTTGGGGGAGACGTAGAGGGAGAGAGAAAAAGAGAGAGAGGTGGGTAGGTGGGGAAGAGAGGGAGACTAGGAAGGGGGATGGTGTTGGAGGGAGAGAAAAAGAGAGAGGGAGAGGGAGGTGGGGAAGAGGGGAATGGGGCGAGAAGGTGGAAGGAAGGCAGGGGGATGAAGGATGTGGGAGGGAGAGGGAGGGAAGAGAAAAATGAGTGGATGATGGGAGAAATATAATGAAGTGATAAGGAGAGGGAGGGGAGGGGAAGGGAAGAGAGAGATGAGAGATTAGAAAGAGAAAAGAAGCAGGAAAAGCACACGCCACTGAAACATGAAGAGATATCCTCCCAACTCACCAGTAACACACGCCTTTCCTCCCGTCCAAAGGTCGTGACGATCGCCGTGTACAGCTTCTTCCTGTTCTCCCTCATCGGCGAGCAGTTCCTGGACCCCGCCCAACAGTATTACAAAGAAGCCAGCATCGATCTCTACGTCCCTATCTTCGCCCTTCTTCAGCTCTTCTTCTACGTCGGCTGGCTCAAGGTGGCCGAGGCGCTGCTGAACCCCTTCGGAGCGGACGACCACGATTTCGAGTTCCTGCCTCTTTTGAAGCGACATACTGAGGTTGGTGGTCTGTTGGTGTTGGTGTTGAGTTTGTATGTGGGGTTAGAGTAACTCTTTTTGTATGGTTGAATGTCATTATTTGTGCTGTTTTGCATTTGTTTTTCATTGTTTTTTATGTGTGAATATGATTTTTCTTTACTGATTGTATATATATTTTTTTAATGTTTTTGTCACATTTTACTTATTAATCACATTTTCTAGCATGACCTATTCTCTTGGGAATCTTACTGTGTCCTTCTTCTCAATAGGTAAGCAGAAGAACCTGAGAACAACCGTCAATCCTTCTTCAATCTTTCTCTTTTTTCCGTCAGATTTCGCGCATGTTGACGGAGCCTTTGTCCAACGAGCTCCCCGCCTTACTCCAAGGGAAGAAGGAGGACCTCACCACGCCTGTCGAAGCCATCGACGAAGAAGAGGTGGAGAACCAGGACTTCTTCTTGGTGAAACCCGACAGCCCCGTCAGGACTCTGAGCAGCAGCGTAACCTATGTGACTTGCCAGATGAACGAGGTTAACATGCAGAATGACGTCTGAGTTGCCACAGAAAGCTTATTTTTTTACTCTTCCTTTTTATATTAGGTTCTGTGGGTGACTTAGAGGTACGTCTCTTTTGTTGTTATTTGTAAAGTTACTGTCGTTCTACTATTTTACTATATTTTAGAATTGTTTTTTTACTTGTGAGTAGTACTTTATCAACTGACAATTTTTTAGGTGCTAAATGTGCATTACTGTTGTATGACATCAAACGCTTTGCATCTGTCTCGCTTTCAATATTTTTCATAATAAACATTGATAATTAATTATAAAGCGTTTTAATAGAAAAGTGAACTTACCTGATTTGGGAAAAAACAATTCATATAACTGAGTTATCAAACTACTTTTTTCCTTGAGGTGATGCACTGCATATATACTATGACTGGTTTAATATATCATGTCCAAATGACACATTGTACTGATCAAATTGTCATAATATACCTAATAATGAAGCAATTAAGAGAAGGACGTAAAAATTAGTTGTTAAAGGGATTAAACAATTGAGACAAACAGCACTGGTAATGATTTTAACAAATTAATGAAGCGAAGAATTTATCTGGGTTTTTATGTTTACATGGAAAATATTTCATATGGATCTGAAAAAAATGACGTTCCTACAAAAATTTCGTTATTTTTTCATCATATGGATCTGGAAAAAATACGTCCCTACAAAAATTTCCAATATATATCTTTTTTTATCAGGATTCCTACAAAGCGAAAATAGAAGGAAGCCTAATATACATGGAACGAAAATGTAAACTACTGGTAGACTAAATGAAAATGTAAGAATAGACAGAACTATGAAAATACCATAGAGAAAAAAAGGCAAATGGTACTTGACTTTAGCTTTTCCTAACAAAGGGATAAAACCAGTCCCTACGAATTTTCCGAAGAGGGACGAACTTTACTCAAAATCAAGGAGGTTTAAGTCGTCTATTTAGCATTAAGCCAACATGCAAAGCAAACGGGCAGTTTGCTTATCTCCACCTGCTTTTCACTCAGAAGGCAGAAAGTACTGTAATTTGTTTACGAGTGTAAGGAAGCGTGAATCCCTTCGTTGCTATTAATCTGATTTGACAATGCTCTTAAGATCACTTGATAACACTGCAATTTAGTCTGTAACGACGATAATTGCAGCAAAGGATTACAGAGCATTATATCCACAAAGAGGCAGTCGGTGAGTTTAGCTGTTTACTGTATGTTTTCTGGGAAAATAATGCAAGTTAGTGTATTTCTTATGTGTAGGCCTATATAACACAACTAGTAAAGGTAGGAACGTATGTGAAAGTTTGGGAGAACTTTTAAATTTGAAATATTTACAGGCACAAATATTTATCTAAACATTTGCTACATTAAAGAATTTTTTTCTCCCTTTTCAGTCGGGTGGAAATTTTAACACCTAAATATACATGCATATTAGCATAAAATCAAACTTTAAGCGTTTTAATAGTTACCATAACTTTTTTATGGTTTGTTAAAATATGTAGGACATTTCATTACATTTGCCTTCAGAAATGTTCCTTTCTCTCTCTCTCTCTCTCTCTCTCTCTCTCTCTCTCTCTCTCTCCCTCTCTCTCCCTCTCTCTCTCTCTCTCCTCTCTCTCCCTCTCTCTCCCCTCCCCTCTCCCTCTCCCTCCTCATTTGCATGCCGCAACAACACATCGCAAACAAAAACACCATCTCACTCTTCTTACAACTGGGTCTTCCAGCGTTATACATTTGGTAACTGATAGCTTAAATAAGCAACTTCCTCTTGCAAATTTCCTCACCATTTGCGCAATTCGGAGATGCTGCTCGCCGCTGACAACTCTAATCTTGTGATTTGACCGCAGCAGACAGTGTAATTATTGTGTTGGAAGATAGTGGGACAGGGACCTATTTTTTCATCACAGAAGGTATATATATATATATATATATATATATATATATATATATATATATATATATATATACACATATTTATATATATACATATTTACATATGTGTGTATGCATGATACGTATATATAACATATATATAAAGAAATACATACATATAATATATATATATACATACATGCACATACACACTAGTGTGTGTATGTGTGCGTGTGCATGTATATATATAAATATGTATGTATATAATATATATATTATATATATATATATATGTGTGTGTGTGTGTGTGTGTGTGTGTGTGTACGTATATATATATAATATATATATATATATATATATATATATATATAAACATAGATATGTATAGATATGTGTTATGTATATGTGTGTGTGCGATGCCTCTAATAAGTAATTTCCTCTTACAAATCATTCCTCACCATTTACGCTGATTTGAAATGGTTCTTGGCACTGACAATCCTATAATCTTTTGATTGGACCGCAGCGACAGTGTTATTATAGTGTTGGATGATAGTGGCGCGGAGACTATATTTACTCTTCTTATTTTATTATATATATATATATATATATATATATATATATATATATATATATATATATATATATATATATATATATATATCACCTCTTGTGATCGATATTGATTCAAGATTTAAAAGATGCATTGGTTATAATTGCACAGGCGTCTGGCCCCCAACAAACCGATTCTTAATATATTTTCATTTTGAAGGCATTAAATTTAACACAAATTAGTGTTATAATCAAATTATAATGATTATCAAGAAATGATTAGTTTGTTTTGATGTTACCAGATCAATGAGGGAAGAGAATAAGCAGGGATATCGTCACCATTCTTTGTCAGACAGCGTCCTTACACTTCTAGAAGCAAAGAGAAGGAAAGGTTGGGGAAAATTTAGCGACGCCAAATATGCCACGATTCACCAGCAGTAATGTCCAGATTTTCTTCATTTTGCTCTTATTTTGGGGGCCTGTGGATATATCAACGAAATAAGTCAAAGGATGCAGTTCTGATTATACCAAGGAATAAATTGGGAATGGAATTCTATATCCAAGTAAAGCATAAAGAAGGGGAATCGAGAAAGAAGGGGAGGATTGATTACCTAATGAGCAAGTAAATAAGGAAGACATACTGGGGGACTGGGTGTTACACTTTTGTCTCATGTTTGTTTTTACTATGTTCATTGTAATGATTATTGATTTATTATTAGTAGGCTAATGCAGGGTGTAAAGTAGAATTAACCTGAGAATATATATATATGTGTGTATATGTTATTCTTAGTGTTTATTGTTTAGATTTAAGTTGTGATATGCCATTTGTTCATTATTATTTGTTTATATAAAAAAGAATTGTTAAAAATATTTCTATACCCATTGTGTCCTGTATACACTCAACAGGAATAAATTTACACCAACCCACGAGCCTTAAGACTGTTGACATGCTACCCATGTAAAAATTAGGTGTCAAAATTGAAATTTCTCAAGGTTTCATTAAAAGCCCAGACCATGTTAGGCTGTGTTTTAGGTAGTGTTAGTTAGTTTGGGGAATAGGTGGTTAGTAGGAAAGCTCAAATTATAAACAGATTTGTATGAATATATTTACCAGAGGAGTGTCTTTGCCCAACTTAGATGCCTTTGAATTTTGATGATCCGGATCATGATGCAGATCCAGATTTTTTTTAGCATATATATATATATATATATATATATATATATATATATATATATATATATATATATATATATATATATACACATATATATACATGTATATATATATATATATATATATATATATATATATATATATATATATATATGTATCTATGTGTATGTATATATACATAAATATGTATGTACATATATACACATGGGTGTGGGTATATATATGTGTATGTTAGTATGTGCTTATGCTTACAGAGAGATACAGAGAAAGAGACAGGGGGGCAAAGAGGCGAAAGAAACGAGAGACGAGAGAGATACTGACAGACACACACACACACACACACACAAACGGACATACATAGGTATATAGATATATAGCTGTTCATTGTTAATGAGTATCGGATATCACACACACACACACACATACGCATATACAACACACACACAAATGCATATAAAAATATATAGATAAATAAAAATTATATATATATATATATATATATATATATATATATAATATATAATTGATATATCTATTAATTTATCAATCATAAACGATACACATAATTATACACCTTTCAATATATAAAGAGAGGGACTAAATATTCCCCATCCATTAACGATAATAAAGTACTACGGAAAAGCCATCCCAAAACTCTCAGGAGGATGTGTACGTCCCGCGAAGACAGTGCTAAGGGCCTGAGCATAAAACAGCACTTGCTCTTGTGGTTGTTGCTTGCAGATGTGCCTCTGGGGACAAATGTTTCCTTCTACTCTGGGTGGCGAACGCACCCGGCGCAGCACCCCTTCCTGGACGACGGGTTCCTGCTGCCGGTGCTGCCTCCTCGCTACGTTGATCTATGCGCAGTCTTCGGGGCTTCGCGTTGAGATGCTGATGTAGTAATGTTGTGAATGACTGGGGCAGCAGCCTGGGCAGAACATGATAGAGCCATGACTATCACCATACTGGTCATGGAGATGTTGATGATAGTCATAATGATAATGATGATAATAATAATACGATATGATAATACTGATGATGATAATATCAGTAATAATGATAATAATAGTAAAGACAATGATAATAGTAATAACATGAAATTACTGAATGTTTGCCAATTATGAAAATGCATAGATATAAGTAATAAGCGCGTGAGAATTCGCGACAACAAAAGGTATGACAGTATGAATATACGAAGAAGGTGAAACTAAGGATCCAGGAACTCGTTCCTCAACGAAACGATCTAGTTGTGTCATCCGCAAGACAAGAACACAAGCAAAGCCGTAACTGGAAAATTAACTGGCTGGTTAGATAATTAGGCCATTTTTTAGCGTGAGTTAAACAAGCAGAAACAGAACAGAAATGGGGCCCTGTGAGAGAGTGAGTTATTATGCATTTAGATTTTTCTTCTTTTTTCTTTAACTTTTGTTGAATAGAAGTAATATTTTTCTTTTATGGTTTGATTTTATTATTTTGCTTAGAAATATTTTCGCTTTTGTTCATTCGGGTTTTATGTTCATTCATAAAAAAAAATTAATTTTTTACCACCGGGTGAATAAACACAGCATCAGTTATATAGATGTATATGAAAACAAACATAATTCGATGAATAGGAAAATCCAGACTTTCATATAAGTTGAACGATCTATTGAAACACATTTATAAATAAATGAATAAGAAATAAACAATCAAAGAGACTATTTTCTGTTGTTTTTATGATTAACTAAGTCATTCCTAAGACAAAGAGAGGCTACACATAGCATGCAATGCCGTCATGACGGGTTTTTCTTAATTAAGGGGGGGGGTAGGGTACTAGGCGAGCGAAGCGAACAAATATTATAAAGAAAAATGCTATTCTACGGGTGTTTTTGAAACTATAACCGGACCTATATAAACGTAGTTTAGTTTTAAAGAGGAAAATTTTGTGGCCTGTGGGAAGGGGGGGGGCAAACATAGTCTTGTGAAGAGTGGGTGGGGGGGGTGCAACTGACCCCCGGCCTCCCCAAATGACGCCCCTGAGAGCGGTGGTTCGGCCGGCTGTGACCCGCCGTTCAGTAAGGGTGCAGCGCCGCGTGGCTCTTGGAAAGCACTATTAACATGGCAACTAATGGCCAAAAGACAATCATTATAAGCTATTATGATTATAGAATATTTAGATAAGTAGAAATAGTTGTAGGTAATTTACTGCTCCTTCGTTGGACAAAAATAAACTGCCTTGTCTTTTTGAGGGTTTTCTGTGTCACAATTTAAGGATTTGAATATATATATATATATATATATATATATATATATATATATATATTATATATATATATACATATATACATATATATGTATATATCTGTGTATATATATATGTATATATCTGTGTGTATATATATATGTATATATATGTATGTGTATGTTTGTTTATGTGCGCGCGCGCGCGTGTGTGTGTGTGTGTGTGTGTATGTGTGCATATATATGTGTATATATATGTAAACATATAAACACACACACACACACAAGCGTATATATATATATATATATATATATATATATATATATATCACACACACACACACACACACACACACACACACACACACACACACACACACACACACATATATATATATATATATATATATATATATATATATATATATATATATATACATATATAAAGTCAAACGTGTCAGATGAATCACAAATAGACAAATACGTAACTGCGTGCGAACATGTCCCGAATCTGCTCCTCTTGCAAGCGTTGCTCTGCTTTTCGGGCTCATTTTCCTGCTTGCGATTTTCCTGCAACCGAAGGAAAACTTGCAGGTCATTGCATTTATACATATATATATATATATGCACACATATGCATAATCATACACATGGGTATATGCATACACACACGCTTGCACGCACTCACACACACTCCCACAAACACACCGATACACAGTGATAATAGTGAAAGTAATGATTAGATCTACAGCAATGTTAATAGCAGTATGGATATGGTAACTAATGCTAAAGATGACAATACCAATGCTGATAGAAATAGAATACATTTAGATGTATAAATGATGAACATGGCGTTTAAATATGACGTTTAATTAAGATTTGTTTATATTAACGATAATGATATGATATGTATGATATCAATATGAATGATGGTAAGGATAATATGATTATAATTGCAATAACAATGCTAATAACAGGAACAATTGTAATGATAACATAATGATAATGAAAGTAATATTTACATTTAAAATAACACAATGAGAGTAATAATAATAATAACATAATTGTAGGATTAATAATAATAACAGTAATTACCATCATAAGAATAGCAACAAAAATGGTGATAATAATGATGATAACGACAGCAACAAATTAGCAATAATAATAATAATAACTGATAATGGCAATAATGGTAATAATAATAATGAAAGAATTATAGCAATTGCAAATAATACCAGTGTTACAGCAAATGACATGGACTACTACATGTGCAATTGTCGGAGGGACCTCCTGGATTAAAAAGAAAAAAAAATAAAGGAAATAAATAAATAAATAAATACGTCCAAACGTGTCTCTAATTGTGAGCCGAGGGACTTACCTGCGGTTGATGATTATCACATGTTTTTCATTGTCATTACCATTATTATTATATTGTGGTAATTTCCATTATTAACATAGTGTTGGCGACATCGTTGTCATTCTTATCACCATTATTTCCATTATCATCGTTGTTTTCACTAGCATCATTACCGTCAGTCCTGTCGTTTTTACTTTTTATCAATGACGTCAACCTAAAATGGCAGAGAAAAGTGGTGGGAAAGGTAAGGCTCTAGAAAGTAAATAGAAAGTAAAATAGAATAATAAAGCAAGAATAACAGGATGAAACAGACAAGGCAAGCAGTTGACTAGAATCTACACTTCAAAAAAGCATTATTTCCGTGTACAGAATATCTGAAGATCCTTCAGTTCCACTGTAAGGTTAGGAAGGACATTCCATTGCTTGCTGATTTTTGTCTCAATGAAAGCAATCACGTTCATCTTTACAAGGGAAAAAAGTGAGGACATACCACGTGGTTTGTAACGGACGGAATAAATCAAGACACTTTGGAATCCAAGAAATGTTTCACTTTGTTAAGGAATTGTGTAATGAGTTTGTATCTTGACAGCGCTGTGTGTTGAAAAAGTAATGATAATAATATAACGAATTTATTAGATTTAGCCTAACGAGTGAAGGTTAGAATTCGCAGCAGTTCAGGCGGGAAACACTACTCAACAAGGTAAAGGAAAAAGTTCAGTATATTAGAAAGGTTTTCTCGTCTACACTTTTCCGTGCGAGTGAGGAAGAGACTCAATTTGACTGAGAATTTATAAAGACCCACGGCATAATAAAACCATAAAGGTAGCAGTAATGACAATACAAACGAAAATACGGAACCCGAAGTATCTTATTTAGGAATATAATAGTTACAGATATCCTACTCGACGCTGGGATCGAAGCAAAATTTGTCGTTTGTTTTAGGAGTATTATCATTATCACCATTTTTATACCTATTTACCCTGCAACCTGTAACAATTTAAACTTACTTTTAGCTTCTCCCTGCGATGGCGCAAAATAACAGTGAAAGGAAGAAGGAAAATTAAAAGAAAAAGTAATTTGTACTACACTTCACTCAGGTCATTTCGAGCCAGCTGTTGTTCTGAATGTGCTGGGTTAAATGATCCACCACACGCTGTGTAGACAAGTTTGTAATGAATTTGTATGAGGTCCACGACATATTTATCGTTATGAATACAATTAGATAGCACAATATGAGAAAGATGCTTTTTCAATAAATGTAGAACTTATAAGACGTATATAAACGTCAAGAACGAGTCCAGATTTACACCCCTTGGCCTAAAGCCGTAACATGCCTGCAGATTTTCTCTAAGACAGCCTCTCATCTCCACATCAGCTGATACTTGATGAGTCGATACTTGAGATGAGTCAGTGCGTGCGTGCACTCACCTCAGACTAAATTGGAGATTGATTTGATGCTGTGGTTCTCAGTATTATTACATCGTTTCCGTTCTCCACGATTTCCATGTAAGATGAGATCTTTCTTGTATCATAATGATAATGATAGTAATTGTGATGGTAATGATAATAGTCTTATTAATTATATCAATAGCAGTAGTAATAATATTAATGATAATAACAGTAAAGACAATGATACAGATACTACTTATTATTGTGTTAATGGCATATCATAATTGTTATGACTAAAATTATTGGCAATGAATGTTAGTAGTACTAGTAGTGGTAATAACAACAATGATATAGGTAGTGAGAATGATAATGGTTGTAACAATACTAGTAGTGGTTGCAAGAGTAACAAAACAACAACAGCAATAATGCAATAGTAAAATCGACTGCAATATTTATTATCTTCACTGTCAATATCGCCAAATATTTTTTTAATGGAATTCGTAGACAGCAGAACGAACAAAAAGGCATACGTAGCTAACGAAGAAAATAAATGCAGAACGAGAAAAAATAGAAACACACTTTAAGTCATAAAGTATAAGAAAATAAATGAGAAAATAATTATTAGGGACATGAAAATGACGAAGGAAGGTTAAACAAAAGCGGTGATACTTCCACGAAAGGTTTTCCGTTAAATTTTCCTTTATTGTTGAGTGAAGGTTTTTCCCCATTGAGTCCTCAGTGCTAACATTTAATACAAATCACATATTCACAAGTGGGAAATGTTAGATAGAAGACGAGTTAGAGTAATTTAGAAGAGTGAGGAGAGCAGGTAAATGGAGCATGTCAGAAGGTAAATTCGAAGAGGAAGGAGAGAAGAGAATTGTAAGTGAAAGAAGGAAGAGATAGAAGGAGGAAAAGGGAAATAATAGGTGGATGAACCGTGTTCACGTTGACAAATGTAAAATGAGAATGAGTATATTCACAATACAAGAGTTGCATTTGACCGGTTTCGAATATATCGTCGTCATAAATACATACAAAAGAAAAAAGACCGTGTTCATATTAGGAGCTGATAAATCACCTGACTATTGTGACCTCGCACTCGTTACTCGCATAATTGCTGCTGCGACCTTGGATAGGTTGAATCCTATCTCGTATTAGTCATGCATCTTTTCACCGGATGTGTTGCCGATTTTCACTGTGCTGCCAAGGTATTTACAAATCGCCTGGGAAAGATTACATGGCGGTAATACGAGAAAATTAGAAGATGCCGCAGGTGCTGATCTTATAAGTATGTTCTCCATCTTCTTTCTGATATTTAGCAGGAAGTCTTTTGTGTATTTATGTTTCTAAAAAGAATCAATTACATAGGTGACCTGTCTCAAAAAATTCAGGGCTGCAGAGTCTCAGTGCACGGTGGAAGAAACTAGTTACAACCCCAGATTTTGTTTTCTTATCATAGGTGGAGTAATAGTGGATATAATCATCTTTATTTGTAGGCTTTCTGTACACAAAAACGTAGGCCGTCGTCACCCCGGTGTCCAGAAAAGGCAACTTCTGATCCTTTTCCTCCATGGTGATCTGGATTTCCTCGTGGATGGAGTTCAGCTGCGTCAGCGTATAAGTGTAGACACGAGCTTCTGGGGACGATGACGAGGACATCATCTACGTATCGAAGCCAAGTTGAATATATGCCGATTATATCCCTGTAGTGGTCCCTCTCAAGTGTCTCCATGAAGAGGCAGGCCAGGACTGCGCTCAGAGGGGAGCCCAAGGCAAGACCGCTGATTTGCTGGTATTCTTCCCCAGCGAACTCGAAGCCGAACTCCACACATAGGTTCACGACGCTCATAAAGGGGTGCTTTGGCAGCGGGAGTCCGTCATCTGCCATGGAGCCGGTGACCCTCTCGACTGCCAGAATTGCTCCGTCTGTGGATACTTTCACAAAAAAAGATTTAACATCAAAACTAGCCAGTTTTTTTATTTTTATATACGGAACTCTGCAGACGTCTGATGAGGTCCCCGGAATTCACCAGGGGGGAATCACTGATGCCAAACACCGCCAAACAATGGGGAACGCTGCCAATACCAGAAGTGATCGGTCTCATCGGTACACCTGGCTTGTGCACCTTCGGGAGACCTCTCATGGACGGGTTCCGGGGGGTCTCCTCCAGCAGTTGAAATGAGCCTTTCCCTCAAGCCGACCGCAGGAGTATTTCCCTCGCCTTCTTAAATCTGGCATTTTTCGCCTTTCGTCACTTTTCTGCAAAGAGAAGTATCGGAAAGTAAATTGTACAATTCATGTATATAATCAGTCTTATCCATAACCACAGTGCCCCTACCTTCATCAGCCTGAAAATTTACAAACAACTTAACATCGGAGTTACCTTGGTAAATTTTACCAGTGACCAGAGAACTGGTAATTTCTGCGAAAATGATGTCATCACGTGTTATCTCGTAAGAAAAATCAATATCTAACCAAAGTTTTAGATTTGTTTTTACACCTGATGTAACTAATATGATGGCAAACAGATATCAATGCGGACGTAGTGAAGAGATGCAAATTTCACATGAAACTAGCAAGAATAAAATCCACACAAATTCTCGTAAAATTATAGGCCTATATTATACTAAAATGCATGGAACCAATAAATAAGTGAACTTTTAAAGAATTCTTCTCTGACATAATTATTACTAATGCTATAGAAAAACTGCCTTGCTGATATATAAACTGGCAATACCAATGCTAAACGAGTATAGCAATATCTGTGTCTGTCGGCATTTTGACAATAACCTCCAAAGTGCATGGGCTTGAAACGTTTCCTTTGTCAACAAATGGCGATGAATAATTTTTTTTTCGTCCGGTTCTTCGTTTAACAATAATGAAAAGTAAATAAATAAATAACTGTTTAGACCCTCTTTGGTTTGAGGTAAACAATAATGTATTAATATAACAGTGTATTAGTTCCTTTCTATACGGTAAATATATATCCCACATGATGGATATAATAATAAATATTATCTTTTTTCTACATGTGCTTAAATAGTGTTTTAACTGTGACAATTATTTAAGCGATCTCGCTCTCTAGTTCTGTTTACCCGTTGCGCGATTGGCCGAAGGAACCTTAAACATGTATGGCGTTCGCTGTTTGGTTGAATTGCTTTACTAGAGCCCTCTGTTGGCTACACATTAGAATGAGTCCATTTACGATTGCAACTCAGTTGATTCAAAATACCATTTCATGAATCCCGCTTTGCCATCAATGGTAAACACAATGGTAAATGACCGCTGGTAAATGCGTTACGATCGTATGTTAGTGAATCCGTCCCTGGGTGATGACGGTGGTCTCCTCGTCGCGGAGGCCCTTCAACGCGTTAATGTAGCTGCGAGCGATCGCCGGGAGGCACGACGACATAGCAGGCAGTAATCCCTTGGATTCATGAACCCTTTGTCGATGTCACAGTCGGTCCAGCGGTGGTTCGGGACAACGTAGTGAAGTCTTTGCTGTCCTGTCTAGTGTTGAATTTGAGTTCAAGGGAGAGGACTTTTTCGGTGTGGGTAAGACGTTTGGAAGACATGTTTCAAAGATCACTTCGCCCAGCTTTCGAACATCTGCTCTTGCTGCATATACGATGTAATTTCTCCTTATGTTTCACTTGTTGAGTTTGATCTTCCTGTTGTAGTGGGAAGGCCAGCCCATGGGGAAGGTGTTCGCCCTCGAGCTCGTTCCGGAGTTCGTAGAGTCCACAAGGATGGCCCGAGGACTATCAGGGCACAGATGCTCGCCGGATTTAAATTGGTTCGGAGCTGAAGGTGGCAACACTTGTTCAGCCAAGCAGTTCATCAGGAAATGACGTCGATTCTTCTTACTCTAGACCTTGCGTCTTGAGAAAAAATCCCGTGGGAGTGAGGAACCGTACTCAGGTTAACAAATGTAAAAAAGTATGGATGAGAAATCATCTTCAGAAAACAAGAAATGTATTTGACCGGTTTCGAATATACCTTTGTCAGAAATACATACACCAAAGAAAATACATAGCATATTTATATTTTCTCTTGTGTATGTATTTTTTACGAAGATATATTCGAAACCGGTCAGATTGAATGGGAAATAGTATATAAACGAGGGAAGGGAAACAGAAAATGGAGAAAAAAGAAAAGACAGAAGGCAAATAGAAAATGAAGTGAGAATAGGAAAACAGCAAGTGAGTGAAGCATAGTGTAAGGTGAAACAAAGTAAATGAAACAATAATGAAGAAATGAAAAAAGAGAACACAAGATGAAGAGAGAAAAGGAAAAAAAAGATGAATCGAGGAGTGAAACAGAAGAGGAGGCTAGGAAAGCGAAGTATAAGATGAAGTAAGGAAAGGAAGTCAATGGATGAAGTAACCAGGATGTAAACCAGGAAAGGAAAACAAAAATAGAGAGAGGAAAGTAAACCGGACGATGAAGCAAGGAAAGGGAAAATGAAGCAAGGAAAAGAAAAGAGACGCATTAAGGATCGGAAAATAGAAGACAGAAAAGGGGAAATAAAAACAAGATGATGCACGGAAACGGTAACACGCGATAGAAACAAGAAATATCTGCAGAATAGTTGTCCGCGGTGGTAGAAGAAATACATGTACACTTGTTTGGAAGATATTTCAATGCTGTTACAAAGCATTTTTATTTTGGCATCGGGAGAAAAAGATGTTTTGCAATTGTATTTTGATTGTCGAGACCTCAGCAGGGCCAGCATTAACTTAAGAGAAAAGGGGGGGGGGAGAGGAAGAGGGGGAGAAGGAGAGGTAGAAAATTAAAATGATATACGCCCTTTCTAATGCAAATAGAAGGACGATCAAATGTAATTCTGATGTTGATGAAGTATTTGTGTTTGTATTTTTACATTATTTCAGAAGTATTCATCGTATTTTTTAACCAACCCTGGTAGCTTGAGGATTATTTACGCCGAATAAAGTACTGTAATGACAACGTATGTTATACTTGGTGCATCAGTTTGCGTAAATTATTATCTTTAAAAATTGAGAAAATATAAAAAGCACATAAAATCTTTATAATATTCATAATTAGTGACTGCTAGCAACAGGTTTTGTGGAGGGAAGAGAAAAAACTGGACTAATTTTGCTCTGAGGGAAAAGGCTTCCGCTAACCCCTTAGTAAATCTAGTTTTTCTTGGTTTGACTTGATGCGAAAAAAGTTGTGTGTCAGGACAGTGCTTATGTTCGGCAAAATTCTATGGAGTAAGACCCATGTATCTAACCAAGCTGGATTTGGCTGGGTGGGGAGGGTCATCAGTCAAACATTACTTATATTTGCCATATCACATGATTCACCTTCGTTAATGTGATCCTGTTCATTTTTTTATATATAATCTCTCCTTAGATATGATCCCGTTGACTTTTTATATATAATCCCATGTACATTGTGTCCGTGAACAGACATGAAATAATGGAGCGAAATTAGGTTCATAATAAATAACCCAGGGCAATCAGGCACATGCATTCAAATCCCTGAGCCGTGTGGTTTGCAGTTACTTTTGTTCTTATCCTTTATTTTTATTATCGTTATGATTACCATCATTATTTTTGTGTTTGCGAATCATCGAGGCTGCTTGAATGACGCGCTCAGGTACGTGGTTGTAATAAGACATGTTGGCATCACCAGAGGACAAAATTCACATTCCACATTCGTTTTGATACAGAACTCACTCCATCTTCTGACGTCATACAAATCGCTACCTTTCTTCAGGACCAACGTATAATTCCAGGACTCGAGGTCACAAAGTCCTGCAGCGGTTTTGCCTTTGTGCCGTCGTGACTTTGAGCGTGAGTAAATGTTACCAACTTCGGCCGATTCGAACAGCAACCGAAGCGCAGTTGATTTTTTTGAGCCATATGAAAAAAATATGGGTCAAACATATAATTTTAGGTCTATCATAGGCCTTTTAGGCTTTTTATTGCATTCGTTTACAGGAGATTTGGCGATTAAAGATTTAAGCTTCAATGTCAATATCCTTATAGGCACACAACAACCAAGGAGGCTAGAGTCCTTGACAGCAACAGTCTATCCTAATGTGACGAGGAATCCACGTGATACACCCCGCTCTTCCGCTGCTTTATCACCTGGCGATGAAAAGCAAGCTGCTATAATGTTAAATGATGCATAACTTCATTATACAAGCCAGGTTCTCATTCATAATGTTTCGACATTTGTCACAATGTGGAGAACTCTTCATTTACTGTGTTATACTGGCTGTTTAGATAGAAATACCTACAAATCTTTTCGAAAGTGGCAAAGTAATCCATGAAACAAATTTATTGAAAGATGAGGCAGCAGTTTCATAACAAAGGATCTGGAGGCGTCTCATCATTCAGTGCACTTTACAAAACTATGTGAAATTGATTTAAACTAGCGGTGCTTACAGACTTTGTCCATTCCATTATTTTTCATCTTAAATAATTCTTAGCCGCCAATTTATAACCCTATATTACGCTGTTAAAAGTTCGATAAGAGTGGCTCTTCATTTGGAGAGAAAAAAATGACAAGCAAGGTAATAATAATTACTCATTTAAGAGAAAAACTTCAATTATTGACTTCGGGGCATAACATTGTTCGCGTTACCGCCACAAATTGCAAAATTACCTGTAATTTCACCGATAAGAACAAAAGAGTACAGAGATATGAGCATGAAAAGATGTTTAGATTCGGGCAATTCTACATCAGCAAGATTTCCACTACTAAATTTATGCCGTTCAAAGGTGAGGTAAGTTGCGTCAGCCATGTTAGTCTGCTTATTGTTGTAGTCATGTTTATCATTAGTTTTTATATTTGTTATGATGAAGATTGTTGTTTGTTTTGTCATCTGTTTTGTTACTGTTACCATCACAACAAATACCATCAGCAAAAGTACTTTTATTGTGCTCTTGTGATAATGATGTGGATGGCTGGTCATGCAATATTGATAATGATAGCTGTCATTGTTTCTAGTAGAGTTAGCATTATTACCATTGTTTAGCCATTATTATCCGAATTGCAGATGTTTCTCCTATATTAACATTGTTGCAGGTTTTACTTTTATTGTAACAGCTGTGATTACTTTGACTGTTTCTGTTATTAGTAATATATTGCTCTTATTTTCATTGTTATTACATGTCAGTTATAACTATATCAGTTATAACTGTATTGGTATCATTGTCGTTGCAGTTTTCATTAACATCACTACTGCTTTAATTTTACAGAATTTACTTGGTCCTTATTTTAGTATCTACCATTATTATCATTATCTTTATCATTATTGTTTTATATGGCTTTACTTGGTATTGCTTTAATTCCTTTTGTCTTCGTCGAATATAAGTAATTAATCATGTACACTGGATATAACTTAAGCAGCTGTGGCACAATACACACTATATTTACACTAACAGTAACGATGCATATACTGTTAATACAATAGAAAAGTCATATTGGTGTGGCAATGATTACTCTTAGTTTACGTAATATTACTCTCCTGTCGACAATTTTGATATTTATTTGTTCGCCATTGCCATTATTTATATCGTAAGGAATGGTAATTGGCAGGTAAAAGGTGTTAACTTTATGAATCCAGATAAATTGGTGAGAGAAAGAAGAAACAAGGCGAGTCAGAGAGATTAAAAACAAATATATATATATGGACACACACACACACACACACACACACACACACACACACACACACACACACACACACACACACACACACACACACACACACACACACACACACACACACACACACACACATATATATATATAAGTGTGAGTGTGTGTGTTCATACATACATACAAGTATATATATATATATATATATATATATATATATATATATATATTATATATATGTATGTATGTATGTATGTATATATA
>NW_020872849.1:45000-50000 GCF_003789085.1 Penaeus vannamei
ATTCTGACTGCTTCTCTCGAGAAATTTAGTGATGGCTAGATCGGAGATGTCTACTCGAGAAAAATCAGAGTCAGTACGTCACGTGCTCAAGCATCGTGTCAGTCTACGTCAGAAGATGCTCTCCACTGCAGAGAGAGACGAGAAGAAAGTACAGAAGAGAGGTACGAGATGTGAGAGAGTTGACGAATACTCAGCAGATCGCAGAGAGAGATGGGAAAAGGCAGAGAGGAGAGAGAGAAAGAGTTCAGAGAGAGAGAGTCAGCAGAAAAGAGAGTCGGTAGAGAGCGAGAGGGAGAGAAAAGGAAGATGAGAGATAAGAGAAAGAGGGAGAGAGGTCATCTTCGTAGTCGAAATCTTAGAGAGGGCAGAGTCGCTCAGAGAGATAATCAGTCGGAATGAGAGAGAGGGACTGTGCAGGGAGAGAAAGAATTAGAAAGGGGGAGTACGAGGATAGAGCGAGTATGAAGACTCAATGCTGAGAGGAGGAGAGCCCAATAGGTCTGAGAAGAGAGAAAAAATAAACAAATCATGAGGGACTTGAAGCCCGCGATAAGGCAGAGTAGCATACAGCCAAACCTCCGGCCGCAGTCGATCGAGGTTTTGGTTCTGGTCGGTGCTCTGGCGGCCGCGGCCTCAAGATGGATGTGATATTCGGATGGTGCCTCAAAGCAAAGAGAAGATTCGAGGAGTTTATCCCTTAGTGGGAACCGACGGTGTTTCCCGACCTGGCTGTGTGTTATTCCGATGACAGGCCTTAGCATGTATTGCGGCGCTCGCGAGGACGGTTCACGTGACTTTAAGAAATATCTACCCATGTTCGTGCAGTAGAAGAATTGTTCGGCGAGTGATTCCAGTTCAATGTTCGTGTATCAAGGAGTTTCCGTCATACTGCCGCGGAACTATCTAGAGGGCATACTCAGATGGAGTGTATTTGCCAGCATGCGTATCTTCCTATTGTGTGGAACGAGCGTCCATGAGAGGAGTCTCACGCACTCCGCCACTATGGGCGCCCGCGTAACTCTCGCTTGTAGGACGCGATTCTACATCGGCGGACCCTGCGTCTCTCCTCTTCTCGTCCATGCGCGGCTTCGTTCGTAGTGCTCTGCAGATTTCATTCTAGCGTCTGTCTCCTCGTTTCTCTCTTCATGCACCTCTCCCCCCAGACCGTCATCCCCGTCGGGGTCTTCGGCCCCGTTCCTCTCTCTTCTCTCCGTCGTGCATCCTCTCTTCTCACTCTCTATCGCCGTCTCTCCTCCTCTCGTCGTCCTCGTCTCTCTCTCTCCTCCTCTCTCTTCTCCATCTCGTCTCTCTCTCAGCTTTCCTACCCTCTCGATCCCTCTCTCTCTCCTCTCGGCATTTCTCTCTCTCTCTCCTCTCTCCTCTCAGTCTCAGGTCTCTTCCGCGTCTCTTCTCCCCTCCTCTCTCTCTCTCAATCTCATCCTCTCTCTCTCCCTCTCTCCCTCTCCCCTCTCCCTCTCTCTCACCCTCCCTATCGTGTCCTGATCTATTAATATCACCCCATCTACAACCATTTCAAAACTCCCCTCCACCACTCACCATGCACCACCCAGTGCCCCCCTTCCTCGCCACCCCCGTGCTTCCCCCCACCCCCATCACCCCCAGAGGTTCTCCCTACCCCGCCCACCCCAGGCCAGAGCCTCCCTTCCCCCACCCCGCATGCACCCAGTGCCGTGCCCTTCCCGCCCACCCCGCATCACCCCCAGTGCCACCCCTACCCCCCCCCATCACCCCAGTGCCCCTTCCCCCCCACCGGCCCTCAGATGCCTCCCCCTCACGCACATCACCCGTGGCCCCTTCCCCCACCCAGTGCCATCGCCCCCATCACCACCCATCAGCGCCCAGTTGCAGCCGCTTCCCCCGCACCCCCATCACCCCAGTGCTTCCCTCTCCCCGCGCCACCGTGTGCACCCTATCTCCCCAGTTGCCGCCCACTTCCCGCCCACCCCCATACCCCCAGAGTCTCCCTTACCCCCCCCACCCCCAGAGCCTCCTTCCCCCCCACCCCATCACCCCAGTGCCTCGCCTGTCCCCCCTACCAAGGCCCCATCACCTTCCCCAGTGCCCCCCTACCCCACACCCCATCACCCCCAGTGCCCCTTCCGCCCCCACCCCCAGTGCTCCCCTCACCATCCATTCCAAACCCCCAGTGCCTGCCCGCCCTTCCGCCACCCCCATCAACCCGACCGCAGTGCTTCCCGCCCGCCACCCCATCTCCCCGCAGTGCCCCGCCCTTCCCCCCCACCCCATCACCCCGAGTGCCTCCCCACCCCCCAATCCCCACCACCACCACCACCACTTCGTGACGTGGACATAGAATTTTACTGCAGCAATTCCCTTCGCCTCATCTTTTGCTGGCTCGCTCGGTCGTCCCATCGAGAATTTCCTGTGTAACTGCATTGAACAACATTGAAAGATGTTGTATTAGTGCTGTTATTGTTGTTGTTGTTGTTATTACTATTATTATCATTATTGTTATTATTATCATTATTATTATTATTATTGTTATTATTATTGTAACTACCACTATCATTATTATTCATTTATTGTTATCGTTATTGTTATTATTGTCATAGTTATTATTATTGTTTTATCATTGACATAGTTATTATTGTTGTTTTTATTATCATCATTTTTTATCATTATTGTGATCATTATCATTGGTATTATTGCTATTATTATTGTTGTTATTATTATTATTGGAATTTGTATTAGTATCAATATTGATATCGTGATGCTTATTATTATTGTTATTTCAGTCATTATTCTTGTCGTTCTTATGATTGATGGTATTATTGCTATTGTTATTCTTCATACTATTGTTATTATTGTAATTTTTATATAAATATTGTTTATTATTATATTATATTATTATCATTATTATTATTATTATTACTACTAGTGTTATTGTTATTATTTTCTCATACTACTATCATTATCATTATCATTATTAGTCTTATTATATTATCATTAGTGTTGTTATTATTGTCATTAGTATTATCACCATCATCATTGTTATTGTGGTCGTTCTTTTACTAGTTACAGTTTTTATTATCATTATCATTATTGTTATATTTATTATTGTTATTAATTTTATTGCCATAGCGATTATTGCTATCGTTAATATAATCATCATTATTATCATTATCATAATCCTTATTGATATCTTTATCATTATTATCATGATTATTTTATGTTATTATCAGTATTTTTCATCATTATTATTATTGCTATTTTTAGCATTGCCATTATTATCGTTATTATTACAATCACTAATGCCATCCTCATTATTGATAATAGAAATAGCATCTGTTGATATTATCATTGTTGTTGTTATTATCATTAACGTTACTATTTCTTATCATAGTTATCGTAATTATCATAAACATTATCATTTTATTAACATTATCTCTGATCTTATTACCACCTTTATTCTTATTACTGATCTTATCAATATCATTATCATTGTTATTCTATCACCGTTATTTATTACTTGTTATCGTAATTATTATTATTATTATTATTGATGTTATCAATATTATCATTCTTATGATGTCAGTTACCGTTTTTTGTTATTTCAGTTGATGGAATTATTTCTAACATCATTGCTATTATTACTATCATGATTATCATCATTGCAATTATTGCTTTTATCAATATCATTATTAGTTCTAGTTTTGATATTCACATTAAAATTAATCATTGTTACAATCAAATGCATTATCATCATTGTTACAATTGCTTTTATCAATATTATCTCTAGTTTTGGTATTTGTATTAACATTATGCATCGTGACCATAAACTGCATTATCATCATTGTTTCAACTTTCACACATTCTGACAAGCGTTGCGAGCGACAAACACCACCGGAAGAAGGAAGGCATGAATGGCCAGCTAAAAAAAAATTGTGCGAGAAGTGGTACAGATGTTTTTTTCTTTCTTCTTTATTCAAACAGATTATTGTCTTCTTTCTTCAAGCAGATTTTTCTTCTTCAAGCAAATCTTTTCTGCTTCTTTTTTCTTCTTTCTTCAAGCAGATTTAGATTTTGCTTCTTCTTTCTTCAAGCAGATTTTCTTCTTCAAGCAGATTTTTCTTTTTTCTTCAAGCAGATTTTTTTCTTCAAGCAATTTTTTTTTCTTCAAGCAGGTTTTTCCTCTTCTTTCTTCAAGCAGGTTTTTCTTCTTCTTTCTTCAAGCAGATTTTTCTTCTTCTTTCTTCAAGCAGATTTTTTAATCACTATTCTTTTATTATCCTCCTCCTCATTCCCATCTAACTCCTCCTCCTTCGCTCCTAATCCTCCTCCTCCGCTGGTGGAAGCGTCTAAAAGATGAAAGATTTTTATTCGCTCGCGACTGAAATCATAACTTCGTAGCGTTTGTTTGAAATAAGTTAAACAAGTTCACTGTCCCCGTGCTCGCCCAGAATTGCAGTAGCGAAAAGGTGATCAATCCGGAAACCAGACAGCGTGTGTGCGTGTATGTGTGTGCGTGAGGGAGTCTGTGGTTGGCTGCTGATTGCATGGTCCAGTTTTCCTTTCATGACGGCACTAGAACTAGCCGACTGAAAGGCAAGGAAATAATCACCTTTCTTGTGGCTATTGAAAATTATCTCTTCCTATGGAATATCAAATATATATTTCTTTAAAAAAATGAATTGAATAAGATTTAGATATAATTTGAATGGACTTCCTTTTCTTGGCTATCTCATACAAACACGTGTTCTGACTTCTAGCGCCGTTGCACAAAGGGCATCAGCGGCTTCCAGCATATCCTCCGCTGCTATACCAGGTCGATACCTAAACGTGTAAACGGCTTAGCGCTTGATTCTTTATCAACCTGAAATTGACGACAAGATAAGCCACCGTCTCGCGCCACAAGCAGCGCCAAGTCGACCGGCCTTAGACCCTGTTCAGACGAGCGACTTTAGTAGCGCGACTGCCAGGTCAATGGAAGTGAATAGGAGCACACACACGAGTGGCTT
>NW_020872849.1:55000-60000 GCF_003789085.1 Penaeus vannamei
ATATAACCAATCATCCCCTACCCTTGTCGAGCAGGCGTGTGGCGTGTGCGGGGACGTGGCCAAAAGCATGCACTTCGGCGCCGTCTGCTGCGACTCCTGCAAGGCCTTCTTCAGGAGGAGTGTCCAGAGTTCGATGTGGGAGACCTTCCTCTGCATCAAGGACGGGGAGTGCGAGGTCACGCAGAACAGGAGGTGCTGCCAGGCGTGCAGGTGAGGGGGAGAGGGAAAAATCGAGAGGGGGGAGAACAGGAGGGAATGGGGAGAATAGAGAAATAAGAAGGGCAGGGAAAGTAGAATAAAGGAAAGCGGAGGAAAGGGAAAATCAAGATGGGAATGGGAAGAAATAAATAATAGAAAAGGGAAGGGAAAGAAGCGATGAAGCGAAATAGAAAAACGAAAGAAACACTCACACACGAGAAAGAAATGAGTTAGGAAAGAAATTAACGAAAGGAAGGGAGTTAATTAAGAAGGATATAACAAATGACCATCATAAAGTAAGAACAAACTACACATACGCATTAACTAAACCCACTGTCCTCTTTGCTGATAAGTCTTGATGCAACAGAGAAAATATGAATAGCTTATTCTAATTCGTCATTGCAAGAATAAAAATATGAATAGCTGATTTTAATTCGCCATTGCAAGAAAGAAAATATGAATAGCTAATTTTAATTCGTCATTGCAAGAAAGAAAATACGAATAGCTGATTTTAATTCGTCATTGCAAGAAAGAAAATATGAATAGCTGATTTTAATTTGCCTTTTTGCAGATTCTCCTTGTGTCGAAAAATCGGTATGGACCCTTCGCTAGTGATGAGCGAAGAGGACAGGAAGCTCCTGATGTCTCGACGGCTGGAGAAGAAGAGACAGCAGCTCCTGGAGCACCACCGCATAAAACAGCTCAGTCTCCTCGGAAGCCACGAACCGAGCGATGATGAGAGCAACCAAGAAGAAAGAGCGACGTCTTCAGGAGAGCCAAGTGAGGACATGGAAGTGAAGTGGGACAGCAAGACGGACAGTGTTGAAAACTCTTCGTCAGCACTGGTAAAGGACGAAGTAAAAGAAGAGCAGATGGAGGAGGACGAGTTGGATGTGGCTGAGGTCGGGCCAATGGTAGTGGACCAGGTGAAGGTGGAACGAGACTACGGTGAGAGGATGGACGAGTGTAGACTTCCTCGGGAAGATCTTGAGAGAATTACTATGCTACAGAAACTCCTGAGGAGAGGTCTCACTTTCCCCGAGTTCCCGCAGCATTACTATGAAGAAGGCGCAGACGTGATGGAGCACCTTTTCTTCGTCTTCTGCAAGGGCATGGGCAACTTCTTCAGTCTCATACCCGACTTCCGCGAGCTCCAGACACAGGACAGGAACATGCTACTGAAGGATGCAGTGTCAAAGGCGATATTCATATTTGGGGCACACCAGTTCCAGCAGGACTACGAGTGCTGGCCGCGAAAACTCTTGTCGCCATCTTGCTCGTTCCCTAAAATCACGATGGCAACGGTTGAAAAGTTCTTGGGAGACGAGGACATTCTGTTCAAACTGAAGGGCTTCATGCATAGATTCCGGCCTTTCTTCGAGGATGAGGTGTTGATGCTCCTGAGTCTTCTGGTGGCAGTGTTCGACCAAGAGGGACCCTCGATTCCAGTTAGCACGGAAGTCGCAGAAAGAAGAGATAGATACCTAAGGCTACTGCAAGATTACGTACAGCAGCGCGACGCTACAGTCCCTCTGGCCTCGTTCATGTCGGAGCTCTGGACTTGTTTCCAGGACGTCCGGGAGTTGGTGGAGTGCCTCAAGAACACCAGTAATAAAGAGAAAGAAACACCTGCTCGCACCTCCGACGAAAGGGCGTTTGCTAGTTCATTACACGACCTCGGAGGAGACTCGAGGCTGCCCCCGAAGAAGGCATTCCACAAGAAGGCCAGCAAAGGGAATGGACTTGATTCCCCAGACGTTATCTTTCTCGAGAAAGTAGAAAACTCATATACCTGGGAAGACGCACGATCAGCATCGGGCACACCAACGGAAAATCATGTTCCTCATCAAGACCATGACTACCAGAGACCAAGCTCCTTCACGCCCGAAACTCCTCTGGAAAGGAGGCAGACGCAAGAGGCCCCACCGATTCTAAGAACGAAAGAGCTGGATATCATACCACTGCCTGCAGGTATTCAGCCACAGTATAGAAGTCCCCGAGGAGAGGGTCCTTACACGTCCACTAGGAGTTACAGAGAAATTCCACCGATAAGAGGAAACAGGAGCTGGTCTCTGAGGGAGCACGTGGTTGATAGCATGGCTTTCCCTCTCTCGAAAGACGTTGACCTTATCAGACAGCCACGGGATTTTACGAGGAAGTTACAGCCACCATCGCATTACCGGAGTCCACCGCCTCGGAAAGTGCGTTCGGTACCCTGCAGCCAGAACACGTTACTCCGAGAAATCTATTCCCAACCCTACAGCCAAATTCCCCAAGGGGTGTTTTCGCCTCCCAACAGCCGAAGCCCTGGGTCTTCACAGATGTGCCCTTTGCAACCGGATCTGACGAGGGACACTTCATGCCAAACTCAGAACTACCACCCTGAAGACAGCCAGTCCTTCCGATTAAGAGTACTCCCCTACCAAGAGGAACCACGGCCATCTTCGACCTCCTCCTCAGCCTCCTCCTCCTCCTCAGCCTCCTCCTCCTCGTCTTCCAGAGAGTCCCCAATGACGCACGTATGTCAGGGTCTAAACAGACTGTCTGCGAGCGAGGACGAACAGATACTGCAGGCCATCCAGGGAGTTCTGCCACCTCGACTTGTCACGCATCTGGCAACAAAACTTGCTTTTGCGCGGAGGACACGGTAAAATGGCTTGTAAATAAGGACAAATCTATTTGTATGTATTAGGTTTGTGAGGTAGAAGAAAAGATGTATATATGAAGAAAAAGATGTAGATATAGATAGATTTGTAGATTTATATGTGTAAAGAGTCGAGGTAATTTCCTCTTATTTCTGACATTTTGAATCCAGATATTCAGACAAACAAATGTTCCTAGTAGTTACATCAATTTACATATCTGTACGTGAATGAATCGTACTAAAAAGAATACTATAAAATGAACGCCTTTAAAATGTTTGATGTAATAACACCCATAAATGTATAAAAGTCTTGTTATAATGATACTGATAATATTTGTGTCATTATCATTATGATCATTGTTAATAATGTTTTTATCATTACTATTATTGCCATTTACATTATCACCAATATAGGT
Organism: Penaeus vannamei; assembly: GCF_003789085.1. Lineage (NCBI taxonomy): Eukaryota > Metazoa > Arthropoda > Malacostraca > Decapoda > Penaeidae > Penaeus > Penaeus vannamei. The sequence continues at coordinate 58,259 of NW_020872849.1, forward strand.
TTTTTTATTATCATTGCTGTTATTGTAATTATAATTATTATTGCTCTTATGATCAATATGATTATTATTATAAATATCATTATCATCAGTACCATCATCCTCATCCTCATGCTCACATTATAATCATCATCATTATTTGTACCGGTTTTTAGCCAAAAAGTAAATGCCTTTTCCTTGCAAGAAATCTGATCTTAATTTTGTTTTCCAGCTCTCTCTGCGAACTTTATCATGTATACGAATGTAAATAAAAATATGAAGTTACCGCTGACATCTGGGTTTTCTTTGATTCTTCTTGGTGGAACTCGTCTAATTTGTTTATTTTTTTTTACGTATGGAATGTATAACACACGCATATATATATAATATATATTATATTATATATATATATATATATATACATATATATATATATATATATATATGTATGTATGTATGTATGTATGTATATATATATATATATATATATATATATATATATATATATATATATATATAATATATTTATATGTATATATATATGTGTGTGTTGTGTGTGTGTGTGTGTGTGTGTGTGTGTGTGTGTGTGTGTGTGTGTGTGTGTGTGTGTGTGTGTGTAGATATAGATGTGTGCATGTATACACATACAAACACACACACACAAACACACATATATATTTGTATGTGTGTATACATATACGCACACACAGAGACACAAACGCACACATACACACAGATAGCACAGTAGCTCGAGACCACAATGCTGCAGCGAGGTGGTGTAGTGAGTGGCGAGGGAGGTAAGGGTAGTGAGGGGGCTGTCGTAGCTGACACAGGCAGGACCGAGAATAATCTAAGCTGCCCTTTTCTGCACCCTCTCGAGTTGGATCAGCTTATTCGTGGCGGTGAGGGAGGGGGAAGGTCAATGTGGACAGGGTGAATAGCCTGTAGAAGTTTTGAAGATCCGGAAGTGGGACACCAAAGGATTTGAGGCGATGCAGTATGTGAAGTCTGTTCGAGGCAGACCTCACGATGTCTCTGATGTCCAGTAGAGCTGTTGGTCGACTGGTGACGCCGAGCAACTTGGTGGAGCGGACTATAGTCAGGATTTACGAACGCATCTACGAGATCGTAGGAGGTTTGTTTACATCGTCAATGAAGCTGTTCTCGCATTTCTCGCAACGAACGCATTTTCAAAACATTTCCGAGGTCGTAAACACATCTCCGTACGAGAGACATTTGCTGGAGCCCGAAACCACTCGTATCGCTTATCTTCAGCTCATATCAGCCTCATAAATATCTTCAAGAGTGTGACCTTGCTCTGTGGAAATCAATGTACAAGAGAAACATATTTAGGAGACATAGTGACGGAAAAAACAATATGACTCATGTAAATAAAGATTGGCCTTTGCCAGTACACGAAGGCCGCGGAAACATTTGATGACTAATACAAATCACAGCAAATTTAATCTATCATGAATTAAAGGAACTAACACATATGAAAGCACAAAATTTGAATGGAAATGTATCGCTTCAATCAGTATGATTATTTTTATCTATAGCAACATGATACATATTCAATAACGAAGGTTAGCATTATACAAGCACAGCTCTTAATAACCTGATATAAAAGCACAATGTTTAATAGTAATAATAATAATGAATGAACAATGAGTAAAAATAATGTATTACTGGATTGTATCAAATTTGATTCATAATATCGTAATTAATTATAATGAAATGCTTTTTAGGGATTTTCTATTAAAAAA
>NW_020872849.1:72500-80000 GCF_003789085.1 Penaeus vannamei
GATTGGATGTTATAGAGTGAAGCCTATATATATTTTTTTTCCTTTTAGAAAAATTATTGTAGTTGTTTACTAAGATTTTTTTTGTATCCCTTCTTTGCATTTGCGTTTGTGTTTTTGTATTAGTGTTTTCGCATTTTTGGGAAATCTCAATTTTTCTAAAGTTAGTTTCCAAAATGGCAAAAAAAGGTTTAGTTGTTGGTACTCCAGGACGAACACGCCACGCAGCTGAATTCATTACTTTTTCACGCTCAATCCCAGATAAAAAAAAAATTGCTAATAATAAACAAAAGAAAACAGTACCTCTCTATGAGGGTTTCGTTATTATCAAACTTCCTCTCTTTCTGCAGCAAAGACACCTGAACCCTAGTTCCCGGAATCTCCCCCAGATGGAGGCGCCAACTATAGGATCTCAAGACCATAGTGGAGGAGTCCAGGTTAACAGGGAAGTTCCTTTTGTCATTATGGATTCTCGCACGTTGTTATGTGATGTTTTAAGTTCTGAAATTAATATAATATGAATATGAGCTTGTTGTTGAATCTGATAAATATGTTAAATGTAATGATGGTTTTTTATTGTTGAATCTGATAAACCTATTAATCGAGGTATATGAACACGCACGCAAACACACACACACACACACATAATATATTTGTGTGTGTGTGTGTGTATGTATGTGCATATGTATATATTTATGGTAAACGCATGCATGTGTGTCATAGTTGCGGCTTTAATCAACCCTTGCCATAGCAACCACCACACATAAATAGCACGCCCGTCGAAAATACTACAGATATACTAACGAACGAATAAGATATGTACAATCGGTAAACAGACTCGTACTTGTTCTTTTCACCTGGTATACTTCATGTCTGCAGTTTCTGATTGCATCCTACGTACGTCGTTGCTCAGTTGCCGAGGAAAACTTGTCAGGACGAGCGAAGACGAACAAATGAAACAATTTGAGGTCTAATTAGTCACATCAGATTTGTTGGTTTACTTGAAATCTGCTATTCTCATTCAGATAAAGTAGTGAAATATTTGAACACGACCACTGCTACTGAAAAATATTTGATTTGGAACGTATCTTTAACAGCAGTCAATCTGATTGGTGTGGTACAGATAAGACCACAATGACTGGCAGTCTACAGCACAGTACGTTCCCGTGTTGCATTGTTACTTGATAGTTTCACGTAATATTTTTTATTGTCTTGTTTTTGTTGACGGCACGGTGACCAAAGCTTGTGAGATCGCAGTGCTTAACTCACTATAATTGTATTTCACTGTTCTGTACATAGTGCATAATGTCTGCACTATACCAGACATGTAATATGACTAGCGCGTCCTTGTGGTATGATTAAATGAGGATTAAAGATCACTGAGTACTTGGTGTATATATAATCTTCATTCGTGACTGCTGTGTAATGAAATGCAATGTGATAGTCTTTCCAGCCGTAGCAAATATTTGTTGAGGTTAAGAACATTGTGGATGTGTATAAACTTTGGATGCTATAGGACCCTTTCATATACCTGACACAAACACATACTGCACAAGCTGATCATATGAGAATAAGATGGACAATAAGAAGCATCGCTAAACGGTAAATAGTGAACTGGCAACTAGTCTCATGGGTATGAACATAACACCTGCGCACGTGTCACGCATTTGTGTAGACGGGCTCAACCTTCCTATGAAGTCTTCACTGAAATTAGGGTAGATTATACACGCGTATCAACAGTTTATAACATTTGATAATATCCAAACAACTTTCATGATTTATGAATGTGATGTCAGTAATCCTGTTACAAAACAAAAATGGTAATAACACATAATATTATCAATATAAAGTTTACACTTTATTCACGAGAGGAAATTTTGAGAAAATGTTGATAGGTTACAGAACTATTTCTTATTGACTAACCAAGTAGTACTATCACTGAATGATAATCTGAATATCATAATAGTATTGATAACATGAAAAATCACAATAATAATTAGTAATTTAAAACTAAATTGCTCCTAATGAGCATATAGTAAAAAATAATGACAATCGTTACAAAGGAAAAGCACCAATCTACCAGTTTTGGGTTATCCAAGGTAAACAATCTTGAGTTGTCCAAAGAGCATCTCTGTCTAAGCTTGAGCTGTCCAAGTATGGCACGAAGTTAGTCAAGGAGGCCTCTCTTGTCCAACTGCCTGCTCTGTCCATGAAGGCAACCGCTGAGTCAATTGTATGCTAGGCCATAGTGAAATAAAATTCGTATCTAAATATTGAGTGCCTCTGGTTCAGCTCGTGATTATGCGTTGGCCATTTGAGTTTATAATGTGTTAATTGTGTTTCGAGCTCCGGTAATTCGTGAAACAAGTGAAGATACACTTTTTTAGAAAGTTAAATTCGCTTGGGGTATAAAAAAGTACCACAAAAAGAACTGCTAAGTTCAGGATGCCCAGAATTTTGGACTGTGTACAAAGGGCACCTGCGCCTAACTGTATGTTTCGTAAGATGCAACCCACGGATGAGGCATAATTCATTTTGATTTGTTAAACCACCTACTGGCGGGACGGAATTAGAAATTCATGTTTTTTCTTCGCTTGTGTGTGTGTGTGTGTGTGTTTCCTGTTTTGCGCTCCTTTGATATTGGTTTATAGATGCTCAAGATTTCATTCAGTAGATGTAATTACATGACAGAAAATACTAATTTAGTGTACATAACACCATTACTTTTAAGAAATCACCAAAAGTATACATATATATGAGCTAATTGTTTCCATTAAAAAAAATAAATATCTTTTACATATTCCCTAATACCAAATGCGTTGCTGACATTCTAAAAACACAATATACAGGCTAGTCATCAACCATATTCAGTGTGACAAATGTAGAAAATGTATGAATGAGAATGAATATCTCCACAATATAAGAGATGTATTCAACCGTCAGAAATCCAGTTATGAACTCTACACTGATGGATAACATTATACTGGGATCACTGAAACTGCGTAAAGACAGGATACATAAATGTTCAATTAAAAGGGTGACAAGTTAAGAATACCAGATAGAATATTCGTTTGATCGACCACCAAATCATGCTGAACGGGGATGCAATATATTACAGGGTTACAAGAGCTTATGGGCTGGCAATGATATGACATTTGTAAATAGGTGACCCAACATAGGTGACGTTCTTGCTGCCTATTGACGCAGTCACACAGAGTAACTTAAAAGGGGAATATACTAAAAGGTGTGTGTTAATGCGAATAGTTTTATGACTCCAACCCGGATTATACTAAAAGGTTGGGTGTCATTTCGTATAGATTTATGACTCTAACCTAGGAATTAGGTATGTCAATGTTAGAAGCGTATACACACAGAGCAAGGAAGAGGCAACGTCGCTTAAGCTTGTGCCTAGGAAAGACCCACGAGTGATTGATATCAAAGACTTCTTTTTAATGGTAACAAAAGTAGCAAAGATGACAGAATGCTTTTTTTTAAGTCACTGTTATTTGGCCTGCTACAAAAAACAGATTTAAAAAATAATAATAATATAAATAATAAAAAAGAAGTAAAATACAATAACTACGAAGTAGATCTAACGGCCCAGACTCCTTTTTAGGAATATGAATCCCACTAAACAGTCATTTTCTGCAGAGCAATGTCGCGAATCTATTAATGGCATTGCAACTCTATTATCAGATCGCCTTCACCGTCAGATTTGAACTAATTGGTTCTTAGACATCACGAACCGCCAGTCACTCTATATATTTGATAGATAGATATGTAATAGACTAATAGATAAACATATGAATTGATAGATAAATATATATAGAGAATGACTGATAAAAACATTAATGAATTAATAGATGAATATATATAACAAAAATCATAGATATTAATATATAGATTGGCATATAAATATATAAATAGATTGGGAAGCAAAGATATATACAGATTGATGGACAATTGTTTTTTAAACTGATAAATAGATATATCAACAGCTTTATAGACAAACAGACAAACGGACTGAGAGATGAATATAAAAACATAACTCCCTTCGGTGCTGGTAATAATAGTACGCTAAACCAGATACATTTTTGTATACTTCATCTCCATCATGGTTAATGAGACTTGGCTCATGCGGATAAATATTAATGATAAGAATATAATTGGGGTTTTATGTCGATGTAGGTATGACCAACGCTCGTTACATCCTGCTGCATGAAATATTCAGGTTGCAAATTACCCAACATGGACACTAATTGGTGCATGGCGATGTAATTGCTGCCATAAGTTCGTTTTTCCAATATTGTCAGTGTATTAGCTACGATAACAATAATAATGTGAGTGATGGTGACAATAATTACATCAATCTTGATAATGGTGATATTAATTGCAATGAAATAATTGTATTAAATGTGAATCCTGTAATAATAGCAACAGCGTCAATAACATAACGTGAATAATTATGATATTAACATAATGATGATAGTTTTAATGATCGTGATAAGAATTATATTGGTGAGGATAATATATTGTATAATAATGTAAATGTTGAGGATGATAAAATGTATAATAATGTAAATATTAATTCCAGCCCGGGCAACAAAGCAATACAAGTGCAAGTGTGTTTAATAATTATGGCATCATAAGCGATAATATAATGATCACAATAATGAAAACAAAATTAAAACAGCCAAAGTAATTAGAATCACAAATCAAGACAGAAGTAATCTTATATCAATGACACTAAAAAAAAAAAACGAAATGACAGTTACATTACGAATACAACAATAACATTAGCAAAAAGAACAACAGAAATTATTCACCTGTGATTCTATTTTGCGTTGTGCATATCGATATTTTGGGTGAGGTAACAGGCTAAAAATAGCAACGGTGCTGTCCTTGAATGCGACGTAAATAGATGAATACTTACCAACGCACTGGCAGGCTGTGCAGTTACTACCCTCAATGAAAAAAATAAAAAATAAAAACAAACAAGAAATATAAGAACACACTATATTAATAACAAAATAACCTTACAATATCACATATATACATCCTACAAAGAACACACACAAACAGTTCCTGTAGGAAAGACATCCAATATACTTGAGTTACCGCGAGAACGAGCCAAGTTTTCTCTCAACGTTCACGTCATCGACATGCTGGCCTGAGGCTCGGGTCGGAGGGGGAGTGGATGTGTTTGGGCTGTCCAGCTGATGATCACTCTCGTCCCCAGCCGCTCTCGACAGGTGGCAACGTTGCCTTGTTTTGTGAAGCACAGAAAGTACGAGGACTACTAAATATGACGAAGCAGCTGATTTTGCTATTTCTATTGGATTGGATTGGATTTCCGGAGATAGATTCTTTTCGGAGAAAGATGGTGGTTGATTTTGCCATCTTGACATTCCGTAGTTAAGCGGATATAGAGGAAAATAGGAAGTATATGGGTATTTAAAGTACAGAACTATGGTACTACGTAGTTGGGGAATGTCTCTAGATCACCAAAGCTGATTTCTGCTTTGCTAGACACGCCAACAGTCCACTGGCAACCTTTTCCACTGATTCTTTTACGCAGCTGTTAATAATAATTCTAATAATCATCGCGATCTGGCCGTGTCTGCAAAGTTTGCGTAAACGTTGGAGGGCAGAATCTATTTTTGCACATTCGTAAAGGGTAGAGACGGCGCGACAGTTAGTAAACTTCTGTCCTTTGTTATATGATGCTCATCTGTGGTTCATTGGCCGTGTACCCTTGGCGTCATTTTTGCTTCGTGTTTCACTTTCTTGTTTCGCTGGTGTATGTCAGTATGTGAACTTACTGTGAATTAAAGAGAAAGGAACCTCCTCTGTCCAGGCAGAATACAGAGCGGTCTTGTCAGTCAACAAACCAGTTTTCACTTTTTTCTACGAGAGAAGCTCTATTGGACTTACATTAACATGTGTAACATGTATTTTATTTTTTCGGCAAGGAGAGAGAGGTTAAGGAGCATTCTCGCAAATTTACACCCATGCATTTACAGCGAACGTTCACACATCTCTCTCTCTCTCTCTCTCTCTCTCTCTCTCTCTCTCTCTCTCTCTCTCTCTCTCTCTCTCTCTCTCTCTCTCTCCTTCTCCTCCTTCCCCCTCCTCTCTCTTCTCCCTCCCCCCCTCTATCTCTCTCTCCTCTTCTCTCTCTTCCCTCCCCCTCTCTCTCTCTCTCCCTCCCCCCTCTCTCTCTCCTCCCCTCTCTTTCTCCTCTTCTCTCTCTCTCCCTCTCTTTCTCTCCTCCTTCTCTTCTCTCTCTCTCTCTCTCTCTTCTCTCTCTCTCCTTCCCCTCCTCTCCCCTCCCCCTCTCTTTCTCTCTCCCCCACCCTCTCTCTCTCTCTCCTCCCCCCTCTCTCTCTCTCCCCCCCTCTCTCTCTCCCCCTCTCTCTCTCTCTCCCCCTCTCTCTCTCTCCCCCTCTCTCTCTCCTCTCCCTCCCCTCTCTTTCTCCTTTCTTTCTTTTCTCTCTCTCTCTCTCCTCTCTCTCTCTCTCTCTCTCTCTCTCTCTCTCTCTCTCTCTCTCTCTCTCTCTCTCTCTCTCTCTCTCTCTCTCTCTCTCTACCCGTGCATTCACCGACGAACACATCATTCACTCATTAATTCACTGAAATGTTCATGCCAACGTGTTTCATTTCTCTTATTCAGCGACCAACTTTCATTACCAGATTTTAAATTCCACAATTAAAAAGTTCAAAGGAATGCCCTCGAGTAGCACGGCTCACAGACTGACAAAAGACAATAGGATATTTGTATTGTTTTAGTGCAGGCAATTTTTCTCAAATTGTGTAACCAGAGTATTTATGATCATTATTATTTAGCCTCTTATTTTCCCATTATGACGATTATCATCGTTGTTTCTATTGTTATTGTTATCGTTATCGTCATAATCAGTTTCCTCATCATCATTGTTATTGTTATCACTAATACCATTGTTATTGCCGAAACAGGTACTACTTTTGTAGTAATTGTGACATTGAATTTATTACAACACAAATAACGAATGTTAACAACACATTATGATTTTTCTGTTGTATATTTATTACTTAACAAAATATTAAAATAATATATAAAATAAAACGATAGTTAATGCATAAGTAAATAAAAAACCTTTCCAATTTATGTATATAATGGAGATACGCTATAAGCCATCATGAATTCTGTGATTTCGTTGTTTTTTCTAGCATTACAAATTATTTCTGCCATCTTTCGATTTACAAATCTCATTTACACGTTCGTTACAAAATATAATTAAAATAAAGCTCTTTTTTCAACTTTCGGACTTACTTCCATGTATCAACATTTTCCAAAGAAGACTAGATTTCTTAACTTTGATCGTTATCCATAAACATACAAACTGGACGAGCTTGTGTTTCTTATCATAGCTGTTTTTGTTATTGTTTTGTTGAAAGTGACATCACAATATTGAGAACAGAGCCCTTCTGAGTACGGATCGCGATCCAGTACTGGGTCACGGG
>NW_020872849.1:87500-90000 GCF_003789085.1 Penaeus vannamei
TCATACGTGACAAGGGCCGCTCGCTCGTCGGTCGGTCGGTCGGTCGGTCAGTCAGTTAGTTGGTTAGTCAGTTAGTATTAATCAGTTAGTTTGTCGGTTAGTCGGTTGGTGGGTTAGTTTGTTAGTTTGTTTGTCGGTTAGTCTGTCGGTCAGTCGGTTAGTTGGTTTGTCGGTTTGTTAGTCAGTCGGCCAGTTAGTTATTCGGTTAGTTGGTAAGTGGGTTTCTTAGTCAGTCGGTCAGTTAGTTGGTTTGTCGGTTAGTCTGTCGGTCAGTCTGTCAGTCGGTTAATCGGTCGGTCATTAGTCAGATATTTTGTTAGTCGGTTAGTCAATCGGTCAGTCAGTCCGTTTTAGTCGGTTAGTTGATTGATCCATTTTGCCATCGTCTTGATCGTCATCCTTCCAGCCATCCATCAGTCAGTCAATCAATCCTTTTATCCATCCATCCTCCCTTTCATCTCTACACTTATCCATACGTATTTATCCATTCACGTCCATCCTTCCATCCACCCGTTGATTAGCCATCCACCCATTCATTCATTTATCCATCCATATCTCATTCCATTTACCCGTCTATCCATCATCCATGCATCCACTCTTCCACTTATCCATCCATCCACCCTTACACTCACCCATCAATACATCCACCCCCACCCAAACACCCAACCATCCATCCATCACCCATCCATCCATCCATCCATCCATCCATCATCCACCCATCCACCCACCCATCCAACAACCACCCACCCCCATCCATCCACCCACCTATCCATCCATCATCCAACTATCCACCCATCCATCCCCCTCCCATCATCCATCCATCCATCCATCCGCCACAGCATCCCCGCAAAGCCTCATTTTGGTCAACTCGTGTATACATGAGTGTGTCTGTGATCTGGTGACTGCAGGCGGCGGGTAGGAGGGTCGGGGAGGAGGCAGGGAGGGAGGGGAGGGGAGGGGAAGGGAGGTGGGGGCTTTTAAGAGAGTTGTTGCTACGTGAATTCCCTTCCTCCCTTCCTCCCTTTTTGTGTCTCCCTTTCTTTCTTCCTCCCTCCCTCCCTCCCTTTTTTGTTTTGTTTTTTTGCTTCCTCCCTCCTTCTTTTTTGTGTATCCCTTTCTTCCTCCATCCCTTCCTCCTTCCTTTCTTTCTTTTCTCCTCCATCCCTTCCTCCTTCCTTTCTTTCTTTCTTCCTCCACTTCCTCCTCCCTCCTCCTCCTTCTTTCTTTCTTCCTCCATCCCTTCCTCCTTCCTTTCTTTCTTCTTGTGTCTCCTTCCTCCCTCCCTCCTTGTGTATCCCTTCCTCCTCCCTCCCTCCTCCTAATGTCTTCCTCCCTTTCTCCCTCCCTCCCTCCTTTCACCTTTTATTACTTTCCCGTCCCTCAAAACTTTTCTCTTGTCTTGCGTATCGGATTGTCTTTCTTACCTCTCTCTTTCTTTCTTTCTCTTTTTTTTCTCTTTTTCTTTCTGTCCTGCTCTTTCTTTCTGCCTTTATTTTTTTCTTCTGCCTCACGTTTTATTTCTGTTTCTCTTTTTCTCTCTTTCTGTCTTTCTCGCTTTCTCTCTCTATTTCTTTCCTTCTCTCTCCCTCCCTCCTCCTCCTCCTCCTCCTCCTCCTCCTCCTCCTCCTCCTCCTCCTCCTCCTCCTCCTCCTCCTCCTCCTCCTCCTCCTCCTCCTCCTCCTCCTCCTCCTTCCCCCACTCCCCCGTCCACCCCCCCTGGTTTTCTAGTCTTATTTTTATTTGTTTGCCGTTAACGGGCGGGGGTAATATTTCTATCGCTTTCTCTGCCATTGATCAATAATTTCGTTCAATTGTTGTTGATTTCACTTCCGATATCCACTTTCTTTTTTATTATTTTATTTATTTATTTATTTATTTATTTACTTATTTATTTATATTTCATTAAATCGGAAAAAAGGGAAATTCGTATGTAATTTCGGGCTTGCATTACGTTATGGTGATTCTTTTTAGCCATTCATTAATTTAAAAGTACCTGTATTTGTTCGGATGTAATCGTTGTTAATTGTAGTTGCTATCACCCTTTTGTAATTTGTTTTATTTTCGGTGCGGTGGAACGTGGATGGGGGAAAATCGCCCTTTTGAACCGTGGGCCTAAAGACCGTTTTAGCCTGAGGGCGGGACTAGATAGCGAGCGAGGCGTCGGGGTGGTAGGGGGAAGTCGACCTTACGCGCTGGGGACGGAAGGCCTAGTTTCGACTGCGCGTCTCCCACGGCGATGACGCGGCACGCAATAACAAAGGCTACACTAGTTTCCCAACCCGATGAAATCCACACAAGACTTGTCTGGGATTTTGCTGGTGGATGGGGTTCAGGGTGGATGCGGTTGTGGGTGGAGGGAGGGGTTGATGGGATGCGGATGCGGTTGAAGTTGGATTGAGGGTGGAGGGGTTGATGGGATGCGGTTGAAGGTGGATGAGGTGATGGGATGCGGTTGAAGGTGGAGTGGATGGTTGATGGGATGCGGTTGAAGTTGGATTTG
>NW_020872849.1:95000-107500 GCF_003789085.1 Penaeus vannamei
GCACTTCTATCCACCTCGCATCTAAGCGCAATCAGATGCAACCATTTCAAGTTTGGGTCGGTGAGGGGGTGTAGGGGGAGGGGGGGAGGGAGGGAGGGGAGGAGGAGGGAGGAGGAGGGGAGGAGAGAGGAGAGAGGAGGAGGAGGGAGGGGAGGGGAGGGGGAGGGGGAGGAGGAGGAGGAGGAGGAGGGGGGGGGTGGGAGGGAGGAGGAGGAGGGGGGGTTGGGGAGTGGGAGGAGGAGGAGGAGGAGGGGGGGGGAGCCGTGATCGGAGTGTGTCTGAAAGTAGTCAAAGCGTGACTTGCTTCTCTCCCCGCCTCCCTTCCGTGCGTATCTGACCTGATTCTGTGATGAGTGGGTTTCAGAGTGTGCGGGAGCGCGTGCGTGCATGTGTGTGGGTGTGCTTGTTTGAGTGGTTGTATGTGTGCTTGTTTGAGTGTGTATGTATGTGTGCGTGCATGTGTGGGTGTGTGTTGCTTGTTTGAGTGAGTTGTATGTGTGCTTGTTTGAGTGTGTATGTATGTGTGCGTGCGTGTGTGTGTGTGTGTGTGTGTGTGAGTTAGTGAGTGAGAACGAGTGTGCGCGCGCCTGTGTGCCTGCAAATGTGCGTGTTCACTATAATGTGTAGCTTAGGGCAGTGTCGTCCGATAGTGAACAAATGAAGTTGGCAAAGTGTCGTCGAATGCGACGGAAGTGGGTGCAAAGGGTGTGCGTGGGTGTGGGGAGGGGTAGGTAGGGGTCTGAGGAGGGGGAGGAAGGGGGGGGGGAGAAAGTGCCGTGTAGTGGGAGTGGGAGTGTTCCAAATGGCGTGCAAAAATGGGCGTGTTTCGACGCCCGCGTTATGTTATGTGGCAGAATGAGGTGTAAGTGAGGAGGGGGAGGGGAGGGAGGGTGGGAGGTGTTGGAGGGAAGATGGAGGAAGGCGGAAGGAGGAAAGAAGGGTTTGTGGGAGGGCGGACGGGAGAAAAGAAGGGGTTGGAAGGAAGGGGGAGGGGAGGAGGAGTAAAGAAGAAAGGAGAAGAGAAAGTAGAAACGAGGGATGATGGAGGGAAGGAAATAAAGAAGGACGGAAGGAGAGACGGTCAAACGAGATAGTAAGAGCAAGGCCTTATTGTCTTCTGTTGTGCTCTCTCTCTCTCTCTCTCTCTCTCTCTCTCTCCTCTCTCTCTCTCTCTCTCTCTCTCTCTCTCTCTCTCTCTCTCTCTCTCTCTCTCTCTCTCTCCCTCTCCTCTCCCTCTCCCTCCCTCCTCCCCTCCCTCCCTCCCTCCCTCCCTCCTCCCTCCTCTCCTCTCTCTCTCTCTCTCTCTCTCTCTCTCTCTCTCTCTCTCTCTCTCTCTCTCTCTCTCTCTCTATCACTTCCCTTCCACCTCCCTCTCCCCTCCCCTCCCTCTCTCTTACTCCAACCTCCTTCCCCTCCTCCCTCTCTCTCTCACTCCACCTTCCCTCACCTCACCTCCCCTCACCTCACCTCCTCCCCTCGCCTCCCCTTCCTTCCTCCTTTATCATCATACCCTTATCATCTTTCCTCTAAAAAGATCTCCATGATGCCTCTCGCGATCTGGAGGCCGCCCATCTCGCTCGCTCGCTCTTAAAGTCCGGGCGTGGGCGGTCTTTGAGGGTTGAGTGGGCGTGAGAGATTTTACAAGTGGCGTGTTAATTTTTTGGGCGTTTTAATTTTCGCGTGGTGGTAACGGTGGTGTAGTTGTTTTTGTGTTTGTTTTTGTTGTCGCTGTTTTTGTTGATGTTGATGTTATTGTTATTGTTATTGTTTCTTTCTGCTGTTATTACTATTTTCGTTATTATCGTTAATTGTTGATGAATAATTTTGTTGTTATTGTAGTTGATAAGATTGTTATATATATATATTTTTTTTTTATCAAGCCGTTACTATCCCATTAGACGCGAGTGAGTGAATAGAAAAATTAGGGCAGGAAAAGTTTTCTTTTTTCAGATTTCTGCATTCATTAATTATGGAATGGTTAAGGAGGGCGAAGGGAGTGCAAGGGAAGAAAGAAGGGCGAATGGGGGAAAGGAGTGAAGGAGGGAGAGTAAGAGGGAGGGAAGAGCGTGAAAGAGGGAGGGACAGGGAGGGAGAGAAAAGAAAAGATGGGAAAAGGGGGAGAGAGAAAGAGGGAAGGAAGAGAAGAGAGAGGAAGGGAAAGAAGAGAAAAGAGGGGAAGGGAGAGAATGGGAAACACGAGAAGGGCTGGAAGAGAAGAGAGGAGAGAGGAATGGTAGAAAAGGGGAGGCACGAGAAGGGCTGGATGAGAAGAGAAGAGAGGAGGGGGAATGGGAGAGAAGAGAAGAGGGGGAAAGAGAATAGAATAGAAGAGAGGAGAAGAGAAGGGAATGGGAGAGAAGAGAAGAGGGGAAGGGAATAGAAGAGAAGGGAATGAGAAGAGAAGAAGAGAGGGGAGGGAACAGAAGAGAGAAGGGGAAGTGAATAGAAGTGAATAGAAGAGGGAAAAGAAGAGAAGAAGAAGGAATAGAGAGAAAGAAGAGGAAATGGGAGAGAAGAAGAGAGGGGAAGGGAATAGAAAGAGAAGAGAAGAGGGGAATGGGAAGAGAAGAGAAGAGAGGGGGGAATAGAAAGAAGAGAAGAGGGAATGGGAGAGAAGAGAAGAGAGGGGAAGGAATAGAAGAGAAGAGAAGAGGGGAATGAAGAGAGGGGAAGGGAATAGAAGAGAGGGAAGGGAATAGAAGAGAAGAGAAGAGGGGAATGGGAATAGAAGAGAAGAGAGGGGAAGGAATAGAAGAGAAGAGAAGAGGGGAATGGGAGAGAGAAAGAAGAGAGGGGAAGGGGAAGAGAAGAGAAGAGGGGAATGGGAGAGAAGAGAAGAGAGGGGAAGGGAATAGAAGAGAAGAGAAGAGGGGAATGGGAGAGAAGAGAAGAGAGGGGAAGGAATAGAAGAGAAGAGAGAGGGGAATAGAATAGAGAAGAGAAGAGGGGAATGGGAGAGAGAGAGAAGAGAATAGAATAGAAGAGAAGAGGGAATAGAGAGGGGAAGGGAAAAGAGAGAAGAGAAGAGAATGGAGAGAGAAGAGAAGAGAGGGGAAGGGAATAGAGAGAAGAGAAGAGGAGAATGGGAGAGAAGAGAAGAGAGGGGGGAATAGAAGAGAAGAGAAGAGGAGAAAGAGAAGAGAGAGAGGGAAGGGAATAGAAGAGAAGAGAAGAGGGGAATGGGAGAGAAGGGGAAACACGAGAAGGGCTGGAATTGCTTCTGGCGTGGGGTGGTTATCAAGCCTGATTAAATCACCAAACTCGTTACCATGCCATTATTGCTTCCTCCTCCCGTTTATTATCTCTTTGGCCGTCTTCCCTCATTCGTGCCTCGCGGTCTGTACTCTCTCTCTCTCTCTCTCTCTCTCTCCTCTCTCTCTCTCTCTCTCTCTCTCTCTCTCTCTCTCTCTCTCTCTCTCTCTCTCTCTCTCTCTCTATATATATTATATATATATATATATATATATATATATATATATATATATATATATATATATCTCATATATATATATATATATATATATATATATATATATCTATCTATCTATCTCTCTCTCTCTCTCTCTCTCTCTCTCTACTCTCTCTCTCTCTCTCTCTCTCTCTCTCTCTCTCTCTCTCTCTCTCTCTCTCTCTCTCTCTCTCTCTCTCTCTCTCTCTCTCTCTCCTCTCTCTCTCTCTCTCTCTCTCTCTCTCGTTGTACTTTATCCGTTTTTTTCCTACTTCTCTTTTCTTCCTCCTTTTCCTTCCTTCTTCTTCCTCTTCTTCCTCCTCCCTTTCCTCTTATTCCTCCTCCTTTTCCTCCTCTTTTTCCTTTTCTCACTTCTCACTTGAAGGGAAAGAAAAGTCAGATAAGAAGCAAGAAATTAGGAAAATGGAAGAAAAACAAGAAACGAGTAGAAAGAGAAAGGAAAATAAAGCGTGGAAGCAAAGACTAACAAAGAAGCTACAGTAAAGAAGAGGAAGAAGAGGAGAAATTGCAATATATATATATAATATATATTTATTATATAATTATATATATTATATATATATATATATATATATTTTTTTTTTTTTTTTTTTTTTTTTTTTTTTTTTTTGTCTCGCTAGATAGTATCGAATTACTGAAAAATAGAAAATATGAAGTAAATATATAAGATAAAGATAGTTGGAATAAATTATATATGTATAAGATACGAGGAAGAGAGGAAACTGAACAAGTAGGAAAATAATGGCTTTTGAGAGAGAGAAAAAAAAGACAAGGCTGAAATTCGTCGTTTAAGATTGGGCGCCATTACTCAGGCCGAGGGAATTGTGGGAAATATTTTGTTGGGGAATTTGTTTTCCTTGTGTGCGTGTGTGCGTGGAGAGGCGAGGGGGGGGGGATTTGAGCGTATGGTTCTCCCATTTTTATTTATTTATTTGTTTCTTTCTGTTTTTCTTATATGTTTGCATTTTTAAGATTCTTATTACTCACCTTTTTTGGCTTTTGGTTCAGATTTTTTTTTTTTTCTTCGTCCTCTCTCTTTTATTCCCCTCTTTCTCTTCCACCTTCCTGTTCTTGCTCTCTTTTATATCCTCCTCTCCTTTCTGTCACCCCTTTTCTTCTTCCTCATCCTCTCTTTTCTATATCCTCCACTTCCTCCCCTCTTTCTTCTCTCTTTTCCACAATCTCTTCTCTTCCTCTCTATTCTGTCTTTTCTTTCTTTTCTCTTTTCTGTTTCAACTTTTTCTTCCTCTCCTCCTCCTCTCTTTCCCATTCCTCCTCTTACTCCTTCTTTCTTTTCTATCTCCCTGCTCTTCCCCTTCTTCCTTCTCTTTTTTCTACCATTTACTCTTCTTCCTCCTCCACCTCTCTTTTTGTATTTCCTCGTCTTCCTCTTTCCTCTCCACTTTCTCTTTTTTAGCCCCTCCTCCCCCTCCCCCACCATCCTCCTCCTCCTCCCTTCCTCCTTCCCCTCCCCCTCCCCCTCCTCCCCCTCCTTCTCTTCATTCCTCCTCCTCTTCTTCCTCCTCCCCCTCCCCCCCTCCTCTAATTCCACTATCTCCCTCCTTCCTCCTCCTCCTCCTCCTCCTCCTCCTCCTCCTCCTTGAGAGAGATGGACATCCCAGCGTCGAGGCAGAAGGCCAGATCAAACCCTCAATCTGTGTCCTAAGTGGCAGAAAAGACATAGAAAATGAGATCAGTGTAATGTTATCTTGTAGTTTTTTTTTTCTCTTTTATCTTTTATTCTGTTTAGTTTCTTGGCTTTGTCTTCGATGGGTTTTTTTCCCTCTTTCTTTTCTTTCTTTTTTTCCAGTTTCGTTTTTTTTTTCTTCCTTGTTTTTTTTTTTTTTTTTTTATCCGCTTCATCGTCTTCCATTTATTTCTATACCCTTTGACTATATCTATCACCGCCTTCTTATGTTTTTGTATTTATTTGATTTCGCTTCGTCGTTCAGTTTCGTGTCGGGGTTATTTGGCAAGAGTGCGTGCGAGTAGATCGGAGGACAGAGGAACGAGGTCTGTGTAGGTCTTGTTTGCTTTCGCTCGTTTATTCTCCCACTCGCTCACTGCTCACTTCTCGCTCACTCACTCTCGCTCACTTCCTCACGCGCTCGCTCGCTTACTCACTCGCTCTCTCCGCTCGCTCACTTACTCACTCTCGCTTACTTCTCTCACTCACTCACTCTTCACTCACTTCACTCACTCTCACTCACTCACTCACTCACTCACTCACTCACTCACTCACTCACTCACTCACACTCACTCACTCACACTCACTCACTACACACTCACACACCACACACACTCACACACACACACACACGCACCACACACACACACACACACACACACACACACACACACACACACACACACCACACACACACACACACACACACACACACACACAAGCACAAGAGCGCAAGCACAGGCCAACATGGTCAAGGAAAATGCCTCAGAAATCGTGGAATTGTGGAGCAAGCAATTGGAGATTTCATTTTCACTCGAGAATAAATTTGTAGAGCTCACGTTTAGGGAGGAGGGGAGGGGATGGGGTAAAGGGAGGGTAGGGAGGAGAGGGGAAATGGGGAAGGGAGAGGGAGAGTTGGGGAGGAGAGGGAAGGGTTGGGTGGAGAGGGGAAATGGGGAAGGGGGGAAGTTGGTTAGGAGAGGGGAAAGGGGGTGGGGTGGAGAGGGAGAAGGGAAATGGGGAAGGGAGGGGTTGGGAAGGGGATAGAGAGAGAGAGGGGGTATTGTTGGGAGGGGAGGGGAGGGGGAGGGAGAGGAGAACGGAAATGGAGAGAAGGGAGGGATGGGGAAGGGGAGGGGAGGCGGGGGGACGGAGAGGAAGGAGGAAATGGGGAAGGGAAGGGATGAGAGGGGACGAAGAGGGAAAAGGTAAATTGGGAAGGATTAGAGGCGGATAGGACGGGAATGGGTAAGTGGGCAAAGAGGATAGAAGGAGAAGAGGAGGAGATGGACGGGGTAAAAAGAGGGAAAAGGAGAAGAAGAGAAAAGGGTGTATGGACAAAGACCGAGGATGAGGGAGGTGGGAATGGATGGGTAAGGGGAGAGCAGATTGGTATTATGTAGGTTGGTACGTAGGTAGGTAGGTATATATGGAGAGAGAGAGAGAGAGAGAGAGAGAGAGAGAGAGAGAGAGAGAGAGATGAGAGAGAGTTTTAGGGAGGTTAGGTGGGTAGAAATCGGTGTGTGTGTACTGTATGTTTGCATGCATAGGTAGACCACTTGTAGATTGAAGGGGTAGATTGGTAATTGATGATTCATGTTGTATGTATGTAAGCAGGGAGATTTATAATGTATGTTGGTTAGGTATGTAAGTAGATGAGGGAGAGGGTGGAGGAGGGAAAGGAACAAGTTAGGGGAGGGGAATGAAAGAGGTGAGGGGAGAGGGAGGGAGGGGAAAGGAAGAGGATGGGGGGAGGGGAAAGGAGGGGAGGGGGAAGACCTTCACGGCGATTCTTGGAAATGTGACAAATCGTATCGAGCTTTTTAGCGTGTGAATTATAGATATGCGAGTTCGTTGCACTTTCGGCTTCGGTTTGTGTTCGGACGGAGGGCATGGGACACGAGAGATTAAGATAAAGGAGGGACATGGAGCGATGGACGATTGTTATAAGAATGGAGATGAGGGTAATGTTGATAAAAGGGAATGAGGAGGAGGAGGAAGAGAAGTGGTGATCGCGTCGCGAAATTTTGAAAGTCCAAAAAATTCGCGTACTTTCTGTCGTGTGTGTCTCATCGTCCGTGGGGTGGGGGGTGGTGGGGGAGGGGGAGGGAGGAGGGAGGAGGGGACGAACAGACTTTGTTATTATGTGAGTGATGGGGTCAGGTGCGCTTGAGGGGGAGGGATGGGGGGGGGGGGGCTAGAAGGAAGAGGGGATAGAGATAGGGAAGTATAGGAGGGAGGGAGGGAGGGAGGGGGAAGGGAAGAGAGAAAAGAGGACGGGGAAGGGTGGGAGAAAGACCAGAGAGAGAGAGAGAGAGAGAGAGAGAGAAGAGAGAGAGAGAGAGAGAGAGAGAGAGAGAGAGAACGAAGGAAAATGAAATAGACAAAGACAATAAATACATCCACTATGCAAAGGTGATCTATAACTCAATTGGCTTTAGAGTCGGACAAGACTTTTGAGGAACGAAGCGAGAGCAAAAATGAAAGAGAATCAATCAAACGCGAAGGGAAGAGGCAAGGGAAAGAACGAGAATAAATACACGAGAGAGGGAAATACGAGAGCAAAATCAAGTGGAAATTGAAAGAAGAGAGTGTGTCAGAATAGCGCTTATCTGCCTCACCTGTCTGCCGCCATCGCCGATAAGAGGGCGGGGAGAACAATTAAGATAGCGATATTCGTCGATATCAAATACAAGCATTCCCTTAAGCGACGGTCGATAAGAGGAGTCCCAGTGCACGTTCGAGAAGCAGATGTCGGCTATTGGCTAGCAGGTTCACTAGCTTTGGCGTGAATCCAACCTAATCTAATCTAATTGGCTTTCAAGTTCACTTCCTACTTGTCTAAACGAAACTGGATTTTTTTTACTTGGAGGTAACTTATCCTAATCGAATCTGTTTGGCTCGCTCTAATTGGCTTGTTTAAACTGGATTGGAGTTGAACCTAAGTTAACCTAATCTAAGCTATTCGGCTGTTCACTCTCTGCTCGTCTAAACTAAACTGGACTTTTGACTTGAACCTAACTTGACCTAATGTAACGTGAATGAACTTAATCTAACTCGAATTAACTGGAATTAATATAATTTAACTTGAATTACCTCAGTCTAAGGTAAACTTGATCTAGCTTTTAGTGAATTAACCTAACTTGCATTAACTTAATCGAACTTACGTTAACTTAATCGAACTTACATGAAGTTAATCGAACTGATATTAACTAACCATAACTTCATTTAACCAGACACAGCGTAACGTAAGGTAGCCTGAGTGCTTAGCCTGACAGGTACAGCTGGCGGAGGCGCGACGATTCCGAAGATGGCACCGCGGATTTTGTGGCATACGCAGGCGTAAGCAGTGACATGGATTGGATAGACGGAGAAAGGGAATGAGACAGGCAAAGGCCCTTAGGAAATTTTCGCTCTCTTTCTTTCTTTTGCTCTTGCTCTTTCTCTTCTCTTTTTTTCTGTCCCTATCTCCTTCCTTCCCCTCCCCTTCCTCCCCCTTATCTGCCCATTCCCTTCCCCTTCCCCTTCCCCTCTCATATCCCCCATCCGTTCCCTCCCTCCCGTCCCTCTCCCCTTCCACCTTTTCCCTCTCCCTCCTTCACTCCTTCCCTTCTTCCGTATCCTGACGGAAGGGAGATGAAAGGGGGAAGGGGGGAGGGGTGCAAATGGCGTTGACAACAAGGGCTTCTTCCCGTTTTCTTTGTTCAATTTTTTTTTTTGGAGGGAAATAAAGCGAGTAGTAACGACTAATAAGAAAGTTGTCAGATGACGTTTTTTTTATTATTTGTTTGTTGTTTGTAAAGCGTCGTTCATTTATTTTCATTTTATTATTTTTGTTTTTTTTTGTATTTCAATTTTATTTTATTTACATTTTTGTGATTTGGTATTATTTCGTTTGTTTTGTTTTGGTATTTTTTAAGGGTAATCTCTGTGGAAAATTTTTCCAACTATACGGTTATTACCTCGTGGAGTTGTCGGTGCCTCTTATGTGACCATATTTTCCTCCTTCCTGCTTTAATATTTTATTTATATGTTTATTTCCACCACGTGACGTAATGCCTGTTAATTAGCATTTTAAACCTCGTTATGCTCACTCACCTGCATTCCAAGAACAGAGAGAGAAAAAAACGTAAACAAAAAGAAAATAAAAGAAAAATGAAGGAGTGGGTGCGCATTGATTGCTTTATTTTGGTTGGGTACGAAGTGGAGTGGTCCGACTTCGCTAATTTTGCTTTAATGTTTCGTATGTTTCGCTCCGTTTCACTCTTTGTCCGGGCGAGAGGTGGCGTGCATGTTGTTGATGTTGTTGGTCTTACAGTTGCGGTGGCAATGGCGGCGTTGTAGGTGGTGCGTGTTGCTTCGGTTTTTTTTTTTTCGTTGTGGATTGGTCGGTCTCCCTTGCTCTCGATCGTGTTCTCTTTCTTTTTCTCTTTCTCTTATTTTTACTCTCTGTCTCTCTCTCTCATGCTCTCTTTCTTTTTCTCTTTTATTCTCTCTCTCTGTCTTTTAATCATGCTCTTTCTCTTGTTCTCTCTCTCTCTCTCTCTCTCTCCTCTCTCTCTCTCTCTCTCTCTCTCTCTCTCTCTCTCTCTCTCTCTCTCTCTCTCTCTCTCTCTTCTCTCTCTAGTCTCTCTCTCTCTTCTCTGTCTCTCTCTGTCTCTCTTCTCTCTGTCTCTCTGTCTCTCTTCTCTCTCCTCTCTGTCTCTCTTCTCTCTCTCCTCTCTCTTTCTCTCTCTCTGTCTTCCTCTCTTCTGTCCTTCTCTCTTTCTGTCTTTTCTCCTTTCTGGTCTTTCTCTCTCTCTTCTCTCTCTCTCTCTCTCTCTCTCTCTCTCTCTCTCTCTTCTCTCTCTCTCTCTCTCTCTCTCTCTCTCTCTCTCTCTCTCTCTCTCTCTCTCTCTCTTTTCCTTCCCTACCTCCCTCCCTCTCTGCAGTTTTATCTAGTTATTATTGTTAATCTTATTACACCTATTATAACTGTTATCATTAGTCTAATCATGTTAAATTGTCAATCTTCAGTCTCTTTCTTCCTCATCAGCTCAACCTATGTAATTTTTATTATATTAATTATTATTTTTATTTTTTTTCCTGTCATTGCAGGTGGAAATAATCCGCGAACTCATTGATATAATTGTTATCGTTATTACTGGCAATAATGAAAGCAATATTACGGAATGAAAGTATTGTCACGGCGGCGAGAACCAACGTATTAATACATAGGGACATTAGCGAGCAGAAGACGCGAGTGTGTCGCAGGTATCGGGTTGTCATTATTTAGGTTTTATTGTCGTGTTTCTTTCTCATTCTTTTATTCTTGACTCGTTTTCGCTCGGAGAGGGAAGAGAGACTGGGAGAGGAAGGGAAAGAGAGAGGGAGAGGAGGGGAAAGGGAGGAATGAATGAATTAATTAATGAATGGAGGGAGACAAGGAGGAATGAATGAATGAAGAAGAGGAGAGAGGGAGGAGTGAGAAGAAAGAAAGAGAAAGCGAAAGAGAGAGAGAGAGAGAGAGAGAGAGAGAGAGAGAGAGAGAGAGAGAGAGAGAGAGAGAGAGAGAGAGAGGAGAGAGAGAGAGAGAGAGAGAGAGAGAGAGAGAGAGAAGAGGGACGACATAGAGAAAGAGTTACTGAAAGAGAGCGGGGGCGTGCGTGTGTGTTTTATGCGAGCAGGCGACCGAAACCTTGTGCAACATGGCGGCCTGAGATCAATAGGTGAGGACATTGACCCAGTGTGCGGAGACGGGCCGAGGCGGCGGGGTTTCACTGCGCAACGTTCGTCTGTCTTTGCGTTTCGTTCGAAGAGGCTCCCGTGCTGGGGGATGTTGGGACTGAGGTTGTCGGGGTGCATGATGGGGAGTTTATGGGGGAGGGGGGGAGGGGGAGGAGAGGAGGGAGGGGGAAGAGGGAGGGAGGGGGAGGGAGATGAGGTATGGAGGGAGTAGAGGTAGAGAGGGAAGGGAAGAGAGTAGGATAGGGAGGGAGGAGGGGGAAGGGAGAGGAGGGAAGGAGGGGGGATGAGGTAGGGAGGGAAGGAGGGGGAAGGGATGAGGTAGGGAGGGTAGGAGGGGGAAGGGGATGAGGTAGGGATGAGGTAGGAGGGAATGAGGGGAGGAGATGAGGAGGTAGGGAGTGGAAAAGGAGGGGGAAGGGATGAAGTAGGGAGGGAAGGAGGGGAAGGGGATGAGGTAGGGAGGGATGGGAGGGGGGGTTGGAAGGAGGGAATGGGGAAGACTAGATAGGGAGGGAGAGGATAGGAGGAGGAGGAAGAATAGGGGTAGGGAGGGAGAAGGAAGAGGTAGGAGGGCGAGGAAGAGGAGGAGGAGGATGAAAGCAAATTGGAAAAAGAGGAAGAAGGAAGGAAAGTAAAAGGTAGGAACAGTTGGCGAAAGGAAAAAAAGGGTAGTGGAAGTAAGGGAGGCTAATAATGAGGATAATATTCATGGGAAGAAGAAGAAGAATGTGGAAAGAGGACGCAGATGTGAATAGGTTGGCAAGAGGAGTGTGGTGCGGCTGCCTACTTAGGATATCAAAGATCTGACGAAAGATGAAAGGACCCCCCACCCCTCTGCCCCCCCTACCCTAGACCCCTCTCCCCCTACTCTGGATCCCTCGCCCCCTACTGTAGACCTTGCGTTGTGGAAGGCAGGGGGGGGGGGAGAGGAAGAGGGAGGGGAATTGAAGGAAATATAGGTCAAATGATACAAGCTTCCTACTTCTTTCCCCTCCCCCTCTATCGTCTCTTTTCCTCTCGCCTCTCTTTTCTCTCCTCTCTCCTCTTCTCCCTTCTCCTCTCCCCTCTCTTTCCCTCACTCCTTTCCCCACAATTCTCTCCCCTCTTCTCTCTTCTCTCCTCCTCCTCTCCTCCTCCCTTCTCCTCTCTTCTCCTCACTCCTCTCCCCACAATTTCTCTCTTCTCTCCCTCTATCCTCTCTTCTCCTCTCTCTCTCTTCTCCGCACCCCCCTTTTCCCCCCTCTCCCCCCCTTCCTCTGTGATAGCAATGATAATAGTGATAAATGTTTGTGGCGGAAACGGAAGCAAAAACAAGAATAGAAGAATAGATGAATAATAAATGATAGTGGTGGTGGTGATGATGCTGTTGATAGAAGAAGTATGAAAAAGGAAAGTTAGCGAGTGTTTTTTTTCAAGTTCTTCATTCATATATTTTCGTAATTATCCCGTCTGATACCCTTTTGATTGCCTCTCCTTTTTCTTCTTCTCCTCCTCCTCCTTTTTCTTCTTCTTCTTCTTTTTCTCCTCCTCCCCTACTCCTTCTTCTTCTTCTTCTCCTTCTCCTTCTCTTCCTCCTCCTTCTTCTTCTTTTTCTTTTTGCCAAAATTGATGAGAAGT
>NW_020872849.1:117500-122500 GCF_003789085.1 Penaeus vannamei
GCGCTCATTGGTTTGTGCTGAGGGTTTGAAGGCTCTGGCTGAGATTCGATTTTTCGTTGATGAGAGCGGTAGTGGAAGGTTTTCCAATATGCATTTTTTTCTAAGTGTAGGAAATTTTGGATGGTCTTTTAAAACTTTCTAGAACTGAAGGACGCTCTATGCACACACGGGCGCACACACGCTCACTCGGTCACTCATACTCCCTCACACTCACTCACTCACTCACTCATTCACTCGTATTCTCACTCACTCACGCTCATACACGCTCACACGCACTCGCTCACTCACCGACTCACTAGTTTATGCTCACACCCACTCATACCTACGTACGCATACTCACACTCACTCATACCTACATACTCATACTCACTCATACTCACACTCTCTTACCAACTTGCTCATACTCACACTCACTCATACCTACGTATTCACACTTACTCATACCTACATACTCACACTCACATGCCTATGTACTCATACTCACACTCACTCATGCCTACGTACTCATACTCACACTCGAACTCGCACTCACCTCGCCCACTAGCTCACACATGCACACACGCATGCCTGCATTCATGCTTATATATCCACACACATTGAGCCCAAATGTTGAACAGTTGCACAACTTTGTTATTGATCTCGGCAGGGTTTGGGAAAGGTTATTCGGGAGGGGAGGGGTAGGGGGTAGGTGAGGTTCGCTGCAGCACGAATTGGGTCAAAAGGGGGAGGAGAGGAGGGGAGGGGAGGGGGAGGGAGGGGAGGTGAGTCAGGAAAGGTATGAGTCAGTGTGAGTCGCTTTCGGTTGGCTTCTAAATTGGGTCTTTTGGTCTCTCTCTTCTTTCTCTCTTTTCTCTTCTTCTTCTCTGTTTATTTCTGTCTTGTCTCTTTTCTTTCTCCCTTTTTTCGTCTTTTATATTTTTTAAAGGTTTATTTGTCGATTTTGTTATTGTGCTTTTTTCTGTTCCTTGTCCTTTTGTTTCTTCTTTTCTCCTCTCATTCCACTTCGTCGGCTTCCTTGTCTTTCTCCTTCGTTTTCTTCTGTTCATATTGCTCCGTCCTTCTTCATCCTCTTCATTCCTCCTCCTTCCCCCTTTCCTCCATCTCTCCCTTACCCTTTACTCCTCCCTCCTCTATTTCCCCCTCCCTCTTTTCATCCTCCATTAATCCTCTTTCCAACTTTCCCCTCCTCCTCTTCTCTCTATCATCCTTCATTCTCTTCTCTCCCCTCTTCCCCCTTTCTCCTCCTTTCTCCTTCCCCTCTCCCCTCCTCCCCCTTTCTCCTCTCCTTCTTCTTCTTTCCTTCCTTCCACCTACTTCCCCCTTCTCCTCCTCCGTCCTTCTCCCTTCCCTCCCCCTCTCCCCTCCTCCCTTCCTCTCCATTCCTTCCCCTCTCCCCTCTTCCCCCTCCCTCCCCTCTCCCTCTCCCCTCCTCCCTTTCCCTCTTCCTTCCTTCCCCCTCTGCCTTCCTTCCGCTCTCCCCTCCCTCCTCATTTCCCTCCACTTGACCTTCTCCCCCCCCCCCCGTGACATTCCGCCTGACGCATTAGATCGACGCCCTTTAGAGTCTGTCTGTCCGTTTATATGATTTAGTGTTTATGTAGTTTTGTCATTTTTCTGTTTTTCTTTTTCGTTTTATTTTTTCTCTTTTTCTGGTTCTTTTCTTTTTCGCTTTATTTCTTTATTTTTCTTTTTATCTGGTTCTTTCTTTTTCGTTTATTTTCTTCTTTCTTTCTTTCTTTCTTTTATATCGTCTTCATAATTGTTGCTATTATAACAGTTGTTATTTTTGTTGTTATTGTTTCTCATATTATCGTCATCCTTTCCATATTGTTACTAATTGATTACTAGTGTTATTTACCTAATTATTAGTTTATGACCATTGATGATTATAGCATTTTTGTCATTAACGTTGCCATGAATTGATGCGCATTTGCAGTTGTCCTGTAGAAGGCTTGACAATTCCACCAATTTTCCTCATTTTTCCTAATTCCCCCTTATTATTTTTCATGTCCTTCTATTTTTACTTATTCCCTCCTTTTCTTTATTTTTCCTATTTTTTTCTTCATTTCAACATTTCCCTTTTACCCCCGGTTTTTCATCATTTTCCGCATTTCCGCTCCTTTTTTTTCCATCACCACATTTTTCCCCTATTTCCACCATTTTCCCCCCGCCCCCCGCCCATTTTCCCACATTCTCAATTTAAAGCACTCGTTTGAAAGGGTTGTTCAACGTAGCCTATGTTATCATTGTTCTGTTTATTTAGTTATTTGTTTATTTTTATTTATTTATTCCTCTCCCCTCTAATGTCAGGGGTCGAAGATAAAGTTCCCGTGATACCCCTTAATAACGTGGGTGGCTCTTAGCTTCGGTGGTGGTCGGGTCACGTCACTGTGGCTCTCAGCTGCGTGGTTGTGACGTCACTGTGGCTCTCAGCTGCGTGGTTGTGACGTCACTGGTGAGCTGCGTGGTTGTGGCGTCACTGTGGCTCTCAGCTGCGTGGTTGTGACATCACTGCCACAACCACAGACGTACACACTCATTCACTCATACTCCCTCACACTCACTTGCTCACTCGCTCATTTTCACACTCACTCATACCTACGTACGCTCTGTGGCTCTCAGCTGCGTGGTGATGACGTCACTGTGGCTCTCAGCTGCGGTGGTGGTGACGTCACTATGGCTCTCAGCTGGGGTGGTTGTGTCACGTCGTTGTATTATATCAGCTGTTCTGGTGATGACGTCACAGGAAGCTTGACACTTGCTTTCCCTCGCTGTTAGGGACACTTGTGACAAAGGGGAGACTGTGTCATGCACGTGTCTTTCCCCGGTTATTTTGATGGCCTGTGGTTAAAAAAATCAAGTGTTTTATATCTGTTAAAAGTAGGTTTTGATGGGATATCAGTTGGGATTTGGGATGGGTTATTCGATGGAAAATTTTAATTGTTGTTATTGTTATTGCTCTTATCGTTATTATTATTATTATTTTATTATTATTATTTTTTATTATTATTATTATTTATTTATTATTATATCACTTTTATTATTATAATTTATTATTATTTATTAATGTTACTACTACTACTACTACTACTGTTATTATTCTCCTTCACTTTCTTCTTCTTCGTCTTTTGTACCGTTGTGGAACAGCTTAACCTAGCCCGACCTGGCGTGAGTGACCTATCGAGCGCCTTGTGGAATTTGAAGTGAAGCGAGCCGGGCAACTTAGTTAGGTCAAGTCCCCTTTTCCCTCGCTCACTAAGCCGTGTTTCTTTTCACTCTTTTTGCTTCTTCCCTTCCTCGTTCTGTTTTTTTTTTTCTCTTGTGTGTTTTTACTTTTTTGTCTCCGTTCTGGGTCTTCTTTTTATGTATTCTCATTCTGTATTTTTTTTTTTTTTTTCATACACGTCACGTTTCGATTCTGGTAAATTCTTCCTTGTATTTTTTTCTCCTTTCTATCTTCCTTTCTCCTTCCTCCTGTTTAATCCTTTCTGTTGTTCCATTCTCCCTACCCTTCACACTCCTCTTCCTCATTATCCCCCCTCCTCTCTCTCCCTTCTCTCTCCTACCTCTCCCTCACTCCTCCCCCTTCCTCTTCTCTCCTTTTCTCCATCCTTCTCTTCTTCCTCTCCCTCTTGCCTCCTCCTCTCCCCCCTCACTACTCCTCCTCTCTCTACCCTCACCTCTCCCTCATCCTCTCTTCTTTTCACCACCTCCTCTTCTTCCTCTCCCTCTCTCTACTTCTCTCTATTTTTCTACGTTCCACCTCTCCCTCATCATCTTCCTCTCTCCTGCCCACTCCCCTACCCCGTCCTTTGCCCCTCCCCTACCCCTTCCCCTCCCCCCCTCCCTACCCTCCTTTCCCCCTCCCTCCCCTACACCCTTCCCCTGCCCCCTCCCCACCACCCTCCATGTCCCTCCCCCACCCTCCATACCCCCTCCCTCTCCTCCCCTCTACCCCCTCTCCAGCCCTTCCCCTGCCCCTCCCTACACCGTCCCATGACCCCTCCTGTCTCCTCCCCTTACCCCTCTCCAGCCCCTTCCCCTGCCCCTCCCCTACACCGTCCCATGACCCCTCTCCTGCCCCCATCCCCTACCTCCTCCTCTGCCCCTCGGTTTAGCATGGCGACGAAATCGATCTTTCGCTCGCTATTGGCGATCTCTCTCTTTGTCTCGTCTACCTTTCAGAGCTCGGATGAAATGTCTTCCGGACGAGCTCTTTAGTTTGTTTGTTTGTTTTTTGTTTGTTCTGTCTCTGTGGTGTATTGTTTCTTTCCTCTGTTCGCTTTTATGTCTTCTGTGTCTGTTTGTTTGTTTGGTTGTCTGTCTTTTTTGTTTCTCAGTCTCTCTCTCTCTCTCTCTCTCTCTCTCTCTCTCTCTCTCTCTCTCTCTCTCTCTCTCTCTCTCTCTCTCTCTCTCTCTCTCTCTCTCTCTCTCTCTCGGTAATACGCAGTTTGCGCATTACCATTACCGTTAACATTATGATAAGCATTACTGTTAAAGAGAGACGAAAAAATGAACGCGCAAATTAAGCCGTTTTCATAAATAATTATTAACTCTTTTTACACCCAAAGGGAGGATATGTACCCAGCGCAGCATATTTTCCCCCCTCCCCCCTTTCCCCACGCTAAAGGAATGTTAATTTGCCGTATTTATTAAATATCTCCTAACAGATTGATATGCTGTACCTCCAGCTTGACCTTTTAAACGCAGCGCATTAAAACTTCTGGCAACTTTCACTGGCGGTGTTGCCGACTTGGGGGTTTTCTGGTTACCTAATATTCGCCGTTTTTCGGAAGGTGGATTGCTATATATATCTTTTTTTTCTCTCTTTTTTTTTGTGGGATTCTTTTCTGTATCATGGAAATAGTGTGATTTAATATTGCATTCTCTTTCATGTTTTATTTGCGTAAGAGTGCATTTGATATTCAGTTTAACTTCACTGTACGGCCGAGATGTTCCTAAGAGTCATGGCTAGTATAAAGATTTTATTTTTTTATTTT
>NW_020872849.1:129580-137080 GCF_003789085.1 Penaeus vannamei
ATGATAATGATACTTATAATGAAAATGATAAGTATGTTAATAATAGTCGTGTTAATTGTAATAATAATAGTAATAATAATCATAATGATAATAATGGTAATAGTGATGACGATAATACTACCAATAGGAATTATTATGATAATCAAAATAATACTATAATGATAAGGATGATAATGATAACGAAACTGACACTAATAATAGTGGTCATAATAATAATGATATTATTATATCATTTTTGTTGATTATGATAATAATGGTAATAATAATGATAATAATAATAATAATAATGATAATAATAAAATAATAATAATAATAATAATAATAATAATAATAATAATAATAATAATAATAATAATAATAATAATAATAATAATAATAATAATAATAATAATAATAATAATAATAATATAATAATAATATAATAATAATAATGGTAATAGTAACAACAACAATAATAAAGGTAGCAATAATGCTAATAACGATAATAATAAAAAATAATGTAAGATAACAAAAATATACAATAATATCCGAATTTGCTGTTTATTGTTTGTACATTGATGCAATTTGAGGATTCCCTTATTAGGCTTAAGGGGGCCGTCGCGCCCTTAATTGCTCGTGAAGTTTGAAAGCAACATTTCTTATTCACTGAAGGGAAAAAAGTATGATAAGCACATCGTAAAGAACTGTGATCGTGGACGGAACAAAATACGTAAATCAGACAGCGAAACCGTAATCGTTGTTAAAATAGTCACATCATTCCAAAGAAAGAAAAACACGCGATAAGTAAATAAAAGCAAGAATTGCGATCGACATGAGCGAGAAAGATGCTTTTCCGAACGCGAATGAGGAAGGGGACCTTGAGTTATGACATGAGCTGAGTGATTCTGTCATTGATTCGGTGCTGTTGAATGGTTTAATCGGAAAGCTGCAGAAGTTTGCCTGGGACATTTTGAGGTAGCTTTGTATAAAAAAAAATTTGAAGTTAAAACCAAAGTTATTGACTTCTTTTTTAGTATTCTATCAAAATCCCATAACGGGTGTAATGTGTAATTGACTCTGGTTTTGTTGAATATTGTAAGAGATAAGTTGCTTTATGATAAAATTTATTTACATTTTTCGATATTGTGAGCATTTTGTAATATTTCAATAATGTTCCTTTTTTTCCATGGACACAAAATATATTTCCTGGATGTGAGAATACCATTAAATGATTGAATTTAACGGTGAGGAATTGTATTACAGCAAAACAACGCACACACACACACACACACATGTATATATGATCAATTAGTCTAAAATTATCGTATTAAATAAAAATAATTAAAATGAAATTAGGTATTAGAAAACTGCCAGAATTTTCAAGTTAAGCCTATAATAAAAAAAAATAAAAAATTAAAGAGATTATTATTTGCTCATATTTCAGATTTTTTTTTTTTTTTTTTTTTTTGTAAACCTGTTTTAGCAGACAGAAAATAATAAATGATTTAATTCAATGGGAATGAATTGTATTACATCAAAACAACACACCCGTACACACAAACAAATACATTTACATAATCAATCAATCAATAACAATCATATGAAATATAAATACAAATATATCAGAATACTGCCAAATCCTATAATTTTCAGAAACAAAATGTCCATCATGAAAAAATCCTCTTCATACTTACCTATCAGTTCAGTTTTTTTTTTTTTTTTTTTTTTTTTTTTTTTTTTTTTTTTTTTTTAAGTAAACTATAGGTAGATTTAGCAGCCGGGAAGGTGCTCCAGATACGGCGTTGAATTATGGTGCCATAGATAACGTCAGGAATCCCCCCTTGCCATAACTTGTGTGGCTTGCCTCGAAAAATATAAAGGGAGTTTTACTTCAGGAGTTATGAATATGCATTGTTTGCATTTGCATACATGTTTATATATTGCTTTCGGAAATTCTGAATGCTACAAAACTAATTCAATCATATATGAATGATAATTAATGTTCGATACTGCAAATATATATATATATATATATATTATATATATATATATATATATATATATATATATATATATATATATTATATATATATATATATATGCATATATATACATATGTATGTATATATCTATCTATATGTTAAATATATATATATATTAATATATATTATATATATATATATATATATATATATATATATATATATCAAATTACTCTTCATTTCTGCATTTACGAAAACGCAATTTTTGGTTTTCATCGCCGTGTACGAGCAAAATAAAATAATCCGCGCACAAGTTACATGCTTGTCAACAATACACCGGAGGTCCTGCTAGATCCACTGCCACAGAGGATATACAGTAATTCTCTGATCTTCAGATTTTATTTTGTTTCTTGTATAATTAATTGTGTCTGGTTATCATTTTTCATTTTCATCATCATTATCATCATTATTACCATCACTATTATCCTTATTGCCATCATTATTGTTATCACTATTATTAAAATGATTTATAGTATGGGTTGATGGGCCCTTAACCCCCCCCCCCCCAACTCGCCAACCCCATCTTGATAAATTCTGAAAAAAGCAAAGAGCAAATAAAGAGAAATGAAAAATAAAAGAAAAAAATCAAGCGAACTTATGATAATAATAATACAAAAAAAATCCCATTCTCGACGTGAATCAGATTACAGAAATCTTACTCTGAATCTCGCTTTAACCATTGCAATGTTGATAGTGATCTTTCTCCAGCGCCAGTCATTTGTATCAGAACCAAAATATCTATTAATTCGGATCTAATCTGGAAAGCAATGGATTACAACAGATTAATTAAGAAGATTTACACGGCAACAAATCTTAAATGGAAGATTTGTGTAATCGCTAATCCGTCCAGAAAAGTCATTAAATCCTGCAAGATACCGAGCACTTTGCACTCGACTGAAGGAGGAGGTTAACTGAAAACTATTAGGCAATAAATTGCGTAAAAGTTCTTAATTGAATTGGAAACTTGGCGCTGTAGGTGTGACTGTCTTACGAAGGGGTTATTTACACACACTGAACCGCATGCGCACACTTGCACTCAGAATCAGACACACACATACACACACGCACACACACAAACATATATAGATAGATATAGATAGACAGATGGATAGATATGTATATATAGATATGTATATATATGTATATATATATATATATATATAATATATTATGTATATATATATATATAATATTATATATATATATATATATATATATATATATTATATATATATATATATATATATATATTTTATATATATATATATATATATATATATATATATATATATATATATAATATATATAATATGTATATATGTATATATGTACACAGAGAGAGAGTCAAACACACGTTGTAGAGTTGCCCATATACCTAAAAGAGAAAAAGAAAAGAAAGATAAAAAACGCGTCCTCAGTAGCTGTATTCTAATCGGAAATCTGTGCACAAAATCGGCAGGTGAAATATCCTCTAAAGAATCGCCGCAGCAGACATTTACTCCTGACTAATTTGTCATATGACAAGTTATCTTCATATAAATGAAGAAGCATTTTCAATAACAACATAGACAGCGAGAGCAAACGAAAACAATGAATAGACGAAGTAAAAGGATATGACAATAACTTTCAGTATACCAATAACCGACATTTATAACATGATGCAATATACAACGAAAAGGGAATTGCAATGAATGAAGAAGATGAACCTGAAAAAAAAAAATTTCGCTATATTTAAACGTCAAAATAACCAAGATTTCGAAGTTTCCAGCTCCCGGTTTCCGTCGCCCGTGAGAAATGTCTTTGACCGGAGACTCGCCGAAATCGTGACGACGAGAGAAACAGATTCCAGATTTATAAGACCAGGATGAAATCGACTTATTACAAGAAAGGAAACGCCATTTTAAATAAATCCTTGATCATTTCAGGAAACATTTGGGTAGCATGGAGGAATGTGGACCAAATTTTTCACTCCTTTTATAAAATAATCTTTCGCGACTGTCTTTCGGAATCTATCTAGAGGTTATACAAGCTTCAAGATTTTTCGAAGAGAAGCAAACAGTTAATAGGGTAACTTTGTTTATTTTTGTGACTTTTTAACTATCGTGTGATTAAGGAAGAGCAAGGTGGACTGAGTAAGCCCCCCCCCTCCCCCTCCCCCCCTAACATGGTGACGTAACATAAACCTTTGAGCTTATGATGTCAGGTTAATTGAGTTGAAGACGGATGCTAAAGAGATTGTTTTGCAACATCCACCTACACTGTTTCGGGGTCACAGTTCCCCCCTCCCCCCCCCACCCTGGCGATTCAAGGTAGTCCAAATTCTCCCGTTTTAATAAGTCAAAATCATTTATTGATGTCGTTATACATTCCCTCTAAGACGAACAAATCGATGATTTAAGCAATTCTTGAGTCCGAAGCGTTCTAAAATGTTCAATAAAAAAAAAACTTTCATCATACGTCGGATTTCTTGGCGTTA
This sequence comes from Penaeus vannamei, assembly GCF_003789085.1. NCBI lineage: Eukaryota > Metazoa > Arthropoda > Malacostraca > Decapoda > Penaeidae > Penaeus > Penaeus vannamei. Next base: position 134,078 of record NW_020872849.1, read on the forward strand.
TTCATGGACAAACTTGTATTTGCTTCTCCTCAATATGTATGTAATCTACAGATCGCATATTCCCAACTTCTTTGGTCATTAAATTGATCCCGGATCTTCCCCTGATACAAATTCCTCTCCCAAAATGTGCTTTTCTTCCCCAAAGCCGAAAGGGTTGAAAATCAGTAGCGTAGAATGTAATAACTGGAAGACCGGTTACTATGAGACCATATTTGCATATCCATACTTGTATATCCATATCCATACACACACACACACACACACACACACACACACACACACACACACACACACACACATATATATATATATATATATTATATATTATATATATATATATATATATATATATATATATATATATATATATATATATATATATATATATATATATATATATATATATATATATATATATATATATATATATATATATATATATATATATATATATATATATATATATATATATATATATATATAATATATATATATATATATATATATATATATATATATATATATAATATATATATATATATATATATATATATATATATATATATATATATATATTAAATATATATATATATATATATATATATATATATATATATATATATATATATATATATATATAATAAGGTATGGTAAAAAAATATACAGAGACAGATAAGTAAGATACTAATCAATGTCCATTAATTTGTATGCGTACAATATAGCACAATTGAATCCTAACTGTCGGAAGTTAATGACACATTAATTGGAATGAAAACCACGAATCATGAAGGCTGTTGATGGGTGATAAGCGAATGACAATCTTCATTCTAATGACGGAAATGCGCTGAATTCCCCTCGTTCAATAGTTGTGTACAACCTCCTCTACGAGTCCTGTGAATCACACTCTGTCGGTCCTAACGACATCTGTTAATTGGAAGGACAAGGGTGATGGGAAGGGTGTTGTTGTTATTGTCCCCAGGAATGACAAACTTGACAGCCCCGCGAGAGCTTTTTCTCTCCTTTTCCTCTGGCATTTCCTTTCCCTTGTCCAAAAAATCATGAATTTCTCCTTTCCGTTTCCCTTTTTCAAGACAAAGAGCAATCGAATCTTTACGAAAACTAAGTACATTCTCCGGCGCAAACCCCTGTGCGAGCGCGCCCAAGTTCGGCCTTTCTTCAGCACAGACTGTAACAACTCAAGGACAATTTAGGGTTGCGATTCACCCCTCCCAAACACCAGTTACCTGATTCATACTCCATGTGGTCATTTAGGGCGTTGGTTCTCCATTTGGTCTTAATGATTTTGGCAATGAAAGCACGGCCATGAGTGACAACATATGAAGGTGTTCTAATGAGAAAAGGGGAAACTGTCCATCACTGAGCTGAGAGAGCTGTTGGCGTTATCTATAAAACATTTGGGAGATTTGCAGACGTTTGATTTATGGTTAGTGTCTCACTATTTTTTTAAAGTATCTCTCTCTCTCTCTCTCTCTCTCTCTCTCTCTCTCTCTCTCTCTCTCTCTCTCTCTCTCTCTCTCTCTCTCTCTCTCTCTCTCTCTCTCTCTCTACCTATCTGTGTTGTATATATATATATATATATATATATTATAATATATATAATATATATATATATATATTAGTATATTAATATATATATATATTATATATATATATATAGATGATTAGATAGATAGATAGATAGATAGATAGATAGATAGATAGATAGATAAATAAATATAATATATATATATATACATATATATATATATATATATATATATATATATATATATATATATATATAATTATATATATATGTATGTATATATATATATATATATATATATATATATATATATATATATATATATATATACGTATTATATATACCTACATACATGCCTTGCATCATGAGCAGGATGTAGACTGGCCTTGCGTAAGCCCTTTAAACCGCGTCCCTTAATGCCCTGAAGTCCCTCCGACTCCGCTGGCGACATGAAAGGCAACCATATCCAGCACCTCGTAAATTGTCGCCACAGTCAGCTGATATATCACGATGATCTTGGTATTCATCTCTTGCGGGAATATTTACGGTTACGAATGCCTTGCAATTTGTGACGATTTGCATTTGTACGCACTTGTGGGCTTTCGATTTTGATGCGCGTGTTTTTGGCAGTGTGTGTGTGTGTGTGCAAGTTTGTGAGCGTGTGTGGGTGTGTGTGAGTGTGCATGTGTGTGATGTGTGTGTGTATGTGTGTGTGCGTGTGTGTGTGTGTGTGTGTGGTGTGTGTGTGTGTGTGTGTGTGTGTGTGTGTGTGTGTGGGTGTGTATGGATGCGCGCGTGCGCGTTTATGCGTGCACGTTCGCATATGTATGTCTGTACGTATTTGCGTAGATATTTGTGTAGGTGCCTTTCATGTATAAATGTGTCTATGTGCATGTGTGCATGTATAAATGTGGATTTGTACATGTGTGTGTGACTGGCTGTTTATTTAAACATACATGAATTTTATCAACCACAGCACTATTGGCGCTGATAACTGTGCTTATCACCTCCACCAAGGCGAGGAAAAGCAAGAAAAGGCCTCTTGATTGACAGCTTTCACGGTGTCATGGTGACAAAGTGGCGAATGTTTTTTTTCTCTCTCATTCGCCTCCTTCTTTTCTCTTCCTTTCTCTTTTTCAGCTTTGCATAAGTAATTACTAAATAGGTTAACTATGGTTACTTAATAAAGTAGTACTAAAAGGATGATAACAATAGCAATAATGATGATGTTGATGATGATGATGATAATAATAACAATAATGATAATAATAAGAGTAATTACAACAATTTTTATTTTTATGATTGTTATTATTGTTATTATATATATGTGTGTGTGATAATGATAACAATAAACTGATAATCATAATAACACTAATGATAATTATGATGATATTGATGATATTAATGATGATAATTATGACAATGGCAATAATAATGATAATAAGAATAAGAATGTT
>NW_020872849.1:157080-162080 GCF_003789085.1 Penaeus vannamei
TGGCGGTTAATATGGATCTGCGCCTTTGTGGCGTGTGAGGCCAGCGAGGTCGAGAGGAGGGTCAGGAGGTGAGGAAGACGAGGAGGAAAAGGAGGAGGAAAAAGGGGAGGAGGGGATGGAGACGGAGCTCCGGGGATGAGGAAAACGAGAAGGAACAAGAAGAGGAGAAGGAGAAGGTAGAGAAAACGGAGGTCAGGGGGTGAGGATGACGAGGAGAAAAAGGAGGAGGTCGAGAAGAGGGTCAGGGGGTGAGGAAGACGAGGAGGAAGAGGAGGAGGAAAAGCAGCAGCTGGGGAGGAGGGGGAGGTCAGGAGGAGGTCAGAGGGTGAGGAAGATGAAAAGGAACAGGAGGAGAAGGAGAAGGTCAGTGGATAAGGAGGAAAAAGAGGAGGAGGATAAGTAGCAGCAGGAGGTGGGAAGGGAGGAATAGGGAAAAGAAAGGGAAGAGAAGATGAGGGAGATGACAAACAGGAAAAAGAAAGAAAGGAGAATGAGGAAAAGAAGACAATGAACGGTAGTAAGAAAATATCAAGATAAAGAGAGACGAAGGGTCAAGGGGTGGAGGAGAAACGGAAGAGAGAAAAGAAGAGAAGACAATGAAGGAGAAGAGGAGGAGGAAGAGAAAAAAATAGGAGATAGATGACAAAAGAAGGTGGAGAAATATAAGAAGATGGAAGAGGGAGAGAGGAGAGGTGTAAGAGAAGGAAGAGGAGAAACAGAAATAAATACGAGAGATATAAACAGAAGAGAAGAAAAGGAGGAAGAGGAAGGAAAATAAGTGGAGGAGGAAGAGGAGCAAATGGTAAGGGAAGAGAAATAAAAATAAAAGAAGAAGGAAGAGAAAGATGAGTAGACATAGAAGATTGAAAAAGAAGAAGAAAGAGAGTGAGAAGAAAAAGAAAAAACGAAAATAAAGAGGAAGAGGAGATAGAAGGGGAAAAAAGCCAACTATGAATGATAAGCTCAGTCTATCCCCGATTCAGAAGGCTGCTCTAATCACGCCCACACGCGCACACGCCCACATATCCATTTCAATCTACAAACTCACGTCACATCAAACAGCGATTAAGACAGATAAGCAGACAGATAGGGAGAAAGAGGGAGATTAACAGACGAATGAAATATCGTGGTTTCACTCGTCTTTTACAGGCTGGAAATTAAATAAATAATAATAATAAATAAAAATAATAGAAGATAGAGAGCTAGAGAGAGAGAGAGAGAGAGTGAGAGAGAGAGATGAAGGAGGAAGGACTAAGGAAGCAGAAATAAGGCAGAGAATGAAGATAACAAGAAACAAGGAATGCGAAGGAGGAATATGAGGATGAGGAAGCAATGGAAGAGGAATAGAAGGAAGAAAAGGAAGAGGTTGAGAAAAAGTGAAAGAAGGGGACGACGAGGAGGAAGAGAAAGTGGTGGAGGAGGAGGACGAGAAGAAATAAGAGAAGAAATAGCAATCATATTCTGTTACATGCGAGAGGAAGAGGAGGACGACCAGGAAGAGAAGGAGGAGATAGTTATGATTATGAAAGTAATGATAATGATAATAATATAAAATGAAAATTAATAGTAATAATAATAAATAATGATACTAATAACACAAATAAAAAAAAAAAATAATATAATAATAATAATATAATAATAATAATAATAATGATAATAATAGTAGTAGTAGTAGTAGCAGTAGTATAGTAAAATAATGATAATTAATAGTAATGATAATAATAAATGATAATAATAAATAATAATAATAATATAATAATAATAATAATAATAATAATAAAAATGACAAAAAGCAACAAAAACAAGAAAGAAAGACCGACAGAAAGAAAAATGAAAGCAAAGGCAATACAGAGTATGGAGATATCCTGCATAACCTTCCACTTTGTCAAGGAACCGAACTCAATCCATCACGATCACACAGAAAGACCAGGACTGAATATCTGTTTCCTTCCACCGAGTGTTGGTGGGGAGTGTTGTGGGACTGATGATGTAATGATGATGCGATGTGATAATGATGAATGATGATGATATGATGATGATGTATGATAATGATGATAATGATGATGGTGATGATAATTATGGATGATAATAAGAGTAACGGTGGTTGGTGATAAGGATATAATGATTATCATAATGATAATGATGATAATAATAATAATGGTAATGATCATAAAAATAATAATAATGGTGATAATAACAATAATGATGAAAATAATGAAAATAATAATAATAATAATGATAATAACTATATTATGTTACCTGAAAGCTCTAATAGATGGTAAGAGAGGTTACAGACAGAGGATGCACTTGGAGTGGTAAAATCTTGGAATGTTTGAAATCTCAGAACAGCATCTAGCATGTCAAATCAGGAGTATACTTAAAACCCAAAACATTACTGCAGTTGAATTGGAAGATTTGAAAAAGAAATTAAACAACAGAGTGCAACAGGAAAGTTCAGATGAGCAGCAAATGCATAGGGAAAGTCACATGGAAGAAAGAGACGAAGTCGAAATAGAGCAAATTGAATCCAAAGTGAGAAATAGTGAGAGTGAAATCGAGTCTGCAGAGTTCAGGCAAGAAGACAATGAATTGGTAAGCAGATTGAAGGAAATTCTCCAGACAGATGTCGACAATGTACCATCGTCGAGAGCAATCGATAGTGTTCGAGTAAAAACCGAGACAAAGAAAATTAATGAAATTCTGGTCAATATAAGACTGAGCAACATTGATAACGTACGTGATATGATCAAAGCTGCAGCTATATTTGTCTGTGAAAGAGTTGGTGTAAAGAGAAAGAAAGAACAAAAGCAAAAGGACCCTTTTTGGAAGAGGCGGATTGAAAATGACATTAGCAAACACAGGAAAGACCTCGGCCGTATTGAGGCATGGTTCAAAGGAAACTGGATCAATGGTAAACATCAGGAAAAGCTTGGTCAGAAAAAAAAAGAAATATAGTCTTAAAGCCAAAGGACTTAAAACGGCCTTGGAAGAACTGAAGCAGAGAATATCTACCAAGAAAGAAAGATTAAAAAGATTCGTCTCAAGGATCACTCAGTATCGACAGAATAATCTATTTAGAAATAATAAAAAAGTGTTGTACGAAGAACTTGGTGGGAAGAGGAAAAGGGAACAAGTCGTGCCTGATACAGAGGCATCTAGAGAGTTTCTGAGTAATTTATGGGACAATCCAATCCAGCATAATGAAAGTGCGGAATGGCTAAAGCAAGTTGAACAGGTGTTACGAAAATTAAAGCAGGGACATTCTTTGGGGAAAGGAAAGCCCAGATTAAAACCATTTATTATTTATGGATGACCTGAAATCGTATGGAAGCAGTGAAAGTTCTATCAACTCGCTCGTGAGGACAACCAAGTAAGTCACAGAGGATATAGGAATATCGTTTGGCATTGATAAATGTGGAGTTTTAGTCCTAAAAATGAGAAAAGAATGCAAATGTGAAAGAATAGATCTGGGAGAAGGCGTTATTATTAATGAAGTCGAGATAGAAGGCTATAAATATTTGATAATAGTAGAAAGAGCTATTATATCCAAAAATGAAATGAAGGAGAGAACAGAGAAAGAATATATTAACAGAGTGAGGGCAAATGTAAAGTCCAAGTTGAATGGAGGGAATGTTATTAAGGCAATTAATACATGGACTGTGGCAACAGTAAAGTATGGTTGTGTGTAAACTGGACCATCGAAGACTTTGAAAGAATGGACAGAAATACCAAAAAGTTATTAACAATGCATGGTAGCTTTCATCCCCGATCAAATGTGGGAAGGCTTTATATCCCTAGAAATTTAGCAGGTAGAGGACTCATAAGTGTTCGAGATTGTGTTGAGGAGGAAGTTCTAAGTATTGGCAAGTACATCATCGAAAACCCTGAGAGACTACTTAAAGTTGCAGAAGAAGAGCTTAAATTTGTGAAAAGACTAAAAACAGTGCTGGTCAAGGAAAGAAAGACGGACAGGCTAAGGGAGTGGAAGGAAAAGACACTGCATGGGCAATTTCTCCGTGAGACAGAAGAATATACAAACAGGAAAAGATGAGAATGGTTAAGAGGAGGAGAGTTAAAGCGAGGAGCGGAAATTTTGATTTGCGCTGCACAAGACCAGGCCCTGAAGACCAATTCGGTAGCATATAGCATAGATAAAACAAGTACGACACCATTATGCCGCCTTTGCAAAGAGAACAGAGAAAGTGTTACTCATATTGGAAGTGCGTGCTCTAATCTTGCAAAGCATAAGTATCGAAAACAACATGATAAATGATAAGAAAATACATTGGCTGCTGTGCAAAAACTTCTCGACAGACTGCAATGAGAAGTGGTTCTTACATGCACCAGAACCAGTGCAAGAGAACGAAAAATGTAAGATCCTGTGGGATTTCACAATACAAGCTGATAAGGTGCTAGAACACCGGAGGCCTGATATTGTAATTCTAAATAAGGTGAAAAGAGATTGTATTATTATTGACCTTGCGGTACCAGGAGATCAAAACATCACCGCCAAAGAGCAAGAAAATATTAAGAAAAACCAAGACCTGCGTATACAGATTGAAAAGCTATGGGATGTTAAAGCAGCTGTAGTCCCAATAGTGGTAGGTGCACTGGGAACAGTTTCCAAAGAGCTGGAAAAACATCCAAAACGAACAGACATTCCTCTTATAGTCCCGTGCTTGCAGAAGACAGCGTTACTTGGTACAGCCTTTATCTTGAGGAGAGTGCTTGGCATCTCAGGGCTCGGGTAGAACTCCGATGTAGAGTGTGAAATGCCCATCATAAGATGGTGCACATTAAAAAAGAAAAAATGTTAATAACAATGATAATAAGGATGATAATAGCAATGATGATGATAATAATGATAATAATAAATAGTAATAATAATAAATGATAATAATAATATAAGAAAAGACAATGACAATAATAATGATGATAATAATGACAATATAAGAAATAACGGTGACGGTGATAAGGATAAAGATTATCATTATCATGAT
>NW_020872849.1:167080-169580 GCF_003789085.1 Penaeus vannamei
CTTGCATTAGTAGTGAGAGCAACCTGGTTTAGGGTTGATGTTGCAGGTTCTGTGCAAGAGATGATCTAATTTATAGCGGATGTTAAAGGTTTGTGTGATGTTGTTGTTCGTAGGTTTTTTGGGGGTGGTTGTGTGCGTGTATGTAAGTGTGTGTGTGTGTGTGTTGTGTTGTGTGGTGTGTGTTGTGTGTGTGTGTGTGTGTATGTGAGTGTGCGTTTTATTATGTGCGTGTGTTCATATGCGTGTGGTGTTGTGATCTATGCACATACCTAACTACACAAACATACGAACGAAAAAAAAGTACATCACACGCAGGTACTGTAGCCTCACACTAACCAGACATTCACATAAACACGTCCTTCCCCTCTCCCTCCCCTCCCCCTCCCCCTCCAACCCACATCCCCCTCCCCTCCAACCCCAATCCCCTCCCCTCTCCAACCCCACACTCCTCCCATCCTCCCAACCCTACCCCTCCCTCCCTACACCCCCACCTCCTCCACCAACCACCCCCCCTCCTCCCACCCACCCCCTCTTCCCCGACCGAAGTGACAAATGAAGACGTCAGGGACTCCCCCCATCCCCCATCTCCCCACCTCCCCACCCCCACCCCGTATCCTCGCAGGGCGCGGCTGTGAGCAGAGGAGACCGAGGGAGAGATATCCTTAAACGGCGTCTTGACGTGGGACACACTGGCACGACTGCAGGAGGTTGGTTCCCCAGGGAGTGAGAGAGGGTCGTGTCGTTTTTTACTTTTATGTCGTTATTGTTTCGTTTGTTATTTAATTTCATCATCCTTATTTTGTTCCGTCCATATCATCTACAGACTAAGTTATTATCAATATTTGTTCTTAGTTACCATTATTGTTCCATGTTAACCAGATCAGTGTATCATTATCATTATGTTATATCATTATTAACACTATTATTATCATTACCATAGCATCAGTATTATCATTATTATCTTTGTTATTATTATCAATATTATTAATGCTATTGTTATCACTACTTATTGTTATTGTTGTTTATTTTATTATCAGTGTCATCGTTATAATTATTATCTTTGTTTTCAATCCTTATTATTACAGTTGTTATCATTATCATTATTACATCAACGTGATTTGTATATATCTATCAATTCATTATTCCGTTCTCCCTGTGTACCTTCATTTTCTTTAATTAGTTGATGATATTCCCGTTTATTTATTTTTCCTTTCATCGTATGTGGTATAGTCTTTTATTCATTATTACAAACACCTTTCCACTTAACTTCCTGACTATCAAACCACAAGATAAAGAAAATTAAAACTTCTTGTCCCTTTTGTTATAAAAGCTAAATTCATCTGGAAAGTGATAAACATTGGGCCTGTTCTTGCCTTCCAGATGACCAGAATGATCAAGACATTTTCTCCACAGATAATGAAAATAGACGGTCAAGATTAATTGCATTTTATGATGGATAAAAGTATGTTGGAGTCATTATTGCCATTGTTTATGTATTTTATTACCACTGGCTTTGTCATCATTTTCGTTATTATTGGAGTCATTGTTATTATTATTAATTCTATTGTTGTTTTTGTGTCGTTACTGTTGCCATTGTTACTCTTGTTGTTATTGATTATTATTACTATCATTATCATAAATACCATTATTATGATAACTTTTTCATTATCATTTCTCTTACTAGTTTCTACTTTTGCCTCTGCTACTACTACTGCTAAAACTACTACTGTACTACTACTACTATTATTACTACTACTATTACTACTACTGTCCCCATCACTACTACTGCTACAGCTACTACTGCTACTAACAATACATTTACATTACGAATAGTACTGTTACCACTACAGTTACCACTACCACCACTATTTCTACTATTACGACCTTCATTACTACAATAACTACTACTGGTACTACTACTACTACTACCAGAAATGCAAAGATAAAATATAACCAATGAAAAGAATGAAAAAAACGGAAAATAAACAATAAACAAACAAACAAAAGAAAAAGAAAAGAGAGAGGAAAAAAAGAGAAAGGAAAAATAAACAATATACTCCCTACCCCCACCCCCCCACCCCTATATCACCGACCACCCCTCCTCATCCTCCCTCCTCTCCCTCCTCCCACCCCTCCCTTTCCCCACCTCCTCTCCCTCTCCCCACCCCTCCCCTTCCCCAACTCCTCTCCCTTCTCCCCACCCCTCCCCTCCCCACCTTCCCCACCCTCCCCTACCCCCTCACCAACTCCTCTCCCTCCTCCCCCCCCACCCCTCCCCACCTCCTCCCTCCCCTTACCTCGCCTCACCCCAACTCCTCTCCTCCTCCCCACCCCTCCCCTTCCCCATCTCCTCTCCCCTCCCTCCCCCCCACCTCCTCTCCCTCCTCCCCACCCCTATATCACCGACCACCCCTCCCTTCCCCCACCTCCTCTCCCTCCTCCCCACCCCTATATCACCGACCACCCCCCCTTCCCCCACCTCCTCTCCCCACCCCATCTC
>NW_020872849.1:177080-189580 GCF_003789085.1 Penaeus vannamei
TGGCGGGCATTCTAGAATTCTTATAAAGTCCTATCTCTCAATTCCTTGTTATATGGCATGATAAAAAGGCTTTACGAGAATACTTATGCCCGTAAAAATATTGTAAAAGAGTCCCAAAGTGAAAAATTGTTATCAAGTATTATTCTATAACCTAAATTTTGTTATTTTTGTCATCAGAAATCTATAGAAATTAAACTTTCAGAGTGTATTATTATTTACATGATTGCATTTATACTTTTCACGTGACCATGCGTAAATCATGCGTAAATGTCGAGATAAAAAAATACAACAAAAATAGAATAATAATAAAAAAAAATGTAACCACATGATTCGACATAACCAATATAAATCAAATCATCTCTTAAAACTTCGACTTTCCCACCGCCATTTTATTTTCCCGCGGCACCAAAACTTCCAATATTAAGAAGTTTGCAAAGATCTCGAAGGTACCGGCGGTCTCTATGTTGCGAGGAAGTTGCGCCATGAGTGGAGTCGCCGACCTCATCCATCATCGTTGGATATGTTTATGAGGTGATTAGTTATGAGTTCGCCTGTTGTCCCGGCGGGAATATGTTCTTAAGTGTCTGATCACTTGAGATTATTATTGCTGTTCTTTTTTTGATCTTTGATACGGTTGATAGTGAGAGCAATGTCTCTTTCTAGCTTTCAGTCTCTCTCTTGTATTCTCTTTTGTTTGTTTTTTTAATCGTTTTTACATGCACATAACCCCACGCATGCACACACACACACACACACAAACACACACACACACACACACACACACACACACACAAAACAAACACAAAACACACACACACTAACGTACAAACTCGCTCTCTCTCACACACACACAAAACATATATGCGTGCGCGTGTGTGTACATACATTTGATACACTTACATGTCACGAACTCCCTAGCAGACTTAGAACGATGCATTCTTTTTTTAAGGACATTTCGCATTTTTAAGGACCTTTTTCGCATTTTTAAGAGAACATTTTTTTGAATTTCGCATTTTAAGGACCTTTTTTCTTGAATTTCGCATTTTTAAGGACCTTGAATTTTGAATTTTCGCATTTTTAAGGACCTTGAATTTCGCATTTTTAAGGACCTTGAATTTTCGCATTTTAAAGGACCTTGAATTCGCAAAGGACCTTGAATTTCGCAGCGAGGGACCGTTACTACGTGTGAACGCCCTTCCCAGCCTCGGCCCGGAGTGGATCTCGAACTCGCGCGCTGGCTGCTCGACCCTCCAGTTTTCTCATGTCTGTGTGTGTGTGTGTGTGTGTGTGTGTGTGTGTGTGTGTGTGTGTGTGTGTGTGTGTGTGTGTGTGTGTGTGTGTGTGTGTGTGTGTATGTATGTATGTGTGTGTAGGTAGGCGGTAAGTAGGTAGGTAGAAGATAGATAGAGAGAGAGAGAGAGAGAGAGAGAGAGAGAGAGAGAGAGAGAGAGAGAGAGAGAGAGAGAGAGAGAGAGAGAGAGAGAGAGAGTGAGTGAGTGAGTCCGACAGATAGACAGCCAGAAAATTAAGAGACGAAATTAGAAAGACAAAGAGTAAGAGATACCCAGGGTACAATTACCTCGAAGTAATTTCCAACGGTTCTAGGAAAAAGAGAAAGGCTCTGGGAAAAAAAAAAAAAAAAAAAAAAAAGAATTTGATCAGATCAATGTGGCTTTGAAACTCTTCAGCGTCCCCTTGGCTCATGTTGCCGGGTTGAGGAGCGGACCGTTAAAAACCGTTATTCTATGTTTAACCGTCGCCTCCACTCGCTCTCTGTGGCTCTCTGTCTCACCTTGTACTCAACGACCCCGCTCTTTTCTGTGGGGGAAAAATCCACAAGGGCCAAAGATTAATAACTAGACATAATTTGCAATTTTATAGAGAGCACTGAAACTCGATGCACCTCCAAGACAATCGATGACTGAGACGGGGGACTATAAGTGCTGACACTGGATCTTCTGGAAGGGCTGTGTGGATACTCCTTGCTGACCTTCGCCTGAAAGTGCGTCTTTTCTTCATTTTTCCCATTCTCTTCCTCTTCCTTCTTCTTCTCCTCCTTTGTTTTCTTTTTTTTTCTTCTTGAATCTTCCCTTTTCTTCATTTTCTTTATCTCTTCTTTTCTTTTCCTTTCCTTCCTCTCATTCTCTTCCTCTTCTCCTTTTCCCTCTGATTCTTCTCTTCTCCTATCTACTCATATCCTCCTAAATAACGGAAACCCTTAAAGGCATATAGGTTTCATATTTTTTCCTCCCTTCTGACGAGAATCCCCAAAATATGAAAATTAGTTTCTTAGATGGGGGCGAGTGGAGGCGCATCTGTCCCCCGCAATAACGGTGTAATCAATCTAAACCACATCACGCGAAGGGAGACAAAGTACCTTCGTTTAAAGTCAGTGTATAATACACCCCAGTACATTGGCTTGGTGACAGGGATGTTAGAATGGAGCCAAAGAGCGCAATAGAAGTGATTTTTTTTTCGTTTCACAATATCATACATTGTGGAGAAAACCTTTTTCCTTTCTGTCTTTTTTTTTTTTTTTTTTTTTTGTACCCCCCTTTATGTTGTTTATTCTTAAAGATGATATATATACTCCGTGTAGTTGTTGGGTGGGGGGAGACGTGTTGTGTGTGTGCATATATAGTACCTCTTTTCATTCCTCTTAAATTCTGATTTATACGCGCGGAAAACGTATGTTTAGAGAAAGTTTAAAGTGATATACATACAAGATCGTAACTTTCTAGCTTACTGTATAAAATCCCATTTTATTTACATATGAGAAAAACCATTGAAGCGATAAATTTATACAGTCCACGTATCCTCCCAGTGAGAAACGGACACACACTCAAGAATATAGACGAGGTGACATTGGAAAGTTCCTACTGACTTTACCCTCTGACCTCTGCCTCCCCCCCCCCCTTTCCCTCTCATGCATGCACACCAAATATGCTGTGTTGTTGCTAACCTCGGGTATGATATCATCTTCGGTATTTCCGCTGCTTTGATAAATGATGGATAGACTGTTTTTTCTTTTTTTCTTTTTTATTCCTCTTCCGCCAACCACTGTCTTACCCTCTTTCCCCTCCCGGCCGTTGCCTCCTCCTCTCGTCATTCTTTTCTTCCCTCCCTCTCCTCTTTCTCTTATCTCCCTTCCCCTCGTCTCCCGTGTACTCTAAGAAAGTGTGGGGGCGTTTAAACCGTCGCTAAGGGAGCTCAGGTATCCTACACTCGTCGAATTCTTCCTTAAGTGGATCCTTTCTTTCGGTGTGTTTATGTCTTTATCTGTCTGTCTGTCTGCTAATACGTCTGTCTGTCTGTGTAGGATTATGCATTTGTTTCTACCATTTTTATATTACTCTCTCTGTCTATCTGTATATATATCTATTTACTTTTATTCTCTTATTATCAAAATTAAAGCACAAACACACACACCCAGGGTTCTTTCCGGGTGTATAAGATCATATTTACGAACTTAAGAGGAGTTACTACGGTAGTAAACAAAGCTCAAACCTGAGTATTAAAAAAATCATGACAAAATTTGGAAATCCATCATGCAGCTTCGTTCAAAAAGGGAGATATAAAGAAAGAAAGAAAATAAGAACATGTCCTTGCGGCAGTATGGTACACGTCCGTACAGAAACTTGCGCACTTTGGCCTCAGGATAATGCCTAAGAGTGGTCAGTTTCGCCACAGTTTTGACCCTTATGCCAGTACTTTCTCACAGCTGAGTCGACTGCGAACAACTTTGCAAAACAATAAAGCTGTTATTGAGTTACGCCACGTTAGCCACATTCAATATATAGAGTAGATAAACTAGGTTAAAGCGATTGCCACAATCTGAATTGATACCCGAAAGAAAACTGATACCAGGGAAAATGAACATTGTCGAACGTAGAATTCTGAAACTAATTGATCATGAAATTAGTAAATAGTAATGATAATAAGTAACCATGATAAAAATAGATAAGAATAAATAATAATAAGTAGATAGATAAACAAAAAATATAAATTGATAAATAGATAGATAAACAAAAATATAAATTGATAAATAGATAGATAGATAAAAATATAAATTAATAAACAGGTAGATAAATAGAAATAGAATTGAGAAACAGACAGATAATAAAAAGAAACTAATAAACAGACAGATAAATAAAAAATAGAAACAGATAAATAACTAGAAGACAAACGGAGCCAGAAATCCCGAGGAGAGAGTAGAACCAACGTGAACCTCCCGACCAACACCCAACAGTATGTCTTGATAGGCTTCACATTCCTCGCTCCGTATCAAGTATCAATCTTTCCAAGAGCCCAATTCAGGGACCTGGCAACAGCCTCTATTATCTGGCGTGGGAATCGTGGTACGCTTGTATGGTGACATCATCGACTGAAGTAAAGGCGCTGGTAAAATCAATGTATTTTTATTAGTTATATTCCAGTTATGTGTGTATGTGTACGTACATGAATGAATGCGTATTCGTTTATTCATACATGCATGCATACAGACAGATGGACAAACAGATCGACAGACAGACATACATACTGTACACACATATAGATATACATGCATTCATACATACATTCACACAAACACACACACAACACACACACACACACACACACACACACACACACACACACACACACACACACACACACACACACACACACACACACACACACACACACACACACATGTACGTACTTACATACATCACACCTTCACCTATTAGTTTTGTGCCTTTTCATTACAAGAATTTGGCGTTAATTTTTTTTACGATAATATTTGAAATAATTATTGTAGAAAAGGTAAACGAAATGGTTTCAAATTCCACAAAGAAAAAATAAAGATAAAAGAAAAGAAGCCCCCCCCAAAAAAAAAAAAAAATAGATAAAACAGAAAGAAAGAAAGAAAAAAGCTTGATTAATAACAATTCTAAAGTTCAAGGGTTGATAACTTTCCTTGGGGGTCGAGTGGGGTCTCAAGGTCGCCAGGGGGTCTAAGTACGCCTTTAAG
Source organism: Penaeus vannamei (assembly GCF_003789085.1). Taxonomy (NCBI): domain Eukaryota; kingdom Metazoa; phylum Arthropoda; class Malacostraca; order Decapoda; family Penaeidae; genus Penaeus; species Penaeus vannamei. Next base: position 182,095 of record NW_020872849.1, read on the forward strand.
TAAGAAAATAAAAGTTGGCGAATTAGCATACGAAAAAAAGTTGTTGAATTTGCAATACTAAACTTATTATCATTTTTTTTCCGTAATGTGTTGATACTTAATTATTCTAAGGAAACGAAGTCATGTTTTGAGTTATGATATATATGTAGCAGTGGTAACATCTATCACTACCACCATGCTGTCGCTGGCACCTTTTTTCAAAAACTACGAGAGAAAGTGTGGGCCCGAGAAAAAGAAATCCGGATCGGGTTATCTCTCTCTCTCTCTCTCTCTCTCTCTCTCTCTCTCTCTCTCTCTCTTCTCACTTTTTTATCATTTTTTTATTTTTTTTACTTTGACACTCAAATCTCTCTCTCTTTTCTTTTTATCATTTTTTAAATTTATATATATTTTTTTACTTTGACACTCAAGTCCACGAAATATGCGACACATAGGTCCAGTATGTGAAGCCATATGATCCATATTCACTCAGTACTGTTCAAAGTACTTTCGAATTGCACTGGTTTTCCTATGCAAACGGTAATTCAATATTCACTGCCTGTTGGATTTTGTGTACCGTGTGAATATCATTATTTAATCATACATATATCATTCCCCTTCTTTTCTTTTTTTCTTTTTTTTTTTAAATACATTTTGCGTCTCAACATATGAAAACATATTTCACAACCAGTTACTGTATTTTTGTTTATGTTTTCCTTCCACTTTGGGTTATATTACGCAAACTATATTCCATCCAATATTTGATGTTTTTCTCTTTATTTTATTTTTGCTCTATTCACAATTCAAAAAATATTCCAGCTCTTGTTTTCCGCAATGTTTTTGCTTCTATGAATTCAAGTTGCATTGTCCAAATGATATTTCACCCAAGGTTTATATGCCTCTTTATCAAAACTGCAATAGCAAGCCCAGAGGACCTTATATTAATAGGTTGACGTAGCTACAAACTCAGCAATCATGTACCGCTGAAAAATAAGGCTTGGCAGAACCCTCTGTTAAAGGAGACAGCAGGAAATGTGTTTGTTTCATGTTTTCTTCTGTTTGTTTATTGTTATTCTGAACAGGATGATGACCTCCCTCTGAAGGTCACTGCTGTAAATGCCTGTCATGGATATTCTGTCAAACACACTCACAGCACCACAACACACACAACACACACAAACACACACACCACACACACACACACACAACACACACACACACACACACACACACACAACACACGCAACTTTTCATGTGCAATTTATCTTCAGGTGATGCCTTTCTGAATTCAAGCAAATTAGGTAGCTGTCAGACTTCGCAAAATAATTTGCTTTCTTCTTCCTTTTTTATCGTTCAGGTTCTGATGCCTTTTTTATGTTCATCAAGCTCCTCTCCATTAAGCCAATCCTTTTCTCTCCTCCTCCTCTCTTCTTCCTCTTCTCTCTCTCTCTCTCTCTCTCCTCTTCTCACTCACTCACTGTCATTCTCTCTCTCTCTCTCTTCTCGCTCTCTCTTTCTCTCACTCACTCTTTTCTCTGTTCTCTCTCATTCTCTCTCTCTCTTCTTCTCTCTGTCTCTCTCTCTAACTATCTATCTATCTATCTATCTATCTATCTATCTATGTAAATCTATCTTCTATCTATCTCCTTTTCTCTCTCTCTCTTTCTCTTCCCTTCTTTTTAACTCCCATCTCTCTCTCTCCTTCTCTCTCTCTCTCTCTCCTCTTCTCTCTCTCTCTCTCTCTTCTTCTCTCTCTCTCTCTCTCTCCTCGATCTCTCGTCCTCTCCTCTTCTTTCTCCTTTCTTTCTTCTCTCTCTCCTCTCTTCTCTCTCTCCTCTCTCTTCTCTCTCTCTCTCTTTCCTCTCTTATCTCTTCTCTCTCTCTCTCTCGCCTCTCTCAGTCTCTCTCTCTCTCATCTCCTTTCTCCTCTGCTCTCTCTCTCTCTCATCTGGTCTCATCTCTTTCTTCATTCTACATCGTGTTTTGTCGCTCTTATTCCGTGTTGCGATCATCTCGTTTCTCTCTTCGAGGTCTGTATCTGTTAGAATTCTATTTATCTCAAAGCTATTCTATCTATTGAAGTAGTTCTAATTATGAGCAATTTTAACAATTCTCATCATCTCTCTTCTTTCTACATCTTCTCCCTTTTTTCGTCTCATCTTTACTCTTTCCCTTCTTTTTCTCTTCTCTCTCCTTTGTCGTCTCTCTCTCTCTCTCGTTCTCGAAGTTCTTCTCGTCTCTCTTTTGTATCCTCGTCTCTCTCTCTCTCTCTCTCTCTCTCTCTCTCTCTCTCTCTCCCTTTATTACTCTCCTAATGTATTTATCTCTAACTGTATATGTGTTTATCTTTTATTTATTTATTCATTTTACAGTGCTTGTTTAATTTCCTCCTTCATTTCTTTGTTTTCTTTCTTTCCTTTCTTTTCGTAGTCATTTTATAAACAGGAAATGTCTGAAGAATTTCCCTCTTCTCTTTCCAAGTTCAGACTTTTTTCACTTGGCTTTCACCTTTCTTCACCCTTCACTCCCTCCCCTTGTTCCTTCTTTTTCCTCCTCCCCCACCCCTCCCTCCTCCCTCCCTACCACTCAACTTTCCCTCTCTCACCCCTCCCTCCCTCCTCTCTCTCTCTCTACCTCTCTTTCTCTCTCGCTCTCCTCTCTCGTCTCTCTCTCTCTTCTCTCTCTCTCTCTCTCTCTCTCTCTCTCTCTCTCTCTCTCTCTCTCTCTCTCTCTCTCTCTCTTGTGTTGTGTGTGTGTGTGTTTGTGTGTGTGTGTGTGTGTCTGGTTCGATCTGTCATTCTCTCTCTCTCTCCTATCTATATCCATCCCTATCCCTCATTGCCTCCACCCTCTCTCTATCACCTCACCCCCCCCCTCTCTCTCTCTCTCTCTCTTCTCTCTCTCTCTCTCTCTCTCTCTCTCTCTCTCTCTCTCTCTCTCTCTCTCTCTCTCTCTCTCTCTCTCTCTCACTCTCTCTCTCACTCTCACTCTCTTCTCTCCCTTTCCTCCTCCTTCCTAGCTGGGAAGACATATCACTTCAGTCAGATTAAACAGGATCTTAGACGTTCAGCCATCCTTGTGTATCACTATGGGTAGGATACTCGTCCAGTAAGAGGGTGTAGTGTAGGTCCTATTGTCCTTTCCTTATTATGTGCAATTATGAGGACAAGGTAAATCTACATACATAGTGGCATGTCTTATAATGCTGTTTGTTTGTTTGTGTGTGTGAGTGAGTGAGTCTGATTGTGTGTGTGTGTGTGTGTTGTGTGTGGTTGTGTGTGTGTGTTTGTGTTGTATCTGTATGTGTGTGTTTGAGTGTGTATCTGTTATATGCTTGTGTGTGTGTGTGTGTTGAGTGTGTATCTGTGTTAAGTGTTTGTGTGTGTGTGTGTGTGTGTGTGTGTTCTTGTGTGTGTTTGTGTGTATGTTAGTGTTTGTGAATGAGGAGTTAGATTTGTGTATGTTTACAATGTTTGTAAACACTCTCCCACGTATGAATAATAAACCTATTCGTCCTCTCAGTCAGATTCCTCAACAGAGTACACACGACCCCCCCCCCCTCTTGATTATGGACAAGAGGATTAGATCTAATCACAGGTTATGAATAGTATTATGAGGGACGAAGGCAATACATAACCCCTCATATCCCATGGAAGGGTAATGCAGGAATATACCTACTTATTCATTCACTCGCTCGCTCGGTCTCTCGTTCACTCATTTATTCATTTGTTCAATTATTCAGTCGATCAGGCATTTAGTCACTTACTCACTCACTCACTCACTCGCTCGCTAGCTTACTCACTCGCTCGCTCACTCACTCACTCAATCGCTCGATCACTCACTCAATCGCTCACTCACTCACTCACCTCACTCGCTCGCTCGCTCACTTACTCACTTACACCCACTCCTTCACTCACCCCTCACCCACCTCACTCACTCATTCCCCATCCACTCATCCACCCCTCCAACCCAACTCACCTTTCATTCACTCATCCTCCACCCACGGACTCATCCACTTCCTCCCTCACCCATTCACCCACTTACTCACCCCTCTCCCACCCACTCCCTCCCTCACCCATTCCCCCCCCTCACTCACCCTCCAACCCTACCACTCATTCAACCATTAACTCACCCACTCTCCTCCCATACTCCCCTCACCCACACTCACTCATTCCCACCACTCCTCCCCTACCCATCCACTCTTCTCATTCACTCACCCATTCACCCATGCACTCACCCACCCACCCACTCTCTTCATTCACTTATACACTCACTCACTCACCCTCCACCACTCCTCATCCCTCACCCACTCACCCAATCCCCCATCCCACCCACCACCCTCCACCCTCCACCCACCCTCCAAACCCACCAACCCACTCTCTCATTCACTCACCCCATTCACCCTGCACTCACCCACCCAAAACCCACCCACCCACTCTATCATTCACTCATACACTCACTCACTCATACTCCACCCACTCCCTCCCTCACCCACTCACTCATCCCCATCCCACCCACCCCCTCCCCTCCAAACCCACCCACCCACTCTCTCATTCACTCATGCACTCACTCACTCATCCTCCACCCACTCCCTCCCTCACCCACTCACTCATCCCCCACCCCACCCACCCACCCTCCACCCACCCACCCACCCACCACTCACTCCCCTCAGAAAGTGCAGCGAGTTGTGTGCGGGTGTTGGGTCAAGAACTCGGATGCCCAGTACTCTTTTTTTCCTTCATGGTCGAAGAATAAGCTCTTTGTATCGAGTCAAGAACCTTGATGACAGATTGGGGCGGCGAGATCCTGTCCAAGAGGGGTTGGATTCCCTATAGTGGAGTCGGATCTGACCTGATACGATTGGCGTCCTCTGATCCCGAGGGAGTTTCGGCGGAGTGCCATTGTGCGGTGGTTGAGGGCAGAAGGGTTGAGATTTTTTTTCTTCTCATTTGGTTTTCGCTTTTTTTCAGAGAGAGAGGGAAGGAGAGGAGGGAGGAGGGAGAGAGAGAGAGATGGAGCATTCAAACATAATTAGAAAATCTCTCTCTCTTCTGTCTCTCTCTGTCTCTCTCTCTCTCTCTCTCTCTCTCTCTCTCTCTCTCTCTCTCTCTCTCTCTCTCTCTCTCTCTCTCTCTCTCTCTCTCTCTCTCTCTCTCTCTCTCTCTCTCTCTCTCTCTCTCTCCCTTCCCTCCCTTCCTCCCTTCCCCTCCCTCCTTCCTCCCTCTCCTCCTCCCTCCCTCCCCTCCTCTTTAATAACCCCTATTCTTTCCCCAGGCATTCACAGATATTGGCACTTTCTCGATGTGGCACTCGACGAGGCACACACACTCCCGGAAGTACGATAGCGCGTGCCACATCCGCTGAAAGTTCATATCGGGATGTCATTCTCTATGTAAAAAGATTTCGAGGTAAAAAAAAAATGAGGTGAGGATGGTTGGTTTCGGGGGGGTGAAGAGGGGGGGTAAGGTGAAGGGGGGGGGTAGGTGGGGGTGGAAGGTGGGTAGGGGGTGGAGGTGTAGGGGTGAGGTTACGGAGGGGTGGAGAGGGTTGAGAGGAAGGGGGATTGGGGATGGAGGGGGTGAGTTGGGGGGTTAAGGTGAGGTGGGTGGTAGGGGTGGAAGGGGTGAGGTGAGGTTACGGAGGGGCGGAGAGGGGTTGAGAGGAAGGGGGGATTGCGGATAGAGGGATGAGTGGGGAAGAGGGGCTGGGGGAGGAGGGTAGGAATGGAGGAGCTAGGTGGACATGGGTGGGGAGTGGGGTGTAGGGGATGAGGTGGGGAAAGAGGGGCTGGGGGGAGGGGTGGAAGGGGGGATTGGGTGGAGGGTGAGGTGGGGTGGGGAAAAAGAGGTCGGGGTGGAGGGGGGAGGAAAGGTGACGTGAGGAAGGGTGGGGATTGGTTTGGAAGGGTGAGTTGGGGAGGGGGTTGGGAACCAGAGGTGAGGTGGGCGGGGGGGGGATTGGGAAAAAGAGGTGAGGCAATAATGGAGATGAGAGGTACATCGGCGATGAATGGAAGGGGGGGGGGGGAGAAGGGAGAGTGCTTCTATTCAATATATTTCATGCTTCGTCTTCTTAATTTTCTTTTCTTTTTATTTATCTATTTTCCCTCCTACTTTTTCTCCTTGCTTTTGTTTTTTTTTATCAGATTCATCTCATTCTTTTCTTCTTTTTTTCTTTTTTTTTTTCTTTTTTTGTTCTTCCATGTTGTCAACACTTTCATCACATTTTTTCTCTACTTTTTTCTTCCTCTTTGTCTTTTCCTTCATATTCTATCCTTGGTTAATAATTATCCATGTTCCTTTCTGTCTCCTTATTCCTTTTCTGTAAAGACAATGAAAATTCATAAAATAAATTTCTCATTATCATATCTCTCATTTCTTATCACCAAAGAAAAGTGATGAAAAAGGAGAGAGATATGATAACGGGAAATATATTTCAGAATTTTTATTGTCTTTTCAGAAAGGGAATCAAGAGAGAATGGATAATAATTACCCAAGAAAAGAATGTGAGAAACAGTAAAAATTCCGAAATATATTTTCCATCCCTATATCTCTTTCATTTCTTTTCACTAATGACCCTATTTCATCTTTCTTTTTATCTCCCATTTCATCAGAATCTCACTAATTCCTTTTTAATTGCTTATATACATCAAAGAGATTCATGGATGGGATATTACGATTTTTTTCAACCTGTTTATCAGAAATGGAAGAAAACAAACAAAGAAACAAAAATTATAGAAGGGTATTAACCGATTTCATCTATTCTTATTATCATTATTATTGTTAGTACCTTCGCAAAGGTGATTATATTGCTAGTAGCGCTGGTTAGTTGCTTAGCAGGATAATTTTTTATCTATTTTTATTTTATTTATTTATTTATTTTTTTTTTTATAGATCTGGTGGTAATAGTGATCCGAATCATGATCCGGATCCAGGATTTTCAAATATTTACTTATTTATCTATTTATTATTTATTCATTTATTTATTTATTTCATTATTACCATTTTTTGATGTATCAGGTACCCCCATAGCCTTGACGGAAGTATACTCTCTGAGTGCTTTTAGTATAGAGACGTCTCCAAAATCTTATTGAAATTCATAATTACAACTTATAACTCATCCACAGGTTATCTATTACTTTGAATAACTAATACTAACGCCCGTACCTTCGCTATGGCCAAGGAATTAGGCATACGGGGGGGGGGGGGAAGCTGCATTACAGTATCCTTGACAGTTTGTTGCATTTTACAGGTTCCAGTAAGGCAAAAGAGGAGATTAATCATCATTATCGTCATCGTCAATACTGTAATTATTTTTATTGATATTACTTTTACTAGTGTTATTATTATTACCGTATTACTATTATTGTTATTATTATTATTACCGTTATCATTAATATTATTGTTATCTTTACCATTATCATCATTGTTATTATTTTTATTACTATTTTAATTATAAATGTTATTATTATCATTAATTTCATTATTATTATTATTATTATTATTAT
>NW_020872849.1:215524-225524 GCF_003789085.1 Penaeus vannamei
TGAAAATAATGAGTTGAGTCTAAGACAAATAACCTAACCTGAAGTAAGAGTGTAATAACGTAAACTAATCTAACTCACCAAAATTGCAGTAAGGTAACCTAGTCGTGGAGTTAAACTGAATTCAACGATCAAGTTTATGTGAGAAAAAGCAGAAATAATGGAGTCTCACTGGTTGTAAATATTGAGTCTAACCTAACTAACCTAACCTAACGGTAACCTAACCCTCACGCAAATGCAGGTAATGTAACGCCTTGCGTGGATTTAAACTGAAAATTTACGAATTAAGTTTATTGTGAGAAAACGAAATTTGAGTCTCCTGAGTTTAAATTGAGTCCTAACCCTAAGACCATAACCGAACCCTTAACTAACGTAACCTAACGTAACCATGCAGCCAAAATTTTGCCAGGTATGTATACTATCGTGGATAGAAATGGATTAATAGAGGATCAAGTTTTATGTGAGAAAACGAAATTTTTGGGGGGAGGGGTTTTCCCCCCGCCCCTCCCCCAACTGGGGGTTTTGTTTTAAAAATATTTGGGTTTTGGGGATTAACCTAAACCTAACGCTAACCTAACCTAACCTAACCTAACCTAACCCTAAGACTAACGTACGTAACCTAACCTCGACCAAATTAGAGCAGATAATGCCATAGCAGAGGGCAGGAAGGATTGAGAAAGCCGATGAGTAGAAGCGAGATACGCAAAGTGTAGTATAGAAAGAGTGAGAAGAAACGAGAAATTGTGGAGAGGTCTCCTGGAGTTAATATTGTGGAAGATCGTAACCAAAGAACAGTAAGAACCTACCTAGAAACCGAATAAGAACGTGTAACCGATAAGGCAAAACGCCATACCTAACAGGAAATAATGGGAGCAGGGTGTATAGTAATAAGCCTATCGTGGATTAAAACTGATTTACGATCAAGTTTATGTGAGAAAACGAAATTTGGAAGTCTCCACTGGTTAAATTGTTTAATAAGAGTCTAACCTAGACCTAAACCTAACCAATCTAAACGCTTACCCTAACGCATAACCAATCGTAACCCTAACCTAACCTCACCATGCAGGTAATGTAACCTATCGTGGCTTAAAACTGATTTACGATCAAGTTTTAATGTGAAAAAACGAATGGAGTCTCCCTGGTTAATTTGAGTCTAAACCTAAACCTAACCTATCCTAACCTAACTAAAACCAAATGTAACGTAACGCTAACCTAACCTCACCATATTAAAGGTAAATGGTAACCTATCGTGGATTTAAACTGATTTTACGATCAGTTTATGCGAAGAAAAACGAAATTTGGAGTCTCTGGTTTAAATTTGAAGTCCTACCTAACCTTAACTAACCTAACCTAGACGTAACCTAACCTAAACCTAACGCAAATGCAGGGAATGTAACTATCGTGGATTAAAGCAGATTTTACGATCAAGTTTATGTGAGAAAACGAAATTTGGAGTCTCCTAGTTAAATTTGAGTCTAACGCTACCTTTAACCAACCTAACGCTAACGTAACGTAACCTAACCATTAAACCTCACTAAATTAGGAAAGGAGTAATGTAACCTATAGTGGATTAAAACAGATTTACGATCAAGGTTTATGTGAGAAACGAAATTTGGAGTCTCCGCCTGAGGTTAAATTTGAGTCTAACTGTACGTAAACTAGAAACTGTAACCTAAGACCTAACCTAAGTAACAAGTAACCTAACCTAACCGCTCGATCATATTGCAAGTAATGTAACCTATCGTGGATGAAACTGATTTAGCGCGATCAAGTTTTATGTGAGAAAACGAAAATTGGAGTCTCCTGGTTAAAAATTTAAGTCTATAGCTAACCTAACAATAACCTAAACGAAACGTAACGTAACCTAACCTCCCAAATTGCAGGTAATGTAACCTATGCGTGGATTAAACTGTGATTTAGCGATCAAGTTTAATGTGAGAAAAAAAATTTGGAGCCCTCCTGGTTGATATTTGAAGTCTAGGACCTAACCTAGACCGGAAACCTAACGTAACGTAACTAGACCTAACTCACCAAATTGCAGGTAATGTAGCCTATCGTGGAGTAAAGCTGATTTACGATCGAAGTTTATGTGAGAAAAAAGCGGAAATTTGTGGAGTCTCCTGGTTTTAAATTTGGAGTCTAACCTAAACCTAACCTAACCGGACCTAACCTAACGTAACGTAAAACCTAAACCGCACTAAATTGCAGATAATAATTAACCTATCGTGGATTAAACTGATTTACGATGAAGGTATTATGTGAGAAAACGAAATTTGGAAGTCTCCTGGTTAAATTTTGAGTCTTAACCTCACCATAACTAAAAGCCTAACGTAACGCTAACCTAACCCTAAACGTAAACCTCAATATAAACCAAATTGCAGGTAAACGTAAAACTATGTTGGATTGAAACTGATTTACGTATTTAAGTTTCTGTGAGAAAAAAGGAAATTAAAGTGGAGTGCCTCCTGGGTTAAATTTTGAGTCTGTAGACTCTGAAGCCTAGACGCTACCTAAACTATACGCTAACGTAACGCTAGCCTAGACCTCTACGCGAAAATTGCAGGTAATGTAACCTAGTCGTGGATTAAACTGATTTACGATCAAAGTTAAAGTGAGAAAACGAAAATTGGAGTCTCCTGGCTTAAAATTTTGAGTGTAACCTACCTAAACCGATTTAGCGATCGTTATGTGAGAAAGAGGAAATTTTGGAGTCTCCTAGTTATAATTTGAGTCTAAACCTAACGCTAAACCTAACGTTAAACCTAACGTAACGTAAACCTAACCTGACCCCGAAATAAAACGAGTAGTGTACCTAATCGATGAAGATTAAACTAATTTATCGATCAAAGTTTTGTGAGAAAACGAAAGTTTGGGAGTCCTCCTGGTTAATATTTTGAGTCTAACAACGTAACCTAAAAAACCTAACCTAAGGGAGATCTAACCTAACTCACCCAAATGCAGAGTAAGTGTTGGACTCGTAGCTCGTGGATTAAACACTGATTGTAACGATCAAGTTTTGTGAAGAAAACGAAATTTGGAGTCTCCTGTTAAATCTGATTCTAAAACCTAAACCTAACCTAACGCTAACCGTCAACTACCCTAACCTCAGCCAGTGAAGCAGGTAATGACTTAACCTAACGTAACCTAAGTAACGAAGTAACGTAACGTAACCGTAACCTCACCAAAATTGCAGGTAATGAGATAACCTATCGTAGGATTGAAACCTGATTTTACGATCAAGTGTAATGTGAAAAAGGAGAAATTTGGAGTTAGCCTGGTTAAAAATGTTTGAAGTCCATAACGCCTTACGTAACCTAAACGTAGACGTAAAGCCGTAAACGTAAGAGCCATAATCTACTAAACATCCAAGCCTATGAACGTACACGTACGTAAGAGGTAACGATAACCTAACCTCACCAAATTGGCCAGGTAATGTAACCTCTCGTGGCTTAAATTGATCTACCGATCGAAAGTTCGTTATACGGCATCAATCTATTGCGTCGTTATAGTGTGTCTCGAATTATGTCGTGGTCCATTGGTGATGATCGTCGCGTGGCGCGCACGTCTCTATCTCAGCAAGCCATTTGTTCGTTATTGCGCGCGCTGCGCGAGATGATCTATTCCGACAGTGGTCGAAGGACGTGACATCGATTCTTTGATCCTAGTTGAACGAAGCCGATGCCCGAGCACTGGCGAAGAGTAGGCCGTGTTTTGAGTGCCTGTTGAGCAGTATCGCACGAAGAGAGAGAGAGAGAGGGATAGCGAGGTGAGGATAGCGAAGAGGATGATGAGGATAGAGGGTAAAGAGTAAGGTAGTGCATCTTCGAAGTACACGTAAATCTGCAGAAGGATAGGAAGAAAGAAAGAAGAAAGAAGAAAATGAAAGAAAGAAAGAAAAAGTAAAGAGGGGAGCGGGCAGAGGGAGAGAGAGGAACAGAAACACACCGAAACCTATCGTAACGTGAGACCTCGCCACCCACGGTCCCCCACGCCCTTGAACCCTGCTATAGGATACACGCCCACCCTCCCCCTCCCCCCCACCTTGCCAGTCCTCACGCTCTCTCGCCCTTTCATCCTCCCTCCCTTCTTCCCTCCTTCGCTCCCTTCCTCCCTATCTCTCCCATTCTTCTCCCTTCCCTCATTCTCTTTCCCTCCCACACTCCCTCCCTCATTCTCCTCTCTTCCCTTCCTCCCATTCTCCCTCTCTTTCTCTTTCTCGCTCATTCTTCTCCTTCCCCCATTCTCCTCCCTCTCTCTCCCTCCCTCACTTCTTCTCCTCCCTCTTCCTTCATGCCTATTCTTTTCCCATATTGTCTTCTTCCTTCTCTTAGTTCCTTCTTTCCTCTTCGCTTACTCCTTTCCCTTATGTCCTTCTTCCCTCTCTCTCTCTTCTTCGTTTACTCCTTTTCTTTGTTTCCCTCTTCCGTCCATCCTCCCTTCCTCCCTCTTTCTTCCAGACTCATCCCCCCTCCCCCCTCCCCAGCCCCTCCTCCCTCCCTCCCCTTCACCCACTCCCCACCCCTCCTCCCACTCCCCACCCGTGGCCTTGACCTATGTAAACCCTCCACTCCCACCCATACCCTCCCCTCCTCTCCCTTCCCTCCTCTCTCTCTACTTCCTTTTCTCTCCTTCCCTACTTCCTTCTTATCTCTTCTTTACGTCCTTCTCCCTCCCAACTTCCTTCTACCTCTTTTCTCTCCTCTCCTACCTCCTTCTCCTCCTACTCCCTATCCCTTCTCCCTACGTCCTTCTCTCTCCCCACCTCCTTCTCCCTCTCCTCCCTTCTCCTTCTCCCTCTCCTCCCTTCTTGTTTTTCCCTCTCCTCCCTTCTTCTTCTCCCCCTCCTCCCTACCTCCCTCCCTTCTTCCTACCTCCTCCCTTCTCTCTCCTCCTTCTTCTCTCCCTCCCCCTCCTCCCCTTCTTCTCTCCCTCCCCTCCTCTCAACCTCGTTCCTCCCCTCCTCCTTCCTACCTCCTTCTCCCCTCCCTCCCTCTCCTTCCTCCCCCTTCCCTCCCTCTCCTTCCCTCCCTCCTCCCTCCCTCCCCCCTCCTCCCTTCCTCCTCCCCTTCCCCCTTTCCTACCTTCCTCCCCCTCCTCCCTCTTTCCCTCCCCCTCCCCCTCCCCCCTCCCCCTCCTCCCTACCGTACAGAATCGCGGTAGAGTACAAAGAGCGAGACAAAACTAACAAAGCCAAGGGGATGGGAAGTAGGGGGGAGGGGAAGTATTGGGGGGGGGAGAAGGGGGGTATGGGGGTGAGGGAGGGGGAGAAGGGGGATGGGGGTGAGGGAGGGGGAGAGGGGGGATTATTGGGATGGGAGGAGGTGAGTGAAGGGGTGGAGAAGGTGAGGAGGGGGGTGAGGGTAGAGGAGAGAGGTGATGGAGAGGCGGGGGAAGGAGCGGAGAAGGAGAGAGGTGACGAGGAGAGATGAAAGAGAGGGAAGAGGGAGAGAGGAGAGAGGAGAGAGAGGGTGAGAGAAGAGATGATAAAGAGGCGGAAGAGGGAGGGGATGGGGAGGGCAGATGATAGGGAAAGAAGGGAAATGGAGAAGAGAAGGAGAGAAATGGAGACAAAAGGGGCTTAAAAGGAGATAGGAGAGAGGGATGAGGAGGATGAGAAGAAAAGGAGTAAGAGAAGGGAAGATGGGGGAGAAGGGAACAGGAGATAAGAAGGGAAAGGATAAGGATAAAGAGAGAAAGGAATGGAAGAGAAGAAAAGGAGGAATACGAAAAGGGGGAGAAATGAAAGAGAAGATGAGGATAAAGATAGATGAATGTTAAGGAACAAGGATAAAATAGAAAGTCAGGGAAGAGGAGCGAAACGGAGAGTAAAAAAGGAGAAAACAAGGAATAAGAAAGAAGGGAAGAGGAGCGAAAGTTAGAGTAGAAGAGAAATAAGAAGGGACAGAATAGAGAGAGAGGAGATAAAAAGAGAGAATAGAGAGAGATCGGGGAGAGAGAGAAAGCGAAAGGAGTAGAAGAGAAGAAAAGGAGGAATAAGAAAAGGGGGAGAAATGATAGAGGAGAGAAATAACGAATAATAAAGAAAGGAAGAGGAGCGAATAGAGAGAGAGAGGAGATAAAAAGAGAGAATAGAAAGATGTCGGGGAGAGGGAGAAAGGAAGAAGAGAGAGAAAGCGAAGGAGAGGAGAGATCAGGCCGAGAAGAGAATCTAACTGATGCCGAGGAAGGAATATTGAGATCAAAAGGCGGAGAAGAGAAATAAATAACAATAGAAGCAAAGAAAACATAGAATAAAAATGGCAGTAAGACAAATCAGAAGAAAAGGGATGATTTAAGAATGAAAAACAACAACAATAGCTTTAAGAGACGAATACAACGAGAGCCCCGAAAAAATGAAGAATAGGGAACACAGAAATGAGGAAGAGAGAGAGAGAAATAGAATAGGGAGAGAACGGAACAGAGGAATAAGGAAGAGAGAAAGAGAGAAAGAGAAAAGGGAGAAAACGGAAGAGAAGAAATGAGGAAGAGAGAGAGAGAGAGAGAGAAAATCAAGAAAACGGAAGAAAAGAAATGAGATAGAGAGAGAAAGAAGGGAGAAGAGGGAGAAGGGGGAGAAGGGGAATCCCCACGGCCGTCCTCGCCAACTCCCTGTCATCTCTTGCTTCCTTGCTTCGTTTCTCCCTCGCAACTTTTGTGTCTGCGTTTGAGTCCCTCCTCTGGGACCTGCGCTGACGCCCCACTCGCAAGTGTACTCTCCTCTCCCTCTCTCTCTCTCTCTCTCTCTCTCTCTCTCTTTCTTCTTTTGTTCTCTTCGCTTTTTCGAATTCTTTATTCTCTCTCTCTCTCTCTCTCTCTCTTTCTTTTGTTCTCTCGTTCTTTTCGAATTCTTTATTCTCGAATTCTTTATTCTCTCCCTCTCTCTCTTTCCCTCTTGATTCTCTCCCTCTCTCTCTCTCTTTCTTCTTTTGTCCTCTTCGCTTTCTCGAATTCTTTATTCTCTCCCCTTCTTCTTCTTTCCTCTGATTCTCTCCCTCTCTTCTCTCTCTTTCTTCTTATTGTCTCTTGGCTCTCTCGAATTCTTTATTCTCTCCTTCCCTCTTTGTTTCCTCTTCGCTTATTCAAATTCTTTATTCCTTTTCTCTCTCTCTCTTTCCTTCTTTCCTCTTCGCTTACTCAAATTCTTAATGTAGATGCTCACACGCATACATTTACAAACAAACATATACGCACACATAAGCAAACACGCAACCACATGTACACAAGAATACACACACAAAAAAACGTACATACATACATACTTAAAGGCCTATACATATATATTCTTGTATTCATGTTCACACGCATACAGATATCAGCACAAACAAACATATATATGTTCGTCAACACATACAAATTAAAACGCAAAGCGTATTTGTACAAAAGAACATAAAAAGGAGGAAGAGGAGATAGATAGAGGATGGGTGATAGATTAGATGGATAGAGATATATATAAATAGTAGAAAAAACAGATATGCAGATATGTAGATTTGATAGATTTGATTCATAGATAGATGAAACGAGAGAGAGAGAGAGAGAGAGGAGAGAGAGAGAGAGAGAGGAGAGAGAGAGAGAGAGAGAGAGAGAGAGAGAGAGAAGAGAGAGAGAGAGAGAGAGAGAGAGAGAGAGAGAGAGAGAAGAGAGAGAGAGAAGAGAGAAAGAAGAAAGAGAGAGATAAACAAAGACAGAGAAAAAGACATACAAACAGAAACAACACTCTCCCCTTTCCCTCCCTTCCCCATTCCCTTTTTCACCTCCCCCACTCCCCCCTCTTACACCCTTGCAATCCTACCCCACCCACCAACCCTCCCTACCCCCCACCTCCCACCCACGACCAAACATAACCACGACGTCAAAAAACGACCCCAAAAAAACGGCTTCTCCTTCGCCATTGTCAGCGCCAATAAAGAGCAACGTTATCCAGTGTCAGACGAGCTCCGGCGTCAGCCTGACGAGATGGCTGACGGGGAGGAGGGCAGGAGGAGAGGAGAGGAAGAGAAGGAGGAGGAGAGGAGGAGGGGAGGGGAGGAAGGGAGGAGGGGAGGAAGAGAGGAGGAGAGATGGAAAGGAGGAAGAGAGGAGGACAGGAGGAAGATGAGAGGGGGGAGAGGAGTGGAATGAATGGGGAGGAGAGGAGAGAGGAGGAGGAGAGGAATGAAGGGAGGGAGGAGGGGGGGAGGAGGAAAGAGGAGAGGAGAGGGAGGAGGGGAGGAGAAGGAGTGAGTGAGAATGAAGGGGAGGAAGGAGGAAGAGGAGAGGAGAGAGAAGAAGAGGAAAGGAAGGAGAGGAGGAAGAGAGGAGGACAGGAGGAAGATGAGAGGGGGAGAGGAGGAGAGAAGGAGAGGAGGGAGTGAGAATGAAGGAGAGGAGGGAGAGGGAAAGGAGAGAGGAAGAGGAAGATAGGGAGAGGAGAAGAAAGGGGAGAGTAGGAGGAGGAGAAGAAGACGGGTGAGGAGGAGGAGAAAGAGAAGGGAGAGGGAGAGGGAGAGGGAGAGGAGGGAAGATGAGCTGGATAGGAGGGGAGGGGGACAAGAAGAGAGGGAGAGGAGGAAGGGAGGAGGGAGGAGGAGGAGAGGGGGGAGAGAAGAGAAGAGAAGAGAAGAGAAGAGAAGGGAAGGGAAGGGGAGGGGAGGGGAGAGGAGGGGAGGGAGAGGGAGGTGAGCGATTGCAAAATCCTCATGAAAAACGAATATAAATTGGCTACCATAAAATTAAAAAAAATAGTACGATATATAAAGCATAATTCGGAAAGCAAACAATGCTAATAGTAATTATCTTTTCATTAACACGATATTCATCACTGTTATTAAAAAGCCAATATCATAACTATTTTCACGGTTGCTATTATCATCGTTACTATCATCATTATCATTATCCCTACAATTAAAATTTCTTTCACTGATATCATAACCATACGAATAGGAGATATGTGACAGATCACGATAACAACAATGACACATTTTGTCCATTTCTGAACCACAATCGACAACAATCTTCAAGAAAGTCAATAATAAAAATGATAAACTAGAAAAAAAATGGAGAAAAAAAAAAAAAATCTAAATAATTTATGACATGGATCGAATGCATTTTTTTTAATATCATACATTATAATCTTTATCACGTATTATCATCATCATCATCGTCATTATTATTAATAAATCATCCTATCATCAACATTATCAATATCATAATTATATTTTATATCTATTTATTATTATCTTTTTAATTTTTCTTCTCATTACCTATCATCATTTATCACCAATGTTTATCATCATCCTTTTACAAGACCCGGATCTAACCAAAAAAACCCAACCTGTCCTTTTTACTTCTTCCTACCTTCCTTCCCTTTCTTCCCTTTTTTTTCTCTCTTTTTCCTTTCATCCATTCAATTCTTCCTATTTTTTTCCCTTGACGCAAAAGAGCTATCTGGCAATAAGACGGACATAAACACGGGTTGCGAAGCGGCGCCCGTTCCCGACCCGCTCGTGCAGGCTGCGTACCTCAACATGCCGATAACGCAATCCGGATATAAGGCCAATGCCGTCGCTTTTTCGATGAGATTCAGAACTCTTGTCGTATTTCATGGAGGGAAAAGAAGTGAAAATGAGGGAGAGAGAGAGAGAGAGAGAGAGAGAGGGAGAGAGAGAGAGAGAGAGGAGAGAGGAGAGAGGAGAGAGAGGAGAGAGAGAGAGAGAGAGAGGAGAGGGAGAGAAAGAAGAGAGAGAGAGAGAAGGAGAGAGGAGAGAGAGAGAGAGAGAGAGAGGATAGAGAGAGAGAGGAGGAGGAAGGGAGGGAGGGAGAGAGAGAGAAGAGAGATGAGAGAGAGAGAGAGAGAGAGAGAAGAGGAGAGGAGAAAGAGAGGGAGGGAGGGAGGGAGGGAGAGGGAAGGGAGGAGGGGAGAGGGATGGAGGAGGGAGGGAGGGAGGGAGAGAGAGAGAAGAAGAGAAGAAGAGAGAGAGAGAAGAGAAGAGAAGGAGGGAGGGAGGGAGAAGAGGAGATGAGAGAG
>NW_020872849.1:253024-255524 GCF_003789085.1 Penaeus vannamei
CTTTCCACATTTATGATTTAATATGATACTGCTATCACGTGATCCATTCTATCTTCATTGCCAATCCCAAATATGAAACAGAAGATTGTTGCTTTTCTTTTCTTTTTGTCTTTTCTTTTTCTTTTCTTTTCTTTTCTTTTCTTTTCTTTTCTTTTCTTTTTTTTTCTTTTCTTTTCTTTTCTTTTCTTTTCTTTTCTTTTCTTTTCTTTTCTTTTCTTTTTTTTTCTTTTCTTTTCTTTTCTTTTTTCTTTACTTTTTTCTTGTTCTTGTTCTTTCTTGTCTTTTCTTGTTCTTGTTCTTCTTCTTGTCTTTCTTGGTCTTTCTTTCTTTCTTGGTCTTCTTTTCTTTTCTTTCTTTCTTTCTTTCTTTCTTTCTTTCTTTCTTTCTTTTTCTTTCTTTCTTTCTTTTTTCTTTCTTTCTTTTTCTTCTTTTTCTTTCTTCTTTCTTTTCTTTTTTCTTTTTCTTTTCTGTTTTTTCTATGTTTGTAAAGTAACCAAGGCTGGATTTAGGGTCAGGGCCTCACACTCCCTCAGTGATCAAAGTGTTTAGAGTCCCATCCCTGTCACAGCTTCAACCAGCCCTGGCGTTTTCATATACATGCTATGCTTTGGAAATATAATTATTGACATTTGTTTCTATATCTGAAGACGTGAAATATATATTTTTGACATTATTTCTATATATGAGAGACATGAAATATCATGTTTGTTTATATTTATTTCTATATCTGAGAGACATGAAATATGATGTTTATTGATATTTATTTCTATACATAAGAGGCATGCCTTGATGGATTTTTTTCTTATAATATAAGAATCCTCATCGTTTGAATAAACCAGTCAGTCAATCCCCATCTTGTTTGTCAACCATTTCTCTGCCGACCAAACGCAGCTCTATTTTCAGACAATATTAGATAGCAATAGTAATAGTAATAATAACTTGAAATAGTAAGTCTAGGTAGGTCTACGAGGCAAGACCTGAGTGGAAAAAAACATTTTCCTCTCGATTTCAGTGGAGCAAATGTAGTCGCGATTCCATATATATGTTAGTTGTTATGGTAAAATTCCTTGGGGGGATAACAGGCAGGAACACACTATAAACATCATTTGAGTGTATTGGTGTCTGCATCGTTGTCAATGGCGTCGAAACATGCACCTTTTAGTGAATACGTGGCGATAGTATATAAATTACTGTCGTTATCATTATCATCATTATTATCAATTATCATCATCTACTTTACCACCATCATCATCACGTCTTCACCACCACCATCATTATCATCATCACCATCATCATCATCATCATCATTATCATCATCATCCTCATTGTCATCATTATCACCATCATTGTCATCATTATTATCATCATCATCATTATCATCATCATCAATATCATTATCATCATTAATATTATTATCATTATCATTAACATTATCGTCATCATCATCATCGTCATCATCAATATCATTATCATTATCATCATCATCATCAACATCATCATCATCATAATCAGCATCATCAATATCATTATCATCATCATCCTCATTATCATTGTTAACAAAGTAAAATAGAGCTCCTGTTTATACGAATAGATACCGTTTGCATCTAGTATCAGGTCACCTCACGTTATTTCGTAGCATAGAGAAATATATATATATATATATATATATATATAAATATATATATATATATATAGTGTCTAATTTCTAGACAACTCGGCAGTCAAGTGACTTTCTCCTATCGCATTCATTCTTCAGATTATTGTGTGACTTTCTCCTATTGCATTCATTCTTCAGATTATTGTGTCTTTCTCAGCCCATAACATCATACTCATCACTGTCACCATGACTGCAATTTAAGTACCATGGCAGGAAGCTTATATATGTTATTCTCATCGTATTTACATATCTGTTCGCTACCTCCAAAACGATAACTGTTATGTTATTGTATTTATTCATATATGCGTCGTCGTTATTGTTTTGGCAATTTTAAATAGTGTGATGCGGAACCCCTATGGCATTTTCCTCTCGCTACCATAGGGTTCAGGTCATTTCCCTTCTCAGACCACCTTGTCTTAATTGATTTTATGCTTGCAAAGGTTCAGAAAATGAACCCGAACTCAATCCAAATGTACATTTTTTAAGAGAGCAATATTGGGCTCAAACCTTGGTCTTACGTTTGTTTCTGGTATCACACCCTGTAGTCCATGGTAACAGGAATTTTATTACTGTTATTGCATTTCTGAAACACATTTGAATTAACCTAACCATAATTATTCTCAACCCTGATATTACATCCTGCTGTTCTCTTTCTGGGAATAGAGAATGTTATAATTACATTACTATGGCTTTTTTTCATTAGACCAAAGACATTGCGTATGTAAGATGAGCTCCTATGCCTGAATCTTATAATTAGCTAAAGGCGCAAGGTATTGACACAACATCACTTCTTTTTTCATTTTATGTCAATGATGTCTTTATCAGTATTAGTGCAGCAGTATA
>NW_020872849.1:260524-263024 GCF_003789085.1 Penaeus vannamei
AAATCCATAGAAAATAGGAAATGTATATTTTTAAAAGGGAAACGATAATGCTCCAAAATACGTTTAATCTTCTGAGACTGTTCCTCGACAATTGAAAGCGTATTTGACTTTTGTGTGCATTGCCAAACCATACAAAATGGACGGATTCTAAATATATTTCTGATAATTGCAGACATTTATAACAGCTGTTTATAAGAAAACCATGTTACTTATGCAAAAACAATCACAACTAGCCAAATTTTGCTGTTGTTATTGTTTTTACTCATCTTGTTTTTTTTATAATATGAAATGGTATTAAACCTCTATGAGATCAAGAGACTTTATTTGTTTGAATCATCATTTATGCATTAATGTTGCCTGCTTATTATATTACATCAATGCATAAACATCCATGTTGGGTAATTATTTCAGTTTACCAATTTACCTTTATACTTTAAAGTGAATAGCTCTTTCTCTCCTTTTGTATATGTTATTTTCACCTCCTCTTTTAGATATGAACTTTATCTGTATTCATAATATCAACTACAAAAAGACAAATGCTATTTAATGCTTTAAACACCAATCAGCCATCAGGAATTGTTAGGCAGAGGACTGTGGTCTTACGCGAGACCTCACTGTGAACAGAAACTATTTCAGAGTCTGTTATCTGATAAAATAAACAACTATTGATGTACAGAGGATGAAAGGCTGTTGAGGTTTAACAGTATGTGTGTGTGTGTGTGTGTGTGTGTGTGTGTGTGTGTGTGTGTGTGTGTGTGTGTGTGTGTGTGTGTAAAGGTGCTTAGCAGATATGCAGCTTCTAGAAACGTAGCATACCTCTGCCTGCACGTCCTCTGGACACGCCAAAAATGACACAAATCAATGAATTGAGTCACTGACTGAGAGTGAAAATGCCATCGGATTTGATTGCAACATTAACCCCTTATCGTTAGCTCCCTTCCAAAATCAATTTAATAAGTAATTGACATTCAACAGAAATCGATCCCGCAACCCTTTCCCTTCTCGTTCCCTCCCACAGCAGTAGTTGGTCGCCAGATGATAACAGCTTCAGGGTAGGACTTCCTGGGTCTGGTAAACAGCGTGCATAAGGCCTATGCTCGGCACCATTTTTTTTTTTTTTTTTTTTTTTTTTTTTTTTTTTTTTTTTTTTTTTTTTTTTTTTTTTTTTTTTTTAGGATTGCTTTCCATTGTATGTTTTACTTTTACCTTTTATTATATAAGTTAAGTAGCCAGTACCATGTTTTTTGTTAAGGTTTAATTTTTTATATTAAAAGAAGTAGCAGTTGTATTTGGAAAGTTGTGATCCTTAAAATGTTGCATTCACTATGTTGCATGGGATATTTAGCAATGTGAAACGTATCTGTTATTTTTTGCATCTTGAGAAATTAATGACAAAGTTAATATCAAGTTTATTACGCATCAGCAGTGTCTTAATATATACCCTGATTATTTTCAGCTTCTGAAACAAAAATGACAGTGAAATCCCTTCTAAGTGGCACTTAAATGAGAAAGCAATATTTTTCTTTGAAACACCTACATTACTATCTAAAGTTATTTGGGTTTTCTAAATAATAATAATAATAAAAATAATAAATATAAGAAATAATGATAAAAAAGGTAAAACGTGTTTGATCCGATTAATAGAAAGATTGCTGTTGGTAACTGTGAATCGCCAATCACTAATCGTAAAACTAAAAGAGATTAATTACAAATGAGATTATAATAACATTCAAGTCATTTGTTTTCAGCATATGACGAGTTTTTGTTTTGCCGTTAGCATCAGTATTTTTTTTTTTTTTTTTTTTTTTTTTTTTGCGTGATTATTTGGTTTGTTGATAAGTTAATCTCTCTATGTCTGATTGAACTCTCATTTTCATGATATAGTTGCGAAGCCTCAAAAAAAGAGTTTTTCAAAAAAATGGATACTGGAATAAAAAGCTTTAAAGGGAAACAGAAAACGGACCTAGAAAAGACACGAAAGCAATGGTATAAGATTAGATTTCACCACATATTTCACCACATGATGCGATCAATATCAACAAGATACAAACAGATCGACGGAAAGAGAAGAGAGATATACGCTTTGGGTGTTGCATAATCTGCCATGAAAAAAGAGAAGTTGTATAAGCAAGGATATATAGTGTGTCACATCGTGAAAAAAACTATATTTTAACCACAAAGGAGTTCTAGAGAATGTCTTAGATTCTTAAATGGTCCCATAAGGTAAATACCGTATACAATTATATTTATGTTAATGACAAATACACTCTAATAAAACTGGTTATTACAATCAACACGAATAATAAATGGGAGAGTTTAATACAGCAGTGAAACCATTTGTAATAATAATATTAATAATTAAAAAAATAATAATAATAATAATCTTATTGTATCTTACCTTTAACCACCCAACAACCTCATTACACCTTCCATTTCTCCCTCTCTTTCTACCTCCTTCTCTCTCTTTCTCTCTCCCTCCGCCTTCGCTCTTTCCCTCATC
>NW_020872849.1:290524-293024 GCF_003789085.1 Penaeus vannamei
AGGTGCTCGTCTCTGTGTGCTAAAGAAAATCGGTTACTATAATATTTATTAGACACAAATAGACCAACAAGGATCACACACACACATACACATACACACACACACACACACACATACACATACACACACACACACACATATACACATACACACATATAATATATATATAGATATAGATGTAGATATAGATATAGATTTAGATATATAGATATAGATATAGATATATAGATATATATATCCACTTGTCCACCGGTCAGGCTGATCCTTGCAGAAATACTGAAACGTAGACCGTTAAAAGAGAAATTGATTTTCCGATGAAGATAACGTCGAATCTTCTAATATATGTAGAAAAAAAAGATATAAATGAAAATGACCAACGCAAGATATTCCTTCTCACTTGAACAACTTTCTACAGTTATCAAAGTGGACGCTGTTTATGATCTATAATAAGCATGATTATCAGTGATCTTTTGATATCTAACAGATTACGACTCATTCTTATATGATACTTTTATAATTCAGACATATTGCAAGCACCGTAATACAAATAGAAAGAATACAGACGGGAAAAAAAAACAAAGTCTGCAATGTATCAAGGGAAAAGGACCAAGAAACCGTGTAACCTAAAAAGGTAAACGGCGTGTTTTTTTTTTTTTTTTTTTTTTTTTTAGTGAATTACGAAGCAGTCCAATATTTACCGAGCGCAAGGGCCGATACCCTCGAACTACGTCAAGGGGGAATCCATATTGCCTCGGTCTGAAGTCAAACTTGAAGCTCGGCTCAAAAAACTTGATGTTATTATTCGTCCGTCTGAGGATAATGAGCAGCTGTCAGACAGACTCTCACGGGAGTAAACAATATGTATACATCCTGCAGAGAAACGAACGTGTGTGTGTGGGGGGGGGTGTTTGTGTGTGTGTGTGTGTGTATGTGTGAGAGTCTCTGTGTGCGTGTGTGTGTGTGTGTGTGTGTGTGTGTGTGTGTGTGTGTGTGTGTTGGTGTGTGTGTGTGTGTGTGCGTGTGTGTGTGTGTGTGTGTGTGTGTGTGTGTGTCTGTGTAAACACGTAAAAACACAAATCTTAAACTCACAGTTGGAAAATCTACCCGCTATCATTTGCTATGGGAATTGCAGAGGCACACATGTAATAGAAGTTTATCCACACACACACACACGAGTAAGAATAAGTTCAATTCATCTCCATTTCGGGCCGCGCTATGCCGTTGCTATGGTGATATTTCATGTCCCTTTTTATGATGGCTGCGACCGCTTGGGGATGAGCATGTGGTATGAGGTTTATGGGCAAGAGTTTATTTATGTCTTGCAGAGGAGATAATATGTTTTATGGGTGTTTTAGCTGATGAGCGAGGGGAGGTATTGGCGAGGGGAGTCACTGGATTATCTGAGGTGTGTTCTGCACGCCTCTAGTGATTTCCAGGTTATTTCCCTAATGGTAGAGAAATTTTATCAACATTGCAAAACAAATTTTCATCAGGGTCTTAATTATTACTGCTGCTGCTACTATAATCATTATTGTTATTATTGTTATTGTTATTATTGTTATCATGATCCTTATCATTCTTATCATTATTATTATTATCATTATCACTATTATTACTATTATTATCATTATATTTTTTTATTATTTTAATCATTATCATTACTATTATTGCAAAAATTATACATTCCTATTATTATCGTAAACACGTCTCTCTCTAAGACCCGTTGTGTTAAAATTTTACGAGGAACGACCAACTGATATCCATATATACGAACATGCATATACACAAAAAAATAAATACATATCTACCAGTCTACATATACATATAAAGCGGACAGATAGATAGATAGATAAACATATATCTGTCAGATGAATAGACAAATATGCATTTACATCTGTGTATATGCATTTCCAAATACATAAAAATTGGATTTTATTTCTCGTTAAACTCGTGATCGGAATATGAAAGCTTGGATGTTCTTTAATCGATTCTTTTATGACACAAAAGCGAGATCTGCAGCGCCCCAAGATATTCATGACCCAAGCACGTGCCGAGGAAGAGCTAGGAAGGTTTGTAATCATTATTGTTTTTTTTGTTTTTTTTGTTATTACTTTTGTTGGGTATTATCATCACTATCATTAGTAGTATTATTTTATGATTATTATTGTTATTATTTTCTTATTGATATTATTATTGTTGTTGTCGTTGTTATTCTTATTGTTATCATTACTATTATATTTATCATTGGTACCATTATTATTATCATTCTTGTGCATTATTATTATTATTATTATTATTATTATTATTATTATTATTATTATTATTATTATTATTATTATTATTATTATTATTATCATTATTATTATAATCATTATTATCATCCCCACCATCGTCATCATTATTACTATTATCATTATTACTATCATTATTATTACTATTATTATTACTATTTCATCATCACCATAATCATCATCATTGATGCCACTATCATCATTTACAT
>NW_020872849.1:318024-337681 GCF_003789085.1 Penaeus vannamei
GTTTATGTCTGTGTAAGAATGTGAGCATGAGATGGTGAAAGTGAGAGTGAATGTGAGTATGTGTGTGAGTGTGCATGTGAGTGAGCATGTGAGTGTGTGTGTGAGTGTGCATGTACGTGTGAATATGTGCGTGAGTGTGCATGTACGTGTGAATATGTATGTGAGTGTATGGCCGTGTGTGTGTGTGTGTGTGTGTGTGTGTGTGTGTGTGTGTGTGTGTGTGTGTGTGTGTGTGTGTGTGTGTGTGTGTGTGTGTGTGTGTGTGTGTGTGTATGTATGCATAGGTCTGTTATAGAAAAAGGAGAAGCAAAACCACAGGGGAATTAGAATTTGTTTATCTACAATATATTAACATTAAGCTTTATGCCACATTTTGTGTACAATATATAAAATACAGATCCTGTATACATTCATACACTTTATCTTTATCAAGTAATCAGAAATGTGAACTTAAATACTCTGATTTTTCTTATACATAAGGCATGGTCACATATATCCTTATCAACAAACAAAATCTTGAATTATTCTGGCAACCATTATTTCAAAATTTATTTGGCACAATTGAATGCCACAAATTTTCATCTCATTCAACTGAAAAATATTTAAGAAATGTTTCTCTTTCAACCAAAGAAAAAGAGGCAAAGAAGAGCTAAAACACATTTCCACTCATAAGCACAGGTTGTCTTTCTTTAGCACAGCAGATACCTCAAAATCAAAGGAAAACAAATTCACACAAATCACTCAAAAGTCTTCAAGAAGCCTGACCTGCACCATATATGTTGATAAACTTTGTTTCTGCAAAAAACTGCAGTGGATCACTATGAAAAAGTACATTACATTATAGTTTTTTCTTTCTTCTAATCAATTCCTATTTTTTCACAGCAAATACTCATAAATCACTTCTAAAATCATACAAAATTGAATGATCAATACCAAAATATGGATAAAAACATTCCATACTTCATCCACGATGAAGAAGACTGTATTTTGTGTGTAATTTCAAACCACAAGTATATACCCTTTCTCTACTGCAGGAGTCAGGGAGAAGTAAAATCAGTTGAAAATAACTGTTCACTATAGTTGCATGCATATATTCAATGTACATTATGTTTACCATGCAATTTATTCCTTTTCTTAACTGGCAGCCAAAGTGGTGTTCCAAATTTTACTGCTTCTGTACTTCTGCAGTCAAAGGGTTGCTTATCATCCATTCACTGGATGATCATCTGGATTTTATATATTTCATTGACTCCTATCTAATAAGTATTAACATGAACAATAAACAATCACTGATCATAATAACTTTATTTCTTATTTGAATCTAATGATCAAAATATCAATTTCAAACAGTAAACAGCACTTCTATATATATTTTCTATAAGCAACAATTTTCATAATAATAAATAATAGGGCACTAAATGATAATAGATAAATATTCTAGTTATATTTATATTTGTATATAAAATAATATTGTACTTAATTTTACTCCCATAAGTAGTCAACCACTTGAGAATGGCAGGAAATGAAAAGTTAAAAAAACATATGCATAAAATCATGGCAGTACGGTGGCTTTATATCTTTTGTAGTCCTGAAAAGCCACTTTCCTACTTTACAGTTGGATGGTATCTACTTGTATTGTACCAATTGCCACTGCATAATGAGACTTTGGTTTCATATCCAAAGAAACTGAATGAAAATAATGTGATTTGCTTTACATTTCAATATACTTAATTTCAGTTTATAAATACAACTGTCTTCCTCCCTTCACTAATTCCATATTATTGCTAATTTGTTGTATTCTATGATTCCACAGTTACAAGGGTAACATCCAAAGTAATTGTGATCAACTAAGGGGAGTCTTCTTTCATAATTTATTCATCAAAATTTGAACTGATAGCCAATGCTTACACAATATAGCTCCAACAAGGAACACCACCACTAACAGGAGTTTACTCTGCTTAGTACTTCATAATCAGTAATTTCCAATTCTTTAAGTATCCTATATCTGCCTTTGCTACATAATGTTTTCTGTTGAAAAAGTATTATATTTTCCTTGCATTTACTTTTTCTGCATCTGTGAAATAAAGGCAATTCAGAATCAATCAAAACTATTTAGAAACTGGCCTATGGTTAGTGATATGTTAACACCAGGCTACTTTTATAATTGAAAATGAAAAATATATCTGAATCACTGAAATATCTTGTACTTGCATCACTAATGAAATACACAAAAATGCTCATAAATTATGCAGTCTTCTTTATGGTTTATTCATACTTGGGGATTAATGAATTTGTCAACAAGCTTCCTTCACCTCCACTAAAACTGATGGGAACAAGGGGCACCTTTTCTTAATTCCTAAATTGTACAACTAAATTGGCCTTGCTTTGTTATGTTACATAAAATTTAGATCTATAAATCTGAAATCTTCCTCTTTTACACTCATTCCAGGTTTTCCTTTCTATAAAATGAGAAATTATCAACAACAATCAGGATTATTCACAGGCATGGATTGATCTGTAAACAAAATATTAAAGTGAACTTCAACACTCCACTTTTTATGTGGCATTTTATAATTTTTCTTTTTAAGATGTGAAGTTACGGACATTATGAGATTTTTTACATATTTACTTTTTTCCCCTTAAACAGTCTCTACATTGCCCTTGACACGAACCCTACGTATAGGGCTAAAATCTGCCGAGCCCACACTGTTCCTAGCACCATCCCTCCTTTCACAGTCACCTTCCTCCGTACTCCCATTCACATGTGGCTCAAACACATCATATGTTCCTGTTGTTCTAGCAAGAGGGGGTTTGGCAGTAAAGGAAGTTTCAGTCTCATCTGGCGTTGGAGGCTGTGCCAATTGTGAAGGGGGAGAAACATGACTTTGGGTATCACTCTCCTTAGGGAAGACTCTCGTGTCAAGAGCAGCGGGTACAAGCAGAGGCGGCGGCACTTGACTCAGGGGCGGAAGGATGCGAGTGGGACCAGGGGAGAGCGCGACATTCCCAACTAATGACACATAAGGCCAGACCCCTTCGTCCTCTCCTGGAGTCACACTGTTGGCCCTTGTTGGTAACTCTAAATTCCCTGTAATGCCCATATCCGCCATCATCTCTCCTGTACTACTGGAGCTGCTGCTACTGCTGCCATTACTGTCTTGAGGAGAGCTAGTCCTCTCTATATTCACCTACCCATTGGATCAAAATAAGTCATCAGTTCACTTGTAGCATAAGTTTTCCCTAAATTAAAGGAGCTGATGAATATCTAGCAAGATGAAGCGCTACAACACCTCAGAAGTTATGGCTGTGAAATGGGTTGAATAAAACTCTTCTTTCATGCAAAATCTTTCAATCATCAACTACAAACATAAGAAAGGAAAAATACCGGGAAAAAAATCCAATACCAAACTGTTATATAAAGACTGTTGGAACATCAAGAATCTACTGGGAAATCAACTCTCATCATAACTGAGTCAAAGTTCTCCCAACATTTAAAACTGATGACTAGGAATATTCTTGAATGTGGTGTGACGAACCTTGGGCAGTGAGGGGGAGGCCTGGGGTACTCCAGTAGTCATCATGTCTTCCATTGGAATTTCTTCACTTCGCGGACGAGGTCGGGAGGTGGAACGAGAGATGCCTTCCCGTGCTCCCTGTGGATGTCTGCTTTTCTGCCTTCCAAGACGACTTGGACTTTGCGATTCTGATCTACCTGAAGAAACTGCTACCTGGTCTTCTGTCAATAAGATTTCCATTATTGAAGTAAATGTAAAACAGAGGTTAACAAGAATAGTTCACATCTTTGACTGCAGCATCTAATCTATCAACAAAACCATTCATATCTTCAATCTATCTAATATCATCCTTTCACCCTAATAATGACTGCTCATACAGTATTTACGACGATAACTTCTAGACTTACGAGCATCTGGGCTTGGTTGGAGTCCAGCCCCACCTTCACGCTTCAGCGCAAATCCGGGAACTCTTGAAACATTGAATAGTGGGCGGTGAGATTGACTGCGACTCCGTCCTTCCCCACCACTAGCACGGCTTACACCTCGTCCTACCAATTTAAAGCATTATGACACCACTATAACTATTTGAAAAATAGGTCTCTTCCATTCTTCAGCTACCTCAGCCTTTACCTTTGAGAAATTGATTTTATATTGAAGACTAAGTATTCCTATTACAGGTCAGTGAATGAGGCATCATCAGCAAAAGAAATAACTACAAAAACATGACAACTAAACTATGAACATGAATTAGAATCATGAAAAGATAAACTAAAGCAAGAAAATATAATGCCATGAAACAATTGGAAAGAGTAAAAGAAAAGCAGAAAACAACATAACTGAGAACCTTTCAATTGTATATAAATAGAATAATTTTGAAAATCACAGAACCTTTCAATTGTATATAGATAGTATAATTTTGAAAATCACATCTCAATCTCCTAAAAATATCTATAGTATAAATCTCAATAGTTACTGCAATATCTACTTCTTTTTTCTTATCATTAACAAGAATAATATAGTCCTGTTACATCAATAAATAAACACTCATCCAAACACCATTTCATAAACACTAATTTTTGCATATCAACAGCAACAATATCAAAGTGGAAGTACATTGTCTCTTCAATATCATACTTTTAATATTTAGTGATGGCCCCATTTACTGTACTTTTCTAATGTATATAATATGGCCAACAGGAAGCTCACCAAACAGCAAATAACAGGAGATACAACTGTTCATTCTCGGTTTCTTTTGAGTAGAGAGCATCCAGAATCATATAACACCTATTTACTAGGATTAAATTCTTCTTCAAAATGTATATTTTGTTTACTTATTTAGCTTCATGTATACCTCAACAGATGATGCCATAACAAATGTATAGCTGTTCATGTGTGTGTACAAGAAAATAGCATGTGTAAGTGTGCATATGCATGTGCATATGCATGTGTGTGTGCATGTGCATGTGCGTGGGAGTGTGCATGTGCGTGGGCATGTGCGTGGGCATGTGCATGGGCATGTGCATGGGCGTGTGCATGTGCATGTGCATGTGTGGTGCATATGCATAAGTGCATTGGCATATATATGTGAATGTTTGTGTGCAGGTGCTTGTGTGTGTGCATGTGCATGTGTACATATTAATAAATATACTTCTTGAATATAGATATAACATATCTATGTATAAACATGCATTTTCATATATACTCCATTATGTATATATTTATAATACACAGAAATGAAAAAGAACCATAAACAAACACAGACATATATATAAATAGGCATACAAAAATTCATATAGAAATAAAAATACTACAAAAAAAATATAAATACAGATCAATTTTTCATAACTTTCACCGTCACTGCAAGTTTACGTTTTTCAGGATATTTGTCAATGCTAATCCAGGGGTCCAAGTAAGTATTAGTATATCAAGTGACTGCACCAACCTACAAGTACCCAAGGGAAAGTGACACTAGGTGTATGTGGAAAATGTTTGGCTCTGCTTCAGTGTCAGTACATTACAACGACTAAGCAGAGACATGATATGCTGTGATGGGGTCATGTGCATATCTTGCCAATGTGTACTTTTTGGATTTGTTATATATTTTTTAATATATATAAATCTGAACAATGTAAAGTACAGACCTGGCTTGCAGTTTGGATTTGATATTTCATCTCACATTAGAAATACTAGGAAATGAATTACCCATATCAAGAAGAGATATCATTACTACACTGAAAAAACAACAAGTGTTTACATGAAGGACCCAAAAATTTACATAATGAGGTAAAATATTAGGAGTAACAGACTGACTCTTTAATTAAAAATGAGTCACTGTCACCAGAAAATGAGGAGGAATGTTGTTGATCAGCATATTTCAATTCTTATTATCTTTTCTGAGCCTCAAATAGTACTGTTGACATGAATGGTATTTTGTCTACACTAGAATGATAATACTGCACTAATTTGTTACCTCTGCTGATCAACATTCTTCTTTTAGCATGCAATATATTTCTCAACTCTTGAGCCTTTATTGTATACCTGTCTGTTAATATTAGAATACAGGAACAATGTCAAATTCAATTACAGATCTACATATGCAATGAAAAACACAATACCGTGTTGATAATATGGAAGAAAAACCCACAATGCTCTAACTAGATTTATTGATGAAAGTGAGACAACAGTTTCGGAATCGTCCTCGATTCCATCTTCGGGTCTGAAGATGGAATCGAGGACAATTCCGAAACTGTTGTCTCACTTTCATCAATAAATCTAGTTAGTGCATTGTGGGTTTTTCTTCCAGATCTACATATATATCCCCTCTCCCTTACTTGCAATGAAAGACTGCTCAGAATCACATACATTATAAAGTCTCCCTTCCTTAAAATGCATTGAACTATAATACAGTTTAAGACAGAAGAGACAGTAAAACAAATGCTTAATTGTGAAATATTTAAATGAGTGCCACTCACAAGTAGTGTTTATTTGTTTAATTTATCTACATACAAACTGTGAAATTATAGGACTTATTAGCATTTTATATAAGAGTCCTCACAAAGACTTTTTCAAGGTTCGAGGAATTTTTCAGCAGCCATTTTGTTCTTCTGGTTAGTGTATGCTATATCAGTAGAAAGGCAAAACACCCATAATGGAAAGCACATGGTAAAAAGATGGTGGTGAAGATATAATTTAAACTGAGATCTCATCAACTTTGAAGGAGTTCAGAACTGAGGTTCAGTTTTGATCCTAGAATGAGAAAGAAAAAGAAGAAAAAAAGGTTTTATGTATGACATGGGTTCATATCGTGACTGACTTGGTCATGGCTCCAGGAGACGTATCAATCACATCATGACTGACTTTGGCATGGCTCCGAACAGCAGGTCATTCACTTTATGTTACTATGATGCATGTATTACACTTTATGTTCTTCTTTATCAGGTACTCTCATCCCCACATGTGACATGCCTTAGGGCATTGCTTGAGGGAGAATGGGTCGTGTAATGCTCTGATTGACTATTGTTTTGTATAAAAGGGGTGATATTTAACACAAATTATTTGCCCGCTATGCCTGGATGATGTCATGGACTATGTTGCTGCTGTTGTGAACCTGCCAGTAACCTTCACTTTAGTTTGTGTGATCAGTGTCCTAGTCTTCTTGCATACAAGCCCTTATTTTGTAAGAACAAGATTTGTGAAAATGAGAGAAATTTCATTTTTTATCCCTCAATAAAAACACCATATAACACACCTGACTCACTGAAAGGGATAATGTACTGAATCAGGTTACTACTGGGTTAATCTAGGAACTAAAATGATCATACATATGCAAAAACATTAAAATCAAGTTTTGGATAAAAGATAAAAAAAAAAAAAAATCCTATCACATTGTTGGTGCAGCACAGCAAGTGCAACAAAACTCCTGCATCTGAAATAATCCCTGGAGGCAAGCCCAGTTAGCCACACATACTATCAAACAAGACAAAACAAACCCTAAATTCTCCAAAAAGCGCTGAGTGAACTGTCTTTATAGCAATTTATCATCATTATTTTTTTCTTTCTTTCTCTTTTAGGAGGGAGTGGGTTACCTGCAAAACTTGCGCATAGGTAAGCATATAAAACATAAACCTATTAGCTTCATTCAACATTAATCACTTCCTTCAATTTCCTGATGTGTAGCTACTTTCTACCTTTTATATAATACTTGATTTCAGAGTTTCAACTGTCAACTATTACTTCTCATAATTTATCTGTTAGATACAATAGTATGTTCTCATCTTCCATTAAAACGATCTACTCACTGCCAATACTGATTCATGTAACTGTTAATTCTTTACTATAAATCTTTAAAAGCACTCACTCTTATCACCACATGCACCAAAATTCTGAAAACCATTATCAAGCCATTTACAGAATTCAAATGCATAATAATAACTCCATTGCATACTTTGTAATACTACACTCATAATGTCAAGATGCTTTGATCATCATCTTGATTCCAGATGATCTAACTTCTTGCTACTATCCATCACCCGGAAAAAAAAATCCCCAGCCTGCTAAGTCTTAGATCAAACACAAACACAAAAACACACACAAAAAAAGAAGACTTGCCCTCCTTCTGGCCCCCGTCCCAAGCCTCCGACAGATGAAAAGTGTTCTGTCACTTCTCGGAGCGTCGCCGGCCCCGCCCTGTAAAATCGCTCATTGCATCTTCAACTCGGTAAGTCTTATAAATAGAAAATGAACTGGGTTCTACATTTGCAAAAAGAGAGTGCTCACCAAATGGTTTCTAAAGATTTCTAATAAGAGCTAAGAGGATAAAAAATGACTGATCAACTACTTTTGCAATTACTTTCATTAACTGATGTCAAAAATATATATATTTTAAGCCAAGCCAATTATATTCATTATTCTGATATGAAAATAAATGGTTAAAAATATTTTATAAACATTTAATCTCAGACTATCTCTAATGGTGCTCTTTTAATTTGAATTAAAATAATGGCAAATTCTCAAAGCAATAAAAATATCAAATTCATAATAAGGTAATCATTTAAAGAAATACATACTGCACTAGAGATTATAGAACTTAAAATCAGGAAATGTCTAGTTTAGAAAGCACATAAATGCACATTCATATAAACACAAACAAGCAGAAATGCATATATTCCCATTTGGATACTTCAGGAGAGGAAAAGTGAGTTACAGGAGAGGAGGGAGAGGAAGGAGCTAAGGGAAGAAGAGGAGGAAATCAAGAGGGAGAGGATGGGAAAGAATGAGAGAGCAAGAGAAATGGAGTTCAACATGAAGAGGGTTGAAGAGAAGAAGGAAAGCAGGAGAAACCAAGCTGAAAAGAGGAAAAGGATTGGAAGGTGAGAGCAGAAGGGAGGGAGGTGAGAGAGAGGGACGAACAAAGAGAGAGATAAAGAAGACGAGAGTTGATGAAGAATAGAGATGAAGAAAGAGAGCGAAAGAGGACCGATGAGAGAGATGAGATGAGAGAGAGAGACGAAACAGAGAGATGTGAGGAGGAGGAGAGAGCGGAGAGAAGGATTGAGACGAGAGAGAGGGAGAGATGCAGAACTGGGACGTCGAGATTTGCTGCGGGAAGATGATCATTATAACTGAGAGAGAGGACTGAGACCACGAGAAGAGGAGACGTGAGAGAGGACGAGCAGGAGGATGGGAGAAGGGAGGTGAGGGAGGGGGTTGAGAGAGAAAGAGAGGGTAAGAGGGAGAGGGAGGGACAGGAGGGAGGGAGAGAGAGAGAGAAGAGGAATATATTTCACATGAGGGACGACTCGAGAGAGAGAGTTGAGGTGAGAAGGTATTGGGATCGGAGAAGAGAGATGAGCTTGAGGAGCACCCCGAGAACTGATCGAATAAACCCACGAAGGGAGAAGAAGGAGGAGAACGAAGGATAATGGAGAGATGAGGCGACGAGGGACGAGGGAGAGGACGAGGGAGAGGGGAGAAGAGGGAGAGGCGAGAGGGAGGAGTGCTTCCCGCATGAGGGAAAGAGGGAGAGCGGAGATAGGAAGGAGAGGGAGAGGAGGAGAGAGAGATAAGAGCATGACCGACCATGCAGATTGAGAAGAGTTTAGAGTTACCTCGGGATGTAGGATAAAATGAGAAACCAATGCTTGTGGTTGAGTAGTTGACGATGATTAGATGAGAGGAATTTTGTCGTCTAACGAGTAATTACTCCCGGTTTGAATGGTGGGTTGGAGGAGGGTGAACCTTTCCCGGGTCCTTCGTCGGGCTTCTAGCGGCCAGATGGACATTGTACGTAGATCCGTCTGTGGTCGTCGGGGGCCGGACACGAGAGTAAACGAGCAGAGAGAGAGAGAGAGCGGAGACGGGAGATAGGAGGAGGGAGCGACGCAGAGGGGTCGTGAGTGAGGCATGACGGGAAGGCGACTGGAAACCCGAATTGATGAGGCTTTTGAGAGAGGGATGGCTCGGACTAGAGCGAGGGGAGAGGCGAGTAGGGGACGAGGAGAGGGGACCGAGGCGGAGAGGAGAGGGCCATGACGGTCGAGAGAAAAGGAAATGAGAGGGAGCCCGACGAGGACGATAGGGAAGACAGATAGACAGAGACCAGAGACACAGAAAGCGAGATGAGAGACGAGAGAGATAATAGAAGAGAAGAGAAAATCTGAGAGGGAGAGAGAGAGATGAGACTTTGAGAAGATAAGGCGAGAGAGAGAGAGCAGACAGAGCAGAGATGAGGAGAGAGAGGGAGAGATGGCGCAGGAGAGGAGCACGAGGAAGGAGAGGATAGAGGGAGATGGTGATGAGGGAGAGGGAAAAGAGAGCGATGAGCGAGAGAGGAGAGTGGAAGATGGTGGAGACAGGCGAGAGGCCGAGCAAGGGAAGAGAGAGACGAGAGAGACAGATCGAGAGATGAGAGAGAGAGGAGAGAGAGCAAAGGAGAGAGAGAGAAGAGATAGAGAGACGAAACCACAGAAAGAACTCGAAAGACAACGAATGAAAGAGGAGAGTGTTGAGGAGAGGGAGCATAGAGAGGACGGGAAGAGGGCTGATGAGATTGGGAAGAAAACAATGGATAGAGGGGGAGAGGGATGAGGTGAGAGGGAGAGGGAGGTGGCGGTGCGCGAGAGAAAGAGCAGGGACGTGATGTAAGGGATAGAGAGGAAGACAGATATACAGAGACAGAGACAAAGATGAGAGAGAAAGAGAGGAGAGAGAAGAGACGTATTGAGAAAGAAATGAAGGAGACGGGAGGAGAAGAGAGAGAGGAGCTGTACCAAATATCCGACATGTTCGCCCAAGGAAGAGAGAGAGAAGGAGAGAGAACAGAGAGACCGAGAAGGATGGTGAGAGATGATGGTAAGATGAGCACAGGGGTGAGCGAGAGGGAGAGAGCGAAGAGAGGCTGAGAGAGGGATCGAGAGGGATTAGAGAGGTGAGAGAGTGGACTGAGTGAGGGAGAGGGTGGAGAGGGATGAGCAGGGAGATAGGAGAGAGGGAGAGAGTGGAGCGAGAGAGGTACTAGAGAGGGTGATGAGGGAGGAGGCAGGGAGGAGGGAGAGAGAGTAGAATAGAGGAGATATGAGAGAGAGAGAGAGAGAGAGAAGGAGAGAGGTACGGGGGAGAGAGATAGTGAGAAGATGGAGAGAGAGAGAGGGGAGAGGTGAAGATAGGGGAGAGGGTAGAGGAGAGGGTAGAAGAGGGAAGGGGATGAGAGGCGGAAGAGAGGGAAGGGAGAGGGTGGAGGATGAAAAGAGAGAGAGAGACGATGGAGAATGATGATGAGAGCGGAGATAGATCTATGAAGCGAGAGAGAGTAAGAAGAGCAGAGGAGGAGGAGAAGATGAGAGATCGAGAGAGAGAGAGAGCAGAGAGTAGAGAGAGATGAAGAGGAAATTGAGAGAGGGAGAGAGGGAGTGAAGAGGTGAGAGGTGAGTAGGGAAATTGGCCCGAGAGGGAGGAAGGGAGGGCGAGAGGAGTAGCGAGGAGAGGGTGAGGCGGAGGGAGAGCGAGAGAGGGCAGAGGAGAGAGGGAGAGGAGAGGGAGAGGCAGAGAGAGCAGATGAGAGAGAGAGAGAATGAGAGATAGAGAAAGTACAATGAGGAGATTGAAGAGGAGAGAGGAAGACGAGACGAGAGGAGAAGAGAGGGAGAGAGGAGGAGAAGGGAGAGCAGGGAGAGAGGAGAGAGGTGAGAGAGTGGATGAGAGGGGAGAGAGGGTGGAGAGAGGCGGGGTCGGAGAGAGGGGCAGAGAGAGAGAGGAGAAGACGAGAGGATACGGACGAGGGAGAGAGAGAGAGATGAGAGAGAGAAGGCCGGAGAGAGAGAGGGAGGAAAGGAGGAAGAGGGTGAGACGCGAGAGAGGGAGAGAGGATGAGAGTGAGAGAGGAAGAGATGGAGAGAGGCGATAGAGCAGGTAAGTGGGTGAGGAAGAGAGGGGTAAGAGAAAGAGTAGGAGAGAGCAAGAGAGGAGAGAGGGAGAGAAGAGAGGGGCAGAGAGACGGAGACAGCATAGACAGATAGAACAGATAGACTAGAGTGATCAGAAGACAAAGAGAGAGAGAGAGAGAGAGACGAGATGAGACTGAAGAAGGATATATATGAGGATAATGCAATGTGGACGAGAGACGAGATGGAAGTTGGTGTCAGATCGTGTATGGTCGTGGTGTATCCCAGGTGTGGTTGATCCTCACCAGACCCGCACGAGGAAGACCACGAGAGGAAGAGAGAGGCGAGAGAAAGAGAGAGGGGGGGGGGAGGGTACGACCTGTAGACGATGAGATGGTGTGGTACGTAGTGGACCATGACGATTGTGTTCAGAGCGGTTTCCGCGGCCTTCAGAGTGAGCTCTTGTGTGATGTTCATTACGATCGAGCGCAGTAGCCATTGAGCTAGTGGTAGGCTGGCTGCGTCGCGGATGAGGAGTGTGCCTGGACAGAGCACATCGTGCGTGGACCCTCTGGAGAGGACGGGATCGCCGCGACGCGGGCGCCAGAATGCGGCGGTGGCGTGTAGAGCCACGGAGTGTCCCTCTAGACCCCGCACCAGCCCCGGGCGGACCAGGTACACAGAGTCCCTGCACCGCTGCAGGAGCGTGAAGCCGTGCTTGGCCCTGAGGCGTAGAGGCGGCCCAGCCTACCGTCTGATAGGATGAGAGAGAGAGAGAAGTGATCCGAGAGAGAGATGACGAGAGAGCTGAGAAGTAACGAAGAACGGTTATGAGGCGAGAGTGAGGCGCGAGAGTGAATACAGATGTACGTAGCAACCTACATACAGCGCTAAACATGTAAGTCACCGAACGGCATAACACACCGACATTCCCAAGTGTCACTTGGTCATCGCTCCATCAGAACAACCCAGAACCAAATCCTCAACTGCCCACACTCCACACCACCATAAACCCGACAGAGCCAACAAAGACTCAACCCTCTACGGCACTCAAATCCACATATCACTACTGCTCTGGAAACCTGTTGTGTGAGGATTAACTCTTAATCACTTGCCTGATCTTCAGAGAAACCCATCACACCAAGTATAATGGCCTACCATTAACCACGTACTAGAGATCTCTCTGTTATCCGTCGTACTTACCCACAAAGGCTCGGACCACTGTGCGTCCTTCCTCACCAACCGCCACCGAGTTAACCTCTGTGAGTGTATACCACTACTCATCCTCACATTATCTCATAGCGTCAAGAATACACCAAGCGGCGCATAAGAATGATGTCGGAACGTCTTTAATGTCGACTTACGAACCACTCTAACGTCCGACAATAATATATGGCAAATTGGTGGAGAGAGAGAGTGCGCACCATCGAGACGCAGGACCGCTGAGGAGGTCGAAGACGAAGACTGCAGCTCGATGAGCCCGACTCGTCACTGACGCAGACCTCGCGATCTCCCGAGACTGACCTGCCCACGAGACCGAGTGAGACTCGATCCGAGAGAGATGCAGAGGTCACTAGA
The DNA here is from genome assembly GCF_003789085.1 of Penaeus vannamei. Lineage (NCBI taxonomy): Eukaryota > Metazoa > Arthropoda > Malacostraca > Decapoda > Penaeidae > Penaeus > Penaeus vannamei. The sequence goes on from NW_020872849.1 coordinate 331,496, forward strand.
ATGTGTGTATGTCAGTCCCTGTGTAGAAAAGTTAGCCCATCCAGTCTTAGGAAGTGCTGTACTCTTTACCTCAGATCCGCGTCCCGTCACGCCTTGTCTAAAAATCCCCTTTGCAATCCGTGTGGATGCTCATAGACCCCGGCTTCCCATTGTCTTTGGCACTGCCATACATTTCATCAGCCTTCCTTCTCACAACATTGTCCTTGCACCCTACGTTTGAAACTTGGTACGTTTGCGCCCTCCATGCAATACACACGAGTTTTACCGCACCCAAACCAGTTCCTCTTTATTTTCTAATAATTTTAATTCCCAAATATACAGAATTTCAAGGTTACCTTCATTACTAAGTCGCCCCCTGCCTATAAATCCCTCTCTATCTCCACCTTTACCTATATAAGAGTCGAAAGCCCGAGTCTGTGTACAATATCAGCAAGAAAAAACAATTACTCTCATTCTGCATGAGCAGGTGGCAAGGGAATGCGGCATAGATAAGATGCCATCTGTCGAATGTTGTCGGTTCCACAAGCACCCATGGCATGTACGTACATGCCACCGGTCGCTTTCAGGTTAATGAGTACATTCATCAGTGAGTGAGTGAATGCGTGAATATGAAATTTGGGACAGAGGAAGAGAGGAAGGGAGAAAATGGACAAGTACATCCAGAATGAATCTGTATGCTTTCAGTTTAAGCAAATGTGTGAATGTCATTATACACATATCAGTATTCAAGCCAATGCTTCTAGAAGCATGCAGCGCATTTATGCATATCAAGAGTAAAATAAGAACTTTACCTAATCAAGTATACATAATAATAAAAACAATGCAAAGATCTACAATACCTTTGTTTGTAATGCTATTTCCTATACAAAGACATGGCTTTTCTCTAATTTGATTTTTTCATAAAAAACAATACAACCAGTATTAAACTGCATAACATACTGCACAGTCCTTGCCATTGATTCTTGATAATACCCTTCTGTATCGTAACCCACTGCTAATGGATGACATCCATACATGCTAAGGAGAAGGCAGTCTCAAATATTAGGTAGCACCTAGAAATACCATGACAGTGGTATGCATATGTACCAATATAGCCATAAAACTCTTTGCTTATAAAATGAGTGTTCTACAAAATATATAGGCAAAGTGTTTAAGATGGCACCACAGTCTATTCAATCTGGATATATAGGAAGCCTAGCCTTCTTTCATTATTACCAAACACGTGTCATTGAACCACTTGTCATCTCCTGACATTTAATCTTCAACCCACTGGATCTGGTGACTTGTGGCATGCACATGGACCACAATCCTGGTATTAGGCTTACTTAAGTGGCGACTCTCCCAGGTGTGTGGCTTGTAGTCCCAGCCCACACTAACAACTGTGTGTGGTATCAAGAGTCCTTGCTTCCCTTCTACAATGCTGTAATCTCTTTTTCTGTACAAGCATTTTTTGCTTGTTTGGCTTTTCTAAGGTCTATACTTTTCATCTGATATACTGCATTAAGATGGTAATAGACTGTTTTCCTTGCAAGACTCCATATCATTTCTCTAGGTAGTCTACTACTCTTTGTAATAACAATAATATTAACCCATTAATGCCGTTATATTTTGAAGCCGAAAATAAAAGATTCCGGGTGGCTGCAAAATCGGTGCGGGGGCTGGCTCGGACTCTGCCCACCCGCCGGCTGCGGCCAGCTGCTGCGTTGGACTAGCTGGACGCCCGGCAATGTTTATTTTTTCGGGTGTCTCATAGGTGGGACACCCATCGTTAGTGGGTTAAATAACATTTTGTCATTTGTGTAATTTTTCAATATTTTCACTTTAAAACTACTATAACACACCTTGCACCACCCATCACAGCAGGCAGAAAAAGGATCCTGAGCATAGATGTACCCACTGTGCCTAATCTTCCACAAAGATCTTTGTGCACTCATGGCGAGTCATTCCCATCAGATTTTTTCCAATGGGTTAATCATCAGTCTTGGTACAGCCTACCAACTACGTGATTACACCCTAGAAAAAGGCAGGACCTTTAACATACCCAAAGTGAACAACCTACAGTTCTCAGACTCAAACCTCCAAAGCTGGTTTAAGCTCTTGCTTTTCAATGCTTTTACTGAATAATAGTAACTGGTTTGCCCAGAATCAAAGTCATAGGAGAGAAGCAGAAATTTACTTCTAAATTTTTACCTGTGTATGAGTTTAGATGATTATTACCTAGTGCCTTCAGGTTAAATGACAAGCCATTCAGTCAAACTTCTTACATATTTGTGTAATTCATATCCTCGTCACTACCCTTCACATGACTTCCTTGGTCCTCTGAGAATAATGTCAAATAGGTTTTCTTTACCCCTATGGATGGCATGACCTTCATGTCATGAAAAATTTGGCTTGAAGGGTGGCTGACGTGAACATGCTGTCATAGGAAAATCTGGCTGTGGGCTGGGTTGACGGGGGATTTGTCATCGTGAGAATTTTGGCTGAAGGCCAGGGTGACAGGAATGACTCCCGAAACAAGTGCACAAAGCTATTGGAGGGTGATTAGACTTATTTGTAATTTAGAAAGGAGCATTAGCATTATTTCCATTAATAAATGTAAAATGTACAATCCATGAATCATGACTGGTTCAGGGAGGACACTATTTCCATGCTCAGGATCCTATTCCAGCCTGCCATAGCTAGCAGCACTGGATGTATTACGGAAAATGGAGTATTACAAGCAAAAAAAAAAAAAATCAAAATATGACAAATAACAGAAGGTTACATAGTGTTATCATTATTGCACTAAATTATGGACTACCTGGCATCTATACAAGGAAAACAGTTTATTACCATCTGGATAAAGCAAACTGACTAATACAGACATTCGAAATCATTAAAACTGCTAAAATGCTTATACAGAAAAGGAGAAAATAACATTAGAAAGAGGAGGCGTGAAGTCTTGTCACTGCACATAGGTGTTCATGTGCACGTGGTCTACCAGTCACACACCCATCAGAGTGGCTCAAGTAAGCCTAATGCCTGTATTTTGTGCCACGAGCTGGAAGTGATGCGTCCAGATCCTCAAGATTAAAGGGTGCAAGATATCAAAAATGAAAAAAAAAAAAATGTGTAAATTACTTTCTAGTCTTATGATTATCTCTTTCAAACATTTTTTTTTCTTTTACTTTTACTTTTAACTAATCATGATATCATGATCTTCAGCAGTTTAATACAGTGTCCACTTATCCAATGAACAGTAGTAAAATATTGATTAAATCTTTTAATCAACACAAGAATATATTATGTCCTTGTAGCGTATGCATTTCAATCTAGAACTGGATAAAAAAAAAAAATCCAAACTACCTCATAAACCCTAATACAATTAGTTGACATTCATTCTCTATATAAAGATGAATATCTTCCTTGATGTTATGAATCTCTTACAGTACATTATATAATTACTAAAGTTCCGCCTGTCTATTCAAATTAGAGTTGAAGTCTGTGCTCTATTCAAATAATGCTAATCTTAAAAGGTAGAATAAAGGAACAATTATCATATACATTCAGGGATAGAATAAAAATGTTATGATACTTTTTTAGTTATGTATGTGAAAAGCATATGACAATTAATTGAAGATTTATGCTCATAAAGCCAGTGGATAGCTGATGCATCATTTTACAGGCAACAAAGTCAAATGCCAACATAACACATCAGCAGTTCAAATCAAGATCATAAGCTAATACATCAAGCATTTACATTCATGATTTGCAGTCTCAACAATGGAAATGAAAATGGTAAAGCTTCTAGTTACATTGTCTTGATTACTTTTCAAATTTTCTAGTCATTGATATTTCTTTTTTTTTCTTTCTTTCTTTTTTAAAGAGTAGCTTTGATATAAGATCATTATCATTTAAGCAGAACCAATAAAAATCTTTCCTTAACCCCTATGATCCAGATCACATGAAAAAAATTGGCTTGGGAATAGGGTAACATGAGCTTGCTGCTGTAAATATTTCAGATGAAAGCAGGGGTAATGGTAATGACTTGCCACATGTGCACAACCTCTTGGAAGGTGATTTGGTGCTTTGGAAGGAGCTTCTGTATTATTTCCATCATAAAGAAGTGTAGAATGTATGATCTGTGAGTCATGATTGGAAGAGTACCAGCTCTAGGAAAGATGTTATTTCTGTGTTCAGGATCCTATTCCTGGCAGCCAAGACTAGCAGTGCAGGTTGTATTACACAAAATTTAATATTACAAATGAAAAAATGTTACTTATTTTTTATATTAATGCACTGAGTTATAGACTACCATAACTTAACACTGCAATGGGGAGGCATAGAGTCTTGCTAGTGCATCCTGCCTAAAACCACACACCCATCAGAGTGGGCCACATCATGGCAGAAAGCATCTAGATCAAATGGGTTAATACTTGTAAAATAATATTCTCTGGAAACATGTTTTTTTTTTCTTTTTTTTTCTGTCTCTTCGTAAGAGACATATTTATCAAGATATTTATGCCAATATGCAACTGAAAAACTGCCAAAGCAAGGAGGGGCTGTTGTAATGTCTAACTTAGGGGTGTCAAACACCTATTTCAGTCTAACAGTCAGCCGGTTTAGATGATTAAGTCAGTCCTTTGACTTCTAAGACAATATTGAGTTTGAGTTTGACACCCTAGGTCTAACTTATTTTTCTTCAGCTTTCATTTTGATAATTATGTAACAAATTCTGTTGTTGGGATTTTCCTTTCCTTTTTTGACAATTCTAACCTTTTTCTTTCAGTGTATATTTACATGAGAATACTGTCCAGATATATATATATATTATAATATATATATTATATATATATAAATTATAATATAATATACATATATATATATATATATATTATAATATATATTATATAATTATATATATTGTATATACCATATATTATATATATTTATATATATATTTATATATATATATATATTATATATATATTTATATATATATATATATATTAATATCTATATATACTATATATGCCTATATATGCCAATCCTATATATATCTATTATATATCATATATATATCTATTAATCTATTTATCTATTTATATCTATAATATCTATATTTCTTTTCTTCTATATAATTTTCTTTTTTTTTCTTTTTCTTTTTCTTTTTCTTTCTTCTTCGTTATTCCTTTTTTTTTCCAAACATTATAACTTTGCTTTACCATTTCATTTTCAAATTCATTTGACAAAATTACCTCTTTTTCACTCAAGGAAACAGTATCTGAGCTTTTGAGTTTATGTATACTTAGGCAAAGAAAATAATATCTTACCTGGCATAATCTGTTTGTGAAGTTTAAAAGTACACATCTACACTGAATACCAAAGCTGAATTAGCTTTGTCCCACATCTGTATCATATATTCAGAAAAGGTAAATACCTGTAGAAGAAATCAAACTCCATCAGAAGTTCATAAAAAATACACAACTCACTGTGTGCTTCTTGGCGCATAGTATGCAGTGCATGTGCTGGAGGTGATGGGCAGGGCTGGAGATGCCCAGGGAGTTCAAGTAACCGAGCTATTTGGTGCAACTTTCTCTGACGTGCCTTTATTCTCCCTTTAGTCAATCTGTAAAGAGAGAGAGAATAAAAGAGAATATAATGAGTAACTAGAATGACACTCAGTATAAATAAACTTCAAAATATATTCATTTCTATGTAGTAACCTAACTTTTGAATTGTGAATGGTCTAAAAAAAACAAACTCAGTGACCTATATCTATCAGTCACCATAGTTATGGTACATCAAAGTATTTTTATGCAGCAAGAGCAGGTTTGCTGACTGCCAAAAATCTATTATTGGAAAACCTAATGCTTAAATAAATCTACATCTTCTGGGGTCTGCCATCAATCAAGCTCCTAAGCCTTTCTCTGGCAGACAGTTCAGAAGATATGAAGAAAATAATTTTAACTTTCCCCCTACTAAACACCTAAAAAATTATTACAAATGAAAAATATTTAAAATATCGAAAATAACCAAATAAATAAATCATCAAAGTAAAATATAACATAGAAATTAAGTTCTTTCATCAAGAAATGCTTATGTTTTTAAGATAAATTTATGTAAATCTAATAATAATTATCACATATCACAAGAAATATCACACTGTTCCTTTAAACAAAGCCGAGTTTCTTTAAAAATTCATTA
>NW_020872849.1:369833-387333 GCF_003789085.1 Penaeus vannamei
TCAGTGTATATGTAAGTGTTTCAAAATAAAAAATATTGGTAAATTAAATAAATACTTAAATCACTTTTTATGAAAATGAGAATATACATATATATACTTACTCAAACACGGAGGAATCATTTTGATCACCCCATATGAGTATTTCTGCAATTGACCGAAGTGTCTCAACCAAGAGACCCCGGTTGCTGTCTTGTACAACTTGGTTCTTGCTAAGCACATTGTACAAATACCTAAAGAAAAAAAAAAAGCATAAACAGGTAACCCTGTACCTTATTATCATTATTAGAAAAAATTGATTTAACACCAAGGCAGATACAGTTATTGAGCATTGATTATCAATATATATAAATGAATATACAAATAAATGGATATAAGTAAATTGATTATAACTTGAAATATGGGGAGAATAATTAATAATGCCTGAATATAATATTTTTCTTTCACCTATTGACAAGACACCGAACATATAAATATGCATAAGATCAAACTATTAGCTCTGCACAAGCTCTTTTATGGATGAGCCATAAGCAACAAACCCAGGCTTGGGCCCTGGGCTACCTTCAGCTAGCTAGGTTCCCATTCTTAATGATAAGTTATAACATCAAAAACCACCTTTCAGCAAGCTCTGGCATATGAAAGTGTGAAACACACAATGTGCAGATAATTCTAAATAAGTGTATAGATAAATCTTAAAACACATAAATGAAGTATAATAACATTAATAAAAAAGTCTTTCAAAGCATAAATGTGTAACAGCAGTCACTGATAATTAGCCAAATATTGTTTTGACAACCACGCACTAACAAATGAACTACTTCAGATACTACAGTAATGAGCTAAGCAGTCAGTGTTCTATTATTCCTAGCAAGGTAAACCAGATATGCGGCTTAGAATCTGAGCGGTGATATACAAAGTATATTTTGTCCTTTAGCAGTGACTACAAGGCCACTGTAGCTTAAACTATGTTCTATCCTATTCAATTTCTTTCGCTCTATAAGATGGCCATTTCCCTCTACCTACACACGTCGCTATAAGTAACTTATGCCACAAAAATATTTACAAAACAATAATGGTCCTAAAAATGATAATGATAGCATCAAAAATAACATTATTAATTACAATACTCAAGATGAAGAAAAAGAAGATGACATGAAAATAACAATATATTAACAGTAACGCATAAGAAAGTGATAACACTAACAAGAATGATGATGATTATAACAATGACAATGATGATAAAAATAACAATAACAGTATTAACAATAACAATAAATATAACAATAACAACAACAACAACAACAACAATAATAATAATAATAATAATAATAATAATAATAATAATAATAATAATAATAATAATAATAATAATAATAATAATAATAACAATAACAATAATAACAATAACAATAATAATAATAGCAATAATAATAATAATAATAATAGTAATAACAATAAGAATAATAACAACAAGAACAATAACAATAATAATAACAATATTACTACTAACAATAATAACAATAATAATAATAACAATACAACAAAAACAATAACAATATGTTAGAGTAATTAAAGATGTTTATTACTATAAGTATGCCTCATATATGTCTATGATATACCTCATATTACCTAAACTAAGGTAAAGTTGTATTTTGTTAAGTTACCCATAAAAAAGTATATATTCTTTTATTTATGCCATCTTACGGCAAATTTTATACTCGTGTAATGTAAACAACCCTATGTAGTGCCATGTAGATTCTCCTGAATACATAGAGTTAAATGCATCAACTCTGTGTTTTACTGATCCCCACAGAAAATCATATATGCATTGACACATCAAACTTGCTTAATACACGCAGGGAATATGAGTTCTCCCACTATGTCAACAGGTTATGGGCCCAGATTTATGCAGTTTGATGGTGATGCAAACAAATATGATTTGTGAGAAGAGCACTTCCTTGGCGCGTTGGACATATTGGAACTACATCTCGCGCTTGATTAGTATGCTTCAGAACGTCCAGAAGGTTATAATCTGGATCGTGCCAAAAGGACAATCTATAGTCATTTAACTGGTTGTCTTGACAGAACGTCACTTGGCATGATAAAATGTGAAGCGAAAGGAGATAGTGTGAAGGCTTTGGCAGTACTATGAAAGTATTACTTAAGGGAATCAGACCAGAGGTTGTATGCTTTATTAATGTCATTCTTCACCAAAAAGACTAGAGAATGGCAGTGCTATGGAATATCTCTCATTCCTTGAGGAGACAATAGCAGCACTCAGAGAAGCAGGTGAGAGCATCAGTGATCATATCTTAAGTGGCAATCACACTAAAAGGACTTTCATAGAAATACAAGAGTTTTATTGATACAGCTATTTTAACTTATGAAGATACTCTCAAAGGAAATTCTGATACAGAAAGAGTAATGGTTGCCCAAGGTAATAATACATTTAAACAGAAGAGATGTAGTGTGTATTGAACCAGGCCATTTTGCATCAAAATGCTACTAAGGTGGTGAATATAAAAGAGTAAACAACCTGAACAAGCCTCAAAATGTCAAGAAAGAATCCCAGGAGGAGTAATAACTCAGTAAATTCTGCTAATAATACAAGTGAGCCACAAAACTTTGAATATTCTTTCCATATAACACACTCAAAGTTATGACCCGTCGAGGGGACCTCAGTGATGTGACATTGGAAAACAAAATGTATGAGGCTTAGAAGCAGATGAAAGTTTGATCATGATTGAGTGGTTGCACTACACATACAGAAATAAATGAACCAAAATTTGTGAAATTTGAAGAGTCCTTTGATCCACAAAACCATTACATAGAGTTGGCAGATGGCCAAAGGCAACAAGGAAATGTGCAAGGAGTCGGTGATGTCAAGGATTTTATTCAAGATCGAAATGGCAGATCGAGAAGTGTTTTACTAAAAGATGCTCTATACATACCAGGATTTAAACAAGACATCATGTCAGTCTGGAAAACCATTCAGAGTGGATGCAGCATTACTTTTTCACCAAATGGTAGTACACTAACTACCAATGGTGGCACAGTATTTGACATTGTTGAGAAAAACAAATTGTACTACTTACGTAGAGGTAAGCAACATTCAAACTCTCATATGGATAAGTTCAACAAGGTCCATTTAAGGGAGGCTAAGCACGCCCTAGAGGAATGGCATAAAATTCTAAGACACTGTAATGTGACTGATGTGCAAAAACTTGAAGCAACTGTTAATGGCATGCATATTTTGAGTAAAGATAAGTTCAACTGTACCACACGTGCTCTTGGTAAAATGACACAGTATAGAAATAGAGAGCCTGACAAAAAGGCTAAGCAGCCCTTAGATTTAGTCCACTGTGATGTAGTAGGACCTATTGATCCAGCAGCTAAAGGAGGTTTCAGGTACAGTATCTCTTTCATTGATGACTACTCAGGAGCTCTTAGGCCTGTACTTTTAAAACTTTCGCCAGTGCTGGCGTTCCCCTGGCGAAGCTTCGCCAGGCGAACCTCTGAGTGAGGGAGGCCTTACTTTTAAACCCAACGTTCGCCAGGCGCTAACATCTTGCATTCACGCTAAATCTAGCGCAAATTTGTTTACATCTGCAGTGCACATAACTTAACGTAAACTTAATTATTAACCTCGAGAGAAGACGAAAATGTTGTTTCCGCAATAGTCTCACTTTATACTATAACACAGGAGTTAAAATTTAACTTTATGCTATAACAAAGAAGTTGAAAATATCTTTATACTATAACAAAATTAACTTTATACTTTATGCTATACTACACTTTATACTATAACAAGGTTAACTTTATGGCCCGTACTTTTAAAACCTTTTGCTTTTTCTCGCGTTTTTTTTTTATTCGCCGAAGCGCGAGATTTATCAGGAATCAAAGATGTTAGCGCCTGGCGATCGCTTTCGTTCGCCAGGCCTGGCGAACACCTGCCTTAGTTTAAAAGTAAGGCCTCCCTCACTCAGATGTTCGCCTGGCGAAGCTTCGCCAGGCGAACATCTGAGTGAGGGAGGCCAGCATTGGCGAAAGGTTTTAAAAGTACTTTATACTATACTATATCAACCTTATACTTTTATACATAAAATAACTTTATACTTTAACAAGAGTTTAAAAATTACTATTTTACTATTCCTAACTGATGTAAGATATTGAACTGTAGGCCTACAAGGGTATCATTAAAGACGCCTCATTATAGGGCGGTGGAGCACTACAGCTCTGTTTCTATAGCCAAAAGTAAACATGCCGCCATAAAAAACACTTCTGGTAACATTTGTGAATAGAACATTATCCTTACAACCAAAATAACAACAACCTAAATCTAAATAAGTCATCTCGGGGTGGGGGTAGGGGTAGGGGGGTAGAATACAGCTGATGTCTTGAGCTCTCGACTGGAACATCGAAGGTCTTGAAAAAAATACGTATATACGTTATTTCATAACAAATTATGATTTTAAGATATTTTATAATTTCAATGTGATTCCTACATCCTATCATACACAAATATGTTACTAATTTATAATTTGAAAGCAAGAAAATGGTATTAAAACAGCTCTCTTCGCCAGGCTGTTCCAATATGATCTTTCACCAGCCCTGGCGAACGTTCGCCAGGCATGATTTTAAAAGTACGAAATTCCGGATCGCCCGGCGAAACTTTCGCAGCCCTGGCGAAAGTTTTTAAAGTACGGCCTTAGAGTTACTTCATAAAGAGTAAAGTGATACAGTACAAGCCATGAAGAGGTACATGGCAGAAACAGCACGTTATGGCAGGATAAAAAGCCTGAGATGTGACCATGGAACGGAATTTACAAATAATGAATTCAGAACACTCCTTATAGAGAATAAGATTAAACAAGAGTTTTCTGCACCCCACTCTCCACATCAAAATAGAACAGTTGAGAGGTCACACAAATCCATTTTTGATATGGCTCGATGTTTACTGATTGATGCCAAATTACCCAAGGATATGTGGAGCTATGCAGTGAAAACTGCTTGCTACATAAGGAATAGGTGCTATAACCCCAGAACTCGGAAAACTCCAGTAAAAATGCTCACTGGAAAGCAGCCCAACATCAGCAAAATGAATGTTTTTGGAGTAAGATGTTTTGCATATGAAGAGGAGAAAAAGAAACTTGATCCCAGGAGTAAGGAAGGGATATTTGTAGGCTATGATGACCAGAGCACAGCGTACTTAATTTACTTCAAGGACATCCAGACAGTAAAGAAGATAAGATGTGTCAAGTTTATGGAAAACTTGCCCAATGTAGCTGAACCATCAAGTACCGAGCAAGGCTCAGCTGAATAAGACATCTAGGTGGTGACAGGACTTCAGCTAAAACCACTTCCAGCGAACCAAGATAAGCCACCAGAGAACATAAGTGAAGAAGATATCCAGCTCGAGAAAGACAGAAACCCTTACATCTAGATGACTACGTTACTGATGAACTAGACGACAGTATCTCCAGCGTGACACACAAAAGCTTCATTTATCATTGCTACCGAGTGTCACACAAACCAGTACCAGTCACCTACCAAGAAGCTATAACATCTCAAGAGGGACCTCAGTGGAAGAAAGCAATGGACGAGGAAATATCTTCACTTCAAGACAACGATACCTATGAACTTACTACACTGCCTGAGTCACGTACAGCAGTAGGTGGAAGATGGGTTTATCAAGTAAAGCCTAGACCAAACAGCAAAGAAAAATTTAAAGCAAGATATGTTGCTAAAGGATATTCACAGGTGAAGGACACTGACTACAGAGAAACTTTTGCACCAACAGCAAGAATGTCTACACTACGTGCTTTATTGGATGTGGCTGTACAAAAGGACATGGTAATACATCAGATGGATGTTAAAACAGTTTACTTACATGCTGATACTGATCAAGAAATATATGTGGAACAACCTGAAGGTTATGAAGAGAGATAGTGCAGGAAATGTGTTGTGTTGCAAGCTGAAAAAGTCACTTTATGGTCTGAAACAAAGTGGTAGAATGTGGAATAGTGTAATCCATAATTTCTTCATTTCAGAAGGATTCAAACAATCACAGAGTGATCATTGTCTGTATCTAAAGCATGATATTATTGTGCTCTTATGGGTAGATGATTTAATTATTGCCAGCAGTAACATGTCCCTGATGAACAAATTTAAACAATCTCTTTGTCAAAATTTCAGAATGACTGATTTAGGTAAACTAAACTGGTTTCTTGGAATGTCATTTGTTTCTGGTAAAGATAACATTGAGGTGAACCAAATTAAATATGTAGAGAAGATTTTGGATAGGTTTAACATGTCAGATTGTTATGCAAGAAATATACCATGTGATCCAAGAATTGTTAACACCTTAACAGTAGAATCTGATGAGTTGGCAAATGCTACTCTTTACAGAGAAATAGTAGGTAGTCTCATATATATTATGACAGGTACTAGACCAGATTTGTGCTATGTGGTCACTAAACTTTCACAGTATATGTCCAAGCCTACTAAAGCTCAGTTAAATGCTGCTAAGCATGTGCTCAAATATTTGAAAAGTACAATGATGTATGGTCTTACATTCAAAAAGTCAAATGAATCAGTTCAACTTAAAGGATTTTGTGATTCAGACTGGGGATCATCTGAAGACAGAAAAGCATATCAGGATATTGTTTTCAGTTACATAAAGATGGACCACTTATATCATGGAAAAGTAAGAAACAACAGACAGTAGCACTTTCATCTTGTGAAGCAGAGTAGATGGCCATTACCTATGCCATTCAGGAAGCAAAGTTCCTAAGACAAATTGTGTCTGAACTATTAAGATTAAAGTTGAAGTCTGTAGACTCAGGAGTTGACAACCAAGGTGCTATTAATCTTGCCAAAAACCCAGTTAATCAACAAAGATCAAAGCACATTGATATTCGTTACCACTTCATTAGAGATGAAGTAGAGAAGGGTAATGTAAACTTATTCTATGTTCCTACACAACAGAATCCAGCTGATATTTTTACAAAGCCTGAAAGCCAGAAGAAGTTGCAAACTTTTAACTATATCAGGGGATAGATTCTCAGATAACATACCCATCTTTAATTAAGAGGGGGTGTTAGAAGTAATTAAAGATATTTATTACTATAAGTATACCTCATATATGTTTGATATACCTCATATTACCTAAACTAAGGTAAAGTTATATTTTGTTAAGTTACCCATATAAAAGTATATTTTCTTTTATTTACACCATCTTATGGCATATTTTTATACTCGTGTAATGTAAACAACCCTATGTAGTGCCACGTAGATTCTCCTGAATACATAGAGTTAAGCGCATCAACTCTGTGTTTTACTGATCCCCACAGAAAATCATAAATGCATTGACACGTCAAACTTGCTTAATACACGCAGGGAAGATGAGTTCTCCCACTACGCCAACACATAAACAAAAAAAAAAAGTAAATGGTTAATGGTTGTGGGAAACGGCCTCACGAGACCCACACTTGGTAACAAAACATGATGTAGAAGCAGGATCAAGGGCTGGGGGTTGTTGCCTGAAACAGTGCTGACCTGGCAGTGCCACGTAGTGGCCTTTATTGATAAGAGTATTCATACATAAAAAATATATATGGAAAATAAGTACTTTCTCTGATGATATAAAACTACATGAAAAATAAAGTATTTCTCTAATTCAAATTCAGAAAATATATACTCTACTCCACAAAAAATATAGATATTCTTTAACAAAGAAATAATAACAAAGGAACTGAGGGTAAACACAGAAAAGTAGTGTTCTGAGCATCAAGGAGTCACTAACATATTTAACATACTCCCCACCACAGGAGTATTTACTCCTATCATAGACTAAGTATACTTAAATGAGGTAATAAATCCTGAGAAATAGTAGGACAATTTTCTCCTTGGAATTGGTTTCAATAAACTCAGATATACTATAAAACTCACAAACTTATCTTAATTTCAACCTTAAGAAATAAGAACAACTAAACTAAATGCTGCAGATTATTACAAGTCAAGTATATTTGGGGTTTTATGGCACAACCCCGTTGACTATAGGAAGTAGGTTTTAAACAGCTCTCTTCACAAGGCTCAGAGGCACTATTTTCATTGTTTCCAGGAACTGATGGTTTAACAATTTCCCCTGAGATAGATTCTCTCAAATCTTCATCAGAATNTCTCTATATCTAAATGTAAAATAAATTGTACAAAATACTGGTGTGAATCAGGCACACAAGATTTTTAGGGCCAGCTATATAAAACTACTCATTATCTACATATTGAAGAAGGTTTTTGATAAGATCATTTCTATATATTAGAAATGCCTTTGAAGACCTGATTTTCTCAATAACCCACAGGCTGGTGTAATCATCTCGAGGTGCCCTGTGCAAATGGGAAATATGTTACTGGCAGAGAGAAGCATCTTGGAAAATCGTAAGCTGATTGCTGGTGCCACATTGGATGTCCAGGGACTGAAATCTGACTCGGCAGGAATAGTCACTTGAGGAACACATTTTTAGCTTTTCTCTTACAGAGTTGTATTTTTTTCATCCTGCATGCAGCCGTGGAAGGAATGTAGAAACCTGTGACAAAACTTGATTATATTCGTGAATGGTCATTTGTTAAATAAAAGTTAACAGTCAAAAATGTGTATATATTTTCATTTTATGCACAGGAATTGTTTAGATGTATCAACATTAATCCGAAGGAGGTTAACGAAATGCTGATCAGTATCTTGCATGAGTAGTTAATTCATTTTCTCGTGTATTTTGTTATCAAACACAAGGATGTCCCTATTACTGTCTTCAAAGGCAGTGGCAAATCATCAGTTGTTATTAATTTCATGCGTTGCTTCTTACAGAGGTTAATCTTGTAAATATATGACCCATTTTGTATTGACAGAAATGTATATATGTATTTTTGTCAAGGATAAGGTTAATAAAAGATACATGTTCAGTGGCTTTATTTTTGACATTTGACAAACTATTTGAAAACCATACTTTGTAGAGTATCATCTCTAAACTTATGATATGACTTCATTTTATTTCTCTTAGAAAATAATTAAGTAAGTAGTTATGAGGAAATAGCTGAAACAGTGAGACACATGGGTTAGTGTCATAATTTGTTAGTGTATGAATGAGCAAATTAATGACTGACTGAATGAGTGAGTGAGGCAGTTGTTTGAGTGTATACCTACTTCAACAATGCCTCTAAAAACTAGTAGGCAAAATCTCCTCCCGCAGCCGTTCTGATCGTTCACACTTTGTCACAGTTATATCTGAGTCTCAAGCCCATGCACTGTCTACCCTGGTTGACCTCACTGGTAACCCTATTTCTGCTCAATCCCACTCCTCCCTTGATACTTGTACTGGGACTGTTTCTATCTCCCCAGCTGATTGCCCCGTCTATGACAAGGATTGGTCAGACTGAAGACCTACTTGCCTGCCTTACTGACCATGATGCAGTATCAGTACAGTGTTACAGTGTTCCTCCTATTGGCAACCGTAAGTCCCATGTCAATATTGCCGAAGTTACATTCCATAGACATGATCTTCCCCATAATGTCCATATCGGTGGAGAATCTTGCCATGTCAGACCATATCAACCTCTTCCCCGTCAATGTCAAAAATGTTGGTGTTTTGGCCACCTTATAAAACAATCGTTCCTTTGCTCAGTGTGCCCAGGCTGATCATGGCCGTTCAAAATTCCTTGCACAGTTGCGTACACATGGCAACTGTGATGGCTCACACAATGTATTTTATAGAAGTTGCCCTGCCTACAAATTTGAATCTGAAATGGCAGTTCTCAGATGCAAAATTGGTCTTACTCTATGAGAGGCCAGGCAAGAAACACGCCGACGAGGTTTTTCTATCAGTCCCAACTCCAACTCTATCCATTGCTCTACTCCTCTCCCCTCTAGCCAAACTGTCTCTACATCTTCAACAGTACCTCTTTCTCTCCACTCCTCACTTCTACTCCTAGCTCTCAATCAAATCCTTTTTATATTCTGAATCCAGATACTCCAGAACCTTCTCTATGCCGTTCCACCCCATCTTCACCCTCCACATCCACACTTACAACTACATTTTCTACTCCTCAAATACCAACCTACTCTTCACCTCATAGAAAAGTCCTTCATTTCCCAAACCTCCCCACACAACTCGCCTCCAGAAACCCTTGAAGACATCCGAGACTTCCTAAGCATGACCCAAGAAAATACTTCTCTCTGTCAACCATCCTCCTTCCCTGCCCACACTATGTCTACAATCAGAGCAACTGCTGCCATCCATCCTTCCCCTCCTCATATTTCCCCTACACCCCTTCCCTCTACTCCTTCCCAACATACCTCATCCTATTTCAAGCCTTGACCCTCTCTATGCTCCCCCTCTCTTTATTTAGACTTCCATTGGTCAGTTCTAGACCACCTTCCCCATAGTGACCATTTTCCAATCCTCCTTTCTCCTACTTCATATATCTCGCTTTTTAATCCCCCACGATGGTGCTTTGATAGACCTCACTGGCAAACTTATCCAACTCTCTACTATTCCTCTCTCTTCATTCCAATTCTCATCTATCTCGGATATGCTACACTATTTTTCAGTAACAGTCTTAACCTGGCAAATCTAAAAAAAAAAAAAAAAAAAAAAAGGGACAGGAGTTGGCAACAGTGGAAGTAGTAGAAATCGCCTTACTGCTCGCTCTCGCTCTCGCTCTCTCTCTCTCTCTCTCTCTCTCTCTCTCTCTCTCTCTCTCTCTCTCTCTCTCTCTCTCTCTCTCTCTCTCTCTCTCTCTCTCTCTCTCTCTCTCTCTCTCTCCTCTCTCTCTCTCTCATCTCTCTCTCTCTCTCTCTCTCTCTCTCTCTCTCTCTCTCTCTCTCTCTCTCTCTCTCTCTCTCTCTCTCTCTCTCTCTCTCTCTCTCTCTGCCGTGTCTTGGCAGAACGAGGGGTATGTATGTGGGTAATTCCCGCCTCTTCCAAGACAGTGCGGGCTTGTTTTGCTTCCTCTAATGGGTGGACTCCATTCACTGCAGCGCTCGTTACACTGTACCAGTTGTTTTCTATATGATAAATATATGTTTCCATGTGCTTGTAAATACTTGTCTGCACAGTACCTTTATTAGCTATACATTAACACGAACTTCAAGAAATCATAAAAGTTATTTATTCTAGGAAAGGGAATCCATAATTTGTATTATAATTCATTCTTATTATGCTGAGGGGCCCTCGAGATCGACATGCCCTGGTCCCCCTGAGCTCAAAATGAACCCCTGGATTCGTGCGTTAAATGTATCGCACCAGATGATACTATGATGGGGAAAGAGCGTTAGAATTTGTCAATTACTCTTCTGTTCATGAATTTCCTTATTTAAATCTGATTTACGTTCGACATCACAGCAAATCGAGTATTGGACGAATCTATATTACGTGAACTCTTGATTGTCAATATAATAAGAACAGTTATGATTTTCTTGTCACACGAGCTAAACTAATGTCCAGTGTGAATCATTCGCGTTTTGATTCCGAATATCAGTAAGGGAAAATAAGAGGTATGATAATAAATCGGAACTTTCAGGTAATTTATAGAATGAGGTGTTGACTGTTAAGTGAGGTCTACCCAGTTGAAGACAAGTTATCGGTCAGTTGGTTAGAGCGCCGTGCTAACATGGTCTCGGTATCTCCCAATGAACAGTTTAAAAGAAATAAATTTTGAACTGATTTATTATTGTAAGAGGGTGTTACTTTCTTGGAATATAATTATATCATATACACACACAGGAAAAGTTGGAAAAAATTGAGGGAGGCCTATGTCCTGCAGTCGATATGTATGTATATATATAGATTAGAAGAATTATATATATATATATATATATATATATATATATATATATATATATATATATATATATATATATATATATATATATATATATTATAATTTTCAAAATTAACTAACTTGCTTCTTGTCCACTGTATTATTAACTCATTTTCTCCATTCCACATCTAGAGTAGTCTTATTTTTGTGGGGTTATTAAACAAAATACCAGGCAACCCATGTGGTATACTAGCCATTTCGAGATTATTTTTTTATTGTTTATTTATTTATTATATTTTTATTATTTATTTTTTTCTTTCTTTCTTTTAAGTATACATATTGATTTATATAGTAGTATCAAGGATCTCATCACCATCAGGGTGTGTCAGAAATGAACACATTTTTAGCTTCCTTTTTTAAGTGGTAATCATGCAAGTCAAAAATCTAAGCCAGTATGCTTTTGAGTCGCACACTCCACATACCAAATATTGAATTCTTATTTATCATTAAAATCTGGAATGATTTTCAAATGCTAATAAACTTAAATTTGAGTATTTACAGTTTTTGTGCTATTAGCTATTTAACTGAACTGCTGCTCTTGATTTTATTTTGCATTTTTTCTTGAAATTGCATTTTATCAGCCAAAAGGTTAAAAAAAGGATTTCTTAATGTAATAATAAAAGGAGTAATAAAAGACAGTTTCTGGAAAATAAACTCACTTTGTTCTACTCCTGCAATAACCTTGTACAGAGCTATCACTAGGCTGAGCCTAGCTTCAGACCTGTTTAAAACAATGCTGGAGACGAACCTACGTGACAACACCAGTTAGAATTAACAGACAGCATTTGTATATATGATATTCCTTCTGTGTCGTATATGAAAATAAAAACTGTATTATTGACCCCTTTACCTGCATTATATTTGACTTAAAAAATTAACATCCAGCTTCAACATATTGAACATTCATGTGCCATAAAGTCCTTGAGCATCACCAGTACAGGGTAATATGTCAAGTTCATGCTTGCTTTTCCTATTCTGTTTTAACAGTAAATTATTTACCTTTCCCATGGGGCAGTTACTAATGCATTAACATTACCATTGCATAATAATCAGCAGCATTAGTTATCTCTTAAAAAAATTAAATCCAAGTGTGTTTTCTTGGTTGTTAAAGCTAACCTTTCATGCTCTGTAAACTGGGATATAAGGTTCATGTTTTTTATTTTATTTTATTTTTCTTGTTAAAAGACACCACCTGATCTCATCAGACCTTTAATAACTGCAAATATGTCAATGAATGAATTAAATAATTAAAGAAGTCCTTGCACCTAAAAAGAGCATCACACTGACACTTTTCCAGCTTGGTTCAGTCAAGGGAGAACTAAAGGAATCTCGTCCTCCCGTGAAGCATAACAAAGCCCACAGGACATCCTGACCTCACTGCCTCTGAGGAGTTAACATGTAAAGCCTAGGCACCGGTGTGATTTTTATTCTTATTTCTTCGTAACAGGCTAACTGTGAGACATAGTGTGACTAACAAGTAAAAAAGCATTTGGTTTGAAACTGAACTGGAAAAGTCTTAGTGTGGAGCAGCTTTGATCTCAGAAACCATGACTCAGCAACAGAGCTAGATCATCCATGACTCGAGTTACAAAATGTGAAGACTGCATATACTGTGCATCACTTCAGATACTGGAGTTTCTTTTGTGCTTTAGCATGCTGCAGAAAGAATCCCTAAAAGGTGAATAAGTGAATGATGATGTAAAAAGCATTATAAGAAAATCTAAAAATTGTTTTCAGTTTTAACAAGTAACAATTCTGAGACATAGAAGTAAACTCAGCTTTCCTACAACAGCAAAAGGAAGGAAAGCATGGACTCATGTCAAACTATCAAAATCTTTTCACTTGCAAATTCACAACAAGGCAAGTGATAATCAAATCATAGAAAACAAGATTGCGTCTTAACCAAAAAATACAAAGTAAAAAGACTTTGCATGGAAAGAAGCAACATATGTGATGTTCTTCTGAAATTTCTTGAATATCTTGAATATTGCCTTTGTGTAGGATCATTTCAGACAAGTACTATCACAATGAGCTGGTCTCCAAACTCTTTTACAAGTGAAAGTAGATGCAAGCAGACATTTGCAACAAAAATAGTAATCTACAATGTCTATGATATCAGAATCTGATAATATATACAATGAAAATATACACTTTTTGTGTGTGTGACAGTCACATATTTAACCATTATTGTGTCTTGCATTTGTAATCTTAAAGCACCTGAAACCTCTCAAAGCTTTGTGGTTTGCCAGACTAATGTTTTAGATACTCGCCCCACACACAACACAGAATCACATATCACATGAACTTCATAACAGTATACTTTCATCTGTACCATATTTCAAAATACATATTGGTATGTGTGTTTATAAATATATTTACATGCATGTGTTAGTATATACACACACACTAACATACACCCATACCCACATACACACATACCTACACCTGCATTCACACTGTGTGTGTGTGTGTGTGTGTGTGTGTGTGTGTGTGTGTGTGTGTGTGTGTGTGTGTGTGTGTGTGTGTGTGTGTGTGTGTGTGTGTGTGTGTGTGTGTTCTGTGTGCTTCCATCACTCATATGCACATATATGCTTACATACATACATACACTCAAAATATATATAGACACACACACACACACCACACACACACACACACACACACACACACACACACACACACACACACACACACACACACACACACACACACTGTATTATTTATGCATATACTGCATCAACTGTTGTTGCTGTTTTGTGCAGTGTGCTCAAGATGAGTGCTGCTGATGATAGTGCAGCTGCAGGGCAGTGAGCCTGGACTTAGGGATGCCAGAACCTCGACAACCACAAGTAGAGGACAGGAATGGCGTCTTCAGATTCAGATTTTATCATCTGGAATTTATGCATCCAAAGCCTTGAAGACACTTAAAAACAAATAAGTACAAAATGATAAACTGATGTGAAGGAACCTTAACTTGGTTTCTGGTGTCTCTTAAGTTTTAGCTACAATTTGGGCGAGAGCAGAAAGGGGAACTTCCTTGGCGAGTGCCTGGCACCCCCACTCCTACATACTACTCTGGTCAGATTTGCTGCATATTATTAAGTTTATGACTTAAGCACACATGCACACAATTTTGTCTCCTGTAATAGATTAGATTATACAAAACACTGACATCAACTCCATAACCTGATAAAGCTACTTAGGCAAAGAATGATGAAGACATTAAAACATATATACAACAAATCCAGGAAATCAATGGAAGACAATAACTCATCATACACACGTCGTATCACACTATCAAGGCATATTCATATGACAAGAGACAAAATTGGCATGCTTTCTTAGGTCCATTTGAGAATCATTTGGCTGTGGTAATGCTGACTCCCTCGAGGGAATTAAATCATCATTGTTTTGCCATTAATATTTGAAGCTGGAGTTTACTATACAGACTATGCTAGAATGTCATGATTCTAACTCTTCTATTGGTAACACTTAACAATGCAAAGTTACCATTTTGACATATATCACTGTGGCATATGTTACATGCAGTAATTTTGATCAGATCATTTTACGATTGCTCTAGCCTACCTGCTTTACAACATAACCAATGAGATAACGATCACAGGTTATATACAGTTATTATATACACAATTCTCTAGGTGAATCAAGAAACGGCTAACAAACTCTATATACATTTTAACCTACTCGCACCCATCAAAAACACTCGGATATATTTTGAAAGCTAAATATCAATAATTCAGCTGCAGCACCCAAAGGAAATAAATAAATAAATACACCAATATATATATAAATAAATAAAATAATTTTCTTCCTATGTTTTTTTTTCCCTTATTGCCTAAAATAATTTTCTATTTACAACCAATTTTCATTAATTTTCCCAAGTGAAAGGCTGGGTGTACATCTCTGACAAGGAGCTAGCTTTCGAACACCTCTTAATTTTGTACCAAAAGAAGCACTTCCAAAAGACAATTAACTGTGAGTCACTTACGGCTTCACATATTAATTCCATACATACTACCAGTGACAGAACTCAATCATTCACAGTTAACTCTCTTGATGCCTTGAGGTTGAGTGCCCTGGCCCAACCTCAGTACGCACATTATTGCCAAAAGTTTCCTTTTCTTCAACATGTTTGCCCATTTTACACACTAGATTGACAGTAAAAAAAAAAGGGCCCCCCTAAAAAAAAAAAAAAAAAAATTAGAGGCAACGTGACTCCTCTTTACAGCACACAATCAAACGGCAGGACATAACAGCACCTTCGCTTGGTGTGCTTGCATCTTCTGCTTCTCCACTTTCATCCTTCAGACATCTGCAAAGCAATATAAACTAATAAATATCTAAACTTCTATATCAACCTATTTATCAGTAAACATACATATATATGAGATACATATATAATACATATTCATATATATATATCATATTTGTGTGTGTGTGTGTTGTGTGTGTGTGTGTGTGTGTGTGTGTGTGTGTGTGTGTGTGTTGTGTGTGTGTTGTGGTGGTTGTGTGTGTGTGTGTGTAATCATAATATCTATAATGAAGATTACAGCCTTGACATTGTTTGTATTATTAAAAGCAAATTTTCCACGCAAACTCAAAGAAAGCTGAAATCAGGTGAGATCATATGGTCTACTAATTAACTCCTTTATGGCTAAGCGCTATTTATGTACAGAGAAATTTCGCAAAACAATACTACAGTGAACAAAATACTTTCCCGGTGATGATGGGTTAATTTACATTTTGATTCAATTTAAATCCTGAAAGGTTTTCTTTAAATTCCAAAAAAAATTACAACACAACATGTCCTATACCGTACGCAATGCCCACTGCATCTTTGATTGTTAATTGTATCAACACAAGCCTTTCGACTCACCTTTCACTTTATTAGAACATTGTAATGCCGGTCGTCTTCTGCCACCAGAGTGACCTCAGGCCAGACACCTATGTTGGCATCTGGGTAGTAGCATATGAAGTCGTCTTTGCCATAGCATGCTGGCCTCACCACCTGGAGAGTGACACCCAGAGTATGCCCCATAAGGAACATCTCAATCTGTTGAAAGAAAAGTACAATACAAAATATTCTGTTGATTACTTTTCATATCAAATGTGTATTTTCTAAAAGGACAAGACAATGACCATGTCATCCCCTATAACCATGATAAACAAATTATGATGATCACAATTGGATAAAAAATACTTTTACCAAAATATCTGATCCATTTATCTCACTCATCTCAAGATGCAGTTTCTCCACTTAAAAATGCAATTTATTTTCATGGTCATCAGAATTTATGAAGCTCATGCATATCTGTGTGTGTGCATGTGTCTGGACATGATTGCATATATATATATATATATAATAATATATATAATATATATATATATATTATATATATACATATATATACACATATAAACATATATACATACATATATATACATATATATACATATATATACATATAATACATATATATGTATATATATGTAGATGCATATATATACACCTTCATGTGTGTGTGTGGTGTTGTGTGTGTGTGTGTGTGTGTGTGTGTGTGGTGTGTGTTGTGTGTGTGTGTGTGTGTGTGTGTTGTGTGTGTGTGTT